>CM064883.1:74100552-74392504 GCA_003313485.2 Penstemon barbatus
TTGCAGATAGCCACGATTGGAAGAGAGATCCTGTGTTCAAAGCCAAAAATATATTGAGATATTACATAGAGAAGGAGAAAACTGGCTGGAGAAATTGCATTTGGAAGGAGAAGAATGGCTGGAATCATTCCGTGAGGAAGAAGAGCTCTCCAAATCTGTGTTATCCCAACAGCCGGAACTACTCAAGTTAGAAGTCCAGCAGCTGCAAAGGAAGATGCAACAAGGGGCATGGCCGAGCTTTAGTAATATCTCCAATGTTTCTTCCTAAATTTGTATGAGAAAATGAATTCAAGTCTTTTTGTTGTATGACATTTATTTTAGATAAGTAAATTTTATTATTAAATCCATTAGTGTTTGTCTGCTGCTAGCCTAATACGGGCATTCAAAATTAAGTTTTTCTTTAAAATATCAATTATAATTTTTTTAACTTGAAGTTTTGTGAAGCATTCAAGACCTTGAACTCCAGTTTTGTCTCCATTCAAGACCTTGACATATAAATATTATTAATGTTATTATATTTATGAATGTGACATATAATATTAATAATATTTATTTGTCAAGGTCTTGAATGCGTCACAAAACTTCAAGTTAAAAAAATTATAATTGATATTTTAAGGAAAAACTTATTTTTGAATGCCTGTATTAGGCTAGCAGCAGACAAAATACTAATGGATTTGATAATAAAACTTACTTATCTAAAATAAATGTCATACAACAAAAAGACTTGAATTCATTTTCTCATCCAAATTTAGAAAAAAACATTGGAGATATTACTAAAGCTCGGTCATGCCCCTTGTTGCATCTTCCTTTGCAGCTGCTTGACTTCTAACTTGAGTAGTTTTTTCTCCTTCTCTACAAGACTTGAATTCATTTTCTCATCCAAATTTAGAAAAAAACATTGGAGATATTACTAAAGCTCGGTCATGCCCCTTGTTGCATCTTCCTTTGCAGCTGCTTGACTTCTAACTTGAGTAGTTTTTTCTCCTTCTCTACGTAATATCTTAATATAATTTTTGCTTTAAACATGTAATCACTCTTCCAATAGTTGGCTATCTGCAAAGATTTTTTCACGGAAGCAATCCATTTTTATTTAAAATTCTTCTCTGAATTCCTTCCTTTCTTGAACCATAACATTTTCAACAGTAACTACCTACATAAACCAAAATAAAGTTCATAGTATGCTAAAAAAAATAACTTTAGCGTTGTTTCCTTAAAAAAAAAAAAGCACAACAATGTCTTAAAAAAATACCTTGTCCTTGAGTGTAATTAAATGGACATAAAACATATTAACTAGTAATGTGGTTGTTTTATCCTTCTCATTGTGCAGACCTAGTTCAGCCTGCATCTTAAAATAAGATTTTTTCAATTCATTAAATCTATCGACACATCAATAAAAATGGCTGTCTTCATTAGGAAAAATGCCGAAATTAATTGCGTCAGCTACCGTGGATGAATTTCATTCTTCAATGTTAAGACTCATATTACTTATGAAATTTGAAAAAGAAACTGAATTACTACTTTTTCTAATTGCGGATTTCCTAAGAAATGGAGAATAGCCGCGGGGATACATTTTTATGTAGAAATTTTTCTTTAGATATATAAATTTTGCTTTAGATATAAAAGGGGGAAGATGGAAGAGGAGAAAGAGAAACTATGGAAAAGGAGGAGAAAGAGAAATGAAATTGAAGAGCAGAAAGTGAAATTGTGAAAAGGAAAGAGGAGAAAGATAAATTGTGAATAGAAGAAAGTAAAATTGATTTGATGTTACGGGAAGGGTGTGCATAGGAGAAAGGAAAAGTTTTGATTTGATATACGGGGTAGGAGGAAAAAATATTTTGATTTTGGATTGAATTGATACTACCAAATATGGTCTCCTTAATTTGAGATATTTACTTTATAAAATTTATGCAATTTCATTTACCTATTTGTGATATATAAATGTTCTTAATTAACATAAGATTTTATATCCAAATTACTTATGTTAAATCATATACATTTCTAGCAGTTTTCTATTGGAAATATTAATTCTAATAATATATATGTATATATGTATACATATGTATATATACATATACTAATAAATATAGGGAAAATTCTAGGGTGACGTCACGTCACATGACGTAAGTTATAACCAATAGAATAATGACACATCATTAATAAGTTACCTACTTATCTGGTTACTAACATGTCATAATACTATTACTATAAGTAATTGTACTATACTATTATTTGACCACATTCATTGTAATATTTAATCACATGGAAACGAGGTACTTATATCACTATTTGTACAATTTTCGTACATACCTTATGCATCCACTATTCTAAGGTTTTATTCGTTTATTATTGTAGAGCCAAACATTTACGTTTAACAATAGTGTGAATGCTCAAAATGACAGCTATGATGTTTGGAACATTGAAATGACAAATAAGGTAAAATATGTATTAAATTTACTTCGACTTTGTGAATTCTCAAACTATGCATTTATTGTAAGTGAGCATTAAAAAAAATTAATCGCAGGTTCATGGATCACAAGAATTTAGCTTTGCGAGGAGGTTGTAGTCTTTTCATTTTATATATATAGGAGAACAGTTGATTGAATGACTTGTATTAATGTCTTCATGTTATGGCATTATGTCTGCATACAATAATACATGAGATTTGTTTGGATTTAAACAAATGATGGGGGCATTTTTGTCTTTAAACAAATAAATTTATAATATAAAGTTGAGATTAATTTTTTGCGTGAATTCATTTAATAAGTTTTGTAGTATAACTAATGTTCCTAGAAGAAGTGGAGTGTTTGTAAGAAAAGAGATTTATAGTTTTACTGATATTGTACATGTTTCTTGAAATTTGTCGATAAAAAATGATCTTTTTTTTTTGCAGGATTTTTGAAAACACGAGTAAGTTTGACGCAATAAAAATTTCACAAAATAGTTTCTTATAAGATTAGCATAATACGGAAGAGTAACTTGCATTTTCCCCAAATTATTGGGTAACCCAGATTTCATCAATTGCAGAATTTTATATAAATTCATTTCAAACACCTATTGAAAAATTAACTAAATTTATCAATCACAAAACAATATGTGTCACTCTCTTGTAGTAAATGTTATCGAACCACAAATTTGCTCTTCCCATATAAATAGTTTTTAAGTTTGACCGAACCGGATCTAGACTAAAATTAGCTTCACTCCTATAATCTTTAATTTTTTGTGCCCCAAATTATTTGAGCTCTTCATCAACGAAAAATGCTTGGAAAAGATTGAGCAACGTTGCTTCCCACAGATTAATGTAGATCAAAATCTGGTTAAAATAGACCATCAAGGAATTTTTCAACTTAATCGATAATAGCAAAATCAATTTCAGGAGAATCATTTTCACGAGAACATACAATGACTAATGCTTATTCCATTTCAATAATCCCATTCATTAAATGTTGAGTATGTAAAACAAAACAAGCCCAACATGGAAACTGCAAAAAGTATTCATCCTTTCACAAACTTGGAGAAAAATTCACACCTACGCCTGTGCAAACATACTTGGAAGGCTTTACATATTTTTTTCCTATAGAGTGTACTTGTCAATTTAACTACGGTAATTATAGCTCAACTCCAAACTAACCAGTGGTCGATCTTCTAAAAAAAACTGAAAAAAACAAAACTACCTTACTCATCTCTACAAAAAAATCAATCTACTCCTATGTGCTTCATAATTGTGGCATGGCATGTATTTCCAGAGTTCACAAAAAGATCCACCACAATGCTCTCACGAATCTCGACTGAATCAAACTGCAAACAAAATCAATAAAATTGCATCAATAAACTATCAAGTAAACTTAAAGCTTTTATTGCATGAAACAAACTTACTTTTATTTCAAGTCCTTTGACCACATTGTGGACATTCATCATAAACATGATCACATATATTCCACAATCGTTATTACCAACTTGTCGTGGGATCCACATTGCTGGTTCAATAGGAAACGATCTAGTTGATATGAATATCCACTCTTCTTTTTAAATATATTGTGACTGGTATGAACCTTAAAAAATGGATAATAGGCAATATTTAACGTAGGCAAAATAATCCAAACAACACTAAACATGTTATTGTACTTTTACATACCACTTTTTCTACATCCGATGTTCGTTCAACATTGTAAGAATATCTGTGAGTCCAAAGTGAATCCAATATGATCACATTTTGTTCTACAAAATTTATGAGAAATGCGTACCAATATACATTGCTATCATTAATTGGAACAAAGATATGAAAATGTCTCATGAAATCAAAATCCATGTTAAACTCTAACAATAAAAGTGACATCGATCTAATAACATAAAATTGGATATATATAATACCTTATCACACATGGTTATGTCACCTCCCCAAGTATTTTCTAAAAGAGTAGTGCCCAGCAAGCCAGTTCAATTAGCTTGTAATAGGTCTATTCTGTAAGAAACAATCTTTTGATTTTATAATAATACGCACGTTTATTTATATGTGTATAAGGATAAACAATGGCCAACTTCATCTCTCGCGAATACATTTAAGCGATTGGATGAAACCCTTAGATTACATTTGACTATGGGACGATTCACTTCAGTACTGAGTGCAATCATGAAATAGTCTCAAAGGTCGTAATCTTAAAACTGTTCCAAGTCATAGATTCCGAACGAGACGGGGTATCGTAGGAATCGTCAAGACTTGTACAAGTATGCATGATTCACATGGAGTGAATTTGTAGCGTATCATGAGCAAGGCATTTGAGGCCAGTGCATACAAGTAGGTGGTTCAATGGAGGATTGAATGCATCGAACGACCCGAACAGAGAAACCCATTGTGGAAGCGCATGTCGCACATCGGTGATGGGATGTTTCTCAAGGATTATAATAGTGTACGATTTAGTCCTCTGACTTGAGGTACTAGGGCGAATTCGGTGCATGGAAGTGCGTACTTAGATCTAGGTATAGGCCACGTAGCTTGGTCATAACATGCCTAGGTTGGGTGCGTATGGACATGTACGCGAGTGGTTAGTACCGATATGGAATCTATTAACTCATCGTAATGGATGAGAGAATTTCCTATACGATTCTTAGATAATATATCCAAGGAATTTGCGGCCGCAGTCGGTGACGGATTTGGAAAGGGGTTTCCAAATTTAGAAGGCCACAATGGAATATTATCCTGAATTAGAAAGTATAGTTATCGAGACAAATTTAGAGGTGCCGATCAATTCACACACCCTAAGTCTTGATCGGGAATATTAGTCGATATAAGGACCGTATGTACATGGTAATTATATGAGACGAGGTTCACAAGTATCAATTCACCTGAAGTTGGGCTTCATGGGCTTGTGGCTAGACATCGACCATGAAGTGTGGGTACTCCTGAGTTAATAGAGGAATTGATTCTAGGAGTGGTCAATTAAAGGTTGTTTAATTGACCGGGGCAATTTATTGTTCATAAATTAAATCACGAGGAATTCGTGTGCCTGCTGCCAATTGATGGTGAACCCAGAGGGTCACACACAATACAATTGGACGGTGACTGTTTAAAAGGGATACAAAAGGAATTAATTGATTTAAAGCTAATTAAATCAATTAAATGAATTAAAAGTATTTAATTCAAGTGGGAGATTAATTAATTGGCTAACTTAATTAATTAAATACTTAATTGGGTTGCTAATTAATTATATAAAAGAAATAATGATTTAATTGGACTGGGCATTTAATTAAGTAATTAATTAAATGAAAAGGCTTGCAAGACATGGGCCTTTAATTAAAAGCCCATAAGGAGTCTTGCAAACCTAGGTCAAGAGGGAGTCTATAAAAGGGGTTCTACTTGAGCTAAAAAAGCTAACACCCTAGAAGAAAACCCTAGCCTCTCTAAGACCTAGTAGCCGCCGCCCCCCTGTGCTAGAAACCCTAGCCGCCGCCGCCACCTGCTGCCGTGGGCTGCCCTAGTGCCGCCGCCCCTCTCCCTTTATTCCTCTGTGTTAGATCTTGACCTGTCAAGAGAATCTACACAACCCTGCAATAACAAACCTCCTGAATCCAGTTCTGAGCCTAAGATCTTGAGGTGTTGCCAGAATCCAATTGGTGTGGACTAACTTTGGAGGTGAGACGCTTGGATCACTTCTGTGAACCAGATCCAAATCCAGATCCAGAACTGAAGGTTTCCACCACCTTGCCTGTGGTGAGGTATATCGCAAAACCCCCCCTTGTTTAATTACTATGTGCGTTTTCTTTCTTGCTTGCGTATAATTAATATGGGACCTTGGGTGCTTCGAAAAATTTTAAATTCCGCACTGTCGTTGTTCTGACAATCGAGGCATCCCAACCACTATCCCAACAGTGGTATCAGAGCCAACTCCATCATTATTATACGAAAAGCCTGAACATAATGTGTTTTCACCGTATATGTTTAATTATGTATATGTAAACACGTGATAATTATGTTCTGTAAGTTGATTCTTACTTGTTATGACTGGATCTATGATAGGGTAAAACTGCTTTTTTAGATCTGTGCCGTTTTTATGGTTTTTGAAAACTTCAGGACTTTTATGCTAAAAATCGAGATTAGGGTTTTTTTGGGCTGAAAAATTCGAATTTTTGAAATCTGGAAATTTCAAAATCATGGACTGTTTTTGCAAATCTGGTCGCACGGGTTTTGGGGTCAATTTGTAATTTTCGAAAACTTTGGGACTGTTTTGCAATTACCGAAACTTGAGGGGTCAATTTGAAAAATCGAAGATTTTCAGAATTCAAAATATTATTTTCTGGTTGCTGCCCAAATCTGCCCAAGGGTGTTTTTGTAACTTTTCAAAAGTTTTGGGGTCAAAGTGCAATTTTGAAAGTTGAGGGGCAAAAATGCAATTTTCAAAAGTTGAAAAACAGAATCTGAATTTGAGGAGAAAATTTATTTTTGTTTACCCGAATATTCATTTTGTCATAATTAGTACTGACGAAAAAGTAAGAATCATAGGAAGTTAGTTTTAAAAGGTAGTTTTAAAATTAAGAAAGAAATAGGTAAAGGATGTTTGCTTGTTTCTTGCTCTATGTGAATTGTTTACGTGGTTTTCGATCGAGCCGAGCCTTGACCTTAGGTTAGATGTGATTGGTTTAATTTATTGTTTGGTTTTTATTGGGCCTGCGAGCCTATTATGTTTTTAGGGCCATTTTGAGCCTTTGTAATAGAATAGGGCTTTACTGCTTTCCTAGTTTAGGATGGAGGCCCGTTTACAAGCAAGGTGGGAACCCAAGAAGATATGAAGGCCATGTATGCGTGGTACATTGTGTAGTAGCATAGGCCCATTTACAAACCCTTTAGATTGACCAATATGGCCAACATCATTGGCTCGATGATGACCTGCATAGGAGGCTCCCGATCGAAAACATATTGTGGTAGTATGCATGCTAGGCTTGTATGGCTTTTATTTATTTTGTCGATTTATATTTAGCTTGTATGAGATGCGCGCTAGAATCTAGATCGTAATAAAATATATAGCATAACTGAATCGGTGAGATCTCGAGAAGAGTTAGTATAACTTTCAAAACCAGAAATTCCCCTCTCGAATTAAATATTAAGTCATATTGGATTAAAATAAAATGAAGTATTTATATAAATCCAAGCCTTCCATCAATAGGGACTAACGTATGTTGTCTACTTATCGATAGAGGTGATCCAGAGTCTGGCACCCGAGTCGAATAAAGGGACAATACGTGAAATTCCTTGACTCTTGTTTTTAACTAAACACGACAAGGGTGAGGACTGGTCGGGATGTGAGGATCGACCGATAACTAGTTACGGAGAACTCACGACCGGGCCCGTTGCTCATCATGATTGATGGGTTAGACTTAACGATTAGTAACACTTATGATGTAGCAGTGCTAGATAAGTGCGAAAATCGAGGCAAAATAGCTTGAAGGTTGTGGAGTAACACAATTGGTAAAAAGTATACCTACCTAGAGAATTGGTTGTATGGCCACGAGTCGTGGGTACAATTAATTGCTGCTGGGACGTCAAGACCTACTAGGAATTAAATTTCCCGAGCAATCAAAGGGGTGATTGTTTCGATAAAATAGTGGGAGAACTTTTTCGAAAACAAGTCCAAAATTCGTTAATTATAAGTATTAGACATAAGATCAGTTAGCTAAATGTTGTCTTCTTTCCATTTGTAGATATTAAGTACAATGTCTAAGAATCCATTATCTGTTATCCTCGACGCAAACAAATTGAATGGCTCAAACTTCGTTGACTGGCTGAGAAATCTCAGAATCGTCCTCGATTCCGAGCGACGTAGCTATGTGCTCGACACACCCATGCCTGCTGCACCCGCAGCACGAGCTAGTGAGGAACAACGAACCGCCCACGCTAAAAGGGTTGATGATGATCTTCATGTTCGATGTCTCATGCTAGCCTCGATGTCGAATGAACTGCAGAAACAGCATGCTGCAATGCCGCTTGCTAGAGAGATACTTCTCCACCTCCAGCAGATGTTTGGAGAGAGGTCTCGTACCGAAAGGTTCGCGACCACTAAGGAGTTGTTTCATCTCAAGATGGCTGAGGGAAGCAGTGTCAAGGATCACTGTCTGCGTTTCATCAACCTGGTTGAAAAACTAGGGCGATTGGAAGTGGACTTGCACGTTGATCTTAGCACTGACCTCCTTCTCCATACGCTGCCCCGTTCTTTTGACCAGTTCGTGTTGAACTTCAACATGGAGGATAGAACCCTCGCTCTTCACGAACTGACCAATTTGTTGGTAACGGCAGAATCGACTCTCAAGAAAGAGAAGCCGGTAATGATTGCACACCAATCGAAGGCTGCAAAGCCCAAGAGAGGTAAGAAGAAGAAGAAGGTATTTTCTTCGAAGGCAGTCACAAAGGTGGTTGGAAAGAAGCGCAAGAGCCCAGAAGACGAATGTTTCCACTGCAAGAAAGCAGGGCACTGGAAAAGGAACTGCCCAGACTACCTAAAGACGAAACTGGTAGCCAAAGGTATTTTCTTGGTTTAAGTTAATATTTCTATTAACTGTGCATCGTGAGTGTTAGACACTGCAGCAGGTTCCCATATCTGCAATGATTTGCAGGTGATGGGAGCAGTAAGATACCTGAAGCCCAGGGATAGAATCCTGCGTTTTGGAAACAGAGCTAGGATCGCCGCTGAGGCTATTGGGGACGTCGAATTGGTTTTAGGAAATTTTACTTTAATTTTAAGGGATTGTCTGTACGTACCAAACATTATTAAGAACATCATTTCTATTCCTATGTTGGATATTGATGGTTTTAATTTTTCCATTAAAAATGGAGCTCTTTGCATATTTAAAGGTGGTTTAATGTATGCTTGTGGTACTTTGATAGATGGTCTGTATTCCTTAGAACCTACAAATTCCGACGTCATGCACATTCAATCTAGAAAAAGAAAATATGATAATCAAACTCCACAACTTTGGCACGCTAGACTTGGACATATTTCCAAGAGTAGGATTCAAAAGCTGGTTTCCTCTAAGGCTCTTGAAATAAAGAACTTGGATGAACTCCCAACTTGCGAGTCTTGTCTCAAAGGAAAGATGACCAAATCACCCTTCACCGGGAATCCCGAGAGAACCAAGCAAACATTGGATTTAATCCATACTGACGTTTGTGGACCATTGAGTGTTAATGCGAGAGGAGGATTCTCTTACTTCGTAACATTCACCGACGATTTTAGTCGTTATGGATATGTGTATCTTATGAAACACAAATCCGAAACTTTTGAGAAATTCAAAGAGTTTCGAATGGAAGTTGAGAATCAACTTGGACATAGTATTAAAGCACTTCGTTCTGATAGAGGTGGTGAGTACTTAAGCCAAGAATTCCTTGATTATCTAAAAGAGAATGGAATTCTCGCCCAGCGAACTCCCCCTAGGACGCCCCAACTCAATGGAGTGTCCGAGCGGAGGAACCGAACATTGTTAGACATGGTTCGTTCCATGATGAGCTTTGCTGACCTTCCCTTTTCGTTTTGGGGCTTAGCCCTATTAACTGCATCGAAGATACTAAACATAGTACCTTCGAAATCAAGTGCCAACGACACCGCACCAAGTATGGTATGGTAAAGCACCCGTGTATTCGTATCTACGAGTATGGGGATCTCCTGCGTATGTAAAGAACAAAAAGGGAGATAAGCTAGATAGTAGATCTAGTTCGTGCAAATTTGTGGGGTATCCAAAGGAATCCATTGGATACCTGTTCTTCGATCCTAAAAAACGTAATACGTTCGTATCTAGGAACGCCCACTTCTTGGAAGAGGATTTCCTCACCAACCGAAATAGGACAATCGTAGAACTTGATGAAGTCCAGGAATCGGACCCATCCCCACAAACAGTGGGAGCTGAACCAGAATTTATTGAACCTACTAGTACACCTACTCTTCGAAGGTCTGATCGAATTCGTAAGGAGCCAGAGCGATTTGGTTTCATTCACGAAAATGAGAAAGATGATAATGATCCAAAGACCTAACAAGAAGCGATGTTAGACATAGACTCGGGTGCGTGGCTCGAAGCCATGCAATCCGAAATGGATTCCATGCATTCTAACAAGGTTTGGACCTTGGTCGATCCACCTGAGGGAACTATCCCTGTAGGATGCAAATGGATCTTCAAGCGTAAGCTTGGAATGAATGGAGAGGTATTAACTCATAAAGCTCGCTTAGTGGCGAAAGGGTATTCTCAAGGCCTGGTATAGACTATGAGGAAACCTTCTCTCCCGTGTCGATGTCGAAATCCATTCGGATACTACTTGCCATAGCCGCGTGGCATGACTACGAAATATGGCAAATGGACGTAAAGACCGCCTTTCTCAATGGAGACATTGACAAGGAGATCTTTATGCAACAACCTGAAGGTTTTGCGTCCAAAGGAAGTGAGCACAAATTGTGTAAACTTCAAAGGTCAATCTATGGCCTCAAACAGGCGTCCCGAACCTGGAACATACGATTTGATGAGACAGTCAAAGCATTTGGCTTCATCAAAAACGTATATGAACCTTGTGTGTACAAGAAGAATAGTGGGAGCTCGATACAATTCATTGTTTTGTACGTCGATGACATTTTGTTAATCGGAGACGATATCAAGATGTTAGCGCAGACTAAAGCATGGTTATCCGTGCAGTTTTCCATGAAAGATATGGGAGACGCATCTTACGTATTGGGAATACGTATCTATAGGGATAGATCGAAGAAGATGATAGGACTCTCCCAATCTCAGTACATCAACACTATTTTGAAGAGATTCAAAATGGAAGAATGCAAGAGAGGATTGCTTCCAATGAGACATGGTATCTCTCTTTCTTAGTCTATGTGCCCTACAACTGACGAAGAAAAGACGAGAATGTCTCTCATACCTTATGCCTCTGCTATAGGGAGTATAATGTATGCGATGTTGTGTACTCGACCAGACATAGCACACGCTCTAAGTGTAACGAGCCGCTATCAGTCAAATCCAGGCGAAGAGCACTGGACTACCGTAAAAGCAATCCTAAAGTACTTGCGAAGGACTAAGGATATGTTTTTGGTCTATGGTGGTAGTGGAGAACTGAAACTTGAAGGATTCACTGATTCGAGTTTCCAGTCTGACGTGGATGACTTCAAATCCAACTCTGGATACATATTCCGCATCAATGGAGGAGCGGTCAGTTGGAAAAGCTGTAAACAGTCTACCACTGCCGACTCAACCACAGAAGCAGAATATATCGCAGCATCAGATGCGGCAAAAGAAAGTGTATGGATGAAAAACTTCATCCAAGAATTGGATGTTGTTCCTAGCATTGCTGAACCTGTAGTCGTCTTCTGTGACAAAAACGGGGCGATAGCTCAAGCAAAGGAGCCGAGATCACACCATCAATCCAAACACGTACAGAGGAAATACCATGTGATCAGGGAGATCATTGGTAGAGGTGACATGCACATGGAGTATGTCAAATCGGAAGACAATGTAGCTGACCCACTAACTAAGCCACTTTCACAAAAGGCGTTCGATAGTCATCTAGAGCAGATGGGTCTTAGAATCATAAGTGTATGGCTTTAGGGCAAGTGGGAGATTGATAGAGTAGTGCCCAGCAAGCCAGTTCAATTAGCTTGTAATAGGTCTATTCTGTAAGAAACAATCTTTTGATTTTATAATAATACGCACGTTTATTTATATGTGTATAAGGATAAACAATGGCCAACTTCATCTCTCGCGAACACATTTAAGCGATTGGATGAAACCCTTAGATTACATTTGACTATGGGACGATTCACTTCAGTACTGAGTGCAATCATGAAACAGTCTCAAAGGTCGTAATCTTAAAACTGTTCCAAGTCATAGATTCCGAACGAGACGGGGTATCGTAGGAATCGCCAAGACTTGTACAAGTATGCATGATTCACATGGAGTGAATTTGTAGCGTTTCATGAGCAAGGCATTTGAGGCCAGTGCATACGAGTAGGTGGTTCAATGGAGGATTGAATGCATCGAACGACCCGAACAGAGAAACCCATTGTGGAAGCGCATGTCGCACATCGGTGATGGGATGTTTCTCAAGGATTATAATAGTGTACGATTTAGTCCTTTGACTTGAGGTACTAGGGCGAATTCGGTGCATGGAAGTGCGTACTTAGATCTAGGTATAGGCCACGTAGCTTGGTCATAACATGCCTAGGTTGGGTGCGTATGGACATGTACGCGAGTGGTTAGTACCGATATGGAATCTATTGACTCATCGTAATGGATGAGAGAATTTCCTATACGATTCTTAGATAATATATCCAAGGAATCTGCGGCCGCAGTCGTTGACGGATTTGGAAAGGGGTTTCCAAATTTAGAAGGCCACAATGGAATATTATCCTGAATTAGAAAGTATAGTTATCGAGACAAATTTAGAGGTGCCGATCAATTCACACACCCTAAGTCTTGATCGGGAATATTAGTCGATAGAAGGACCGTATGTACATGGTAATTATATGAGACGAGGTTCACAAGTATCAATTCACCTGAAGTTGGGCTTCATGGGCTTGTGGCTAGACATCGACCATGAAGTGTGGGTACTCCTGAGTTAATAGAGGAATTGATTCTAGGAGTGGTCAATTAAAGGTTGTTTAATTGACCGGAGCAATTTATTGTTCATAAATTAAATCACGAGGAATTCGTGTGCCTGCTGCCAATTGATGGTGAACCCAGAGGGTCACACACAATACAATTGGACGGTGACTGTTTAAAAGGGATACAAAAGGAATTAATTGATTTAAAGGTAATTAAATCAATTAAATGAATTAAAAGTATTTAATTCAAGTGGGAGATTAATTAATTGGCTAACTTAATTAATTAAATACTTAATTGGGTTGCTAATTAATTATATAAAAGAAATAATGATTTAATTGGACTGGACATTTAATTAAGTAATTAATTAAATGAAAAGGCTTGCAAGACATGGGCCTTTAATTAAAAGCCCATAAGGAGTCTTGCAAACCTAGGTCAAGAGGGAGTCTATAAAAGGGGTTCTACTTGAGCTCAAAAAGCTAACACCCTAGAAGAAAACCCTAGCCTCTCTAAGACCTAGTAGCCGCCGCCCCCCTGTGCTAGAAACCCTAGCCGCCGCCGCCACCTGCTGCCGTGGGCTGCCCTAGTGCCGCCGCCCCTCTCCCTTTATTCCTCTGTGTTAGATCTTGACCTTTCAAGAGAATCTACACAACCCTGCAATAACAAACCTCCTGAATCCAGTTATGAGCCTAAGATCTTGAGGTGTTGCCAGAATCCAATTAGTGTGGACTAACTTTGGAGGTGAGACGCTTGGATCACTTCTGTGAACCAGATCCAAATCCAGATCCAGAACTGAAGGTTTCCACCACCTTGCCTGTGGTGAGGTATATCGCAAAACCCCCCTTGTTTAATTACTATGTGCGTTTTGTTTCTTGCTTGTGTATAATTAATATGGAGAATTAATATGGGACCTTGGGTGCTTCGAAAAATTTTAAATTCCGCACTGTCGTTGTTCTGACAATCGAGGCATCCCAACCACTATCCCAACATTTTCTTGCAAATAACCATCACAAATTTTATCTAAATTATGCTCATTTCCTCCTAAGATTATTTGCTACATGAAATAAAAGCATATTTATATTATTTGCCATTGACATACACATAATATTATATTATTCTACTGCAATATATATATATTTTTATAATCTCACGTACCGAGTAGTAAGTTGGTAAGAACCACACCCGAGTTTCTTCACTCTCATCAAACTCTCTCCTTCTTTTCTTTTCTATTATTGCAACTAGGTTTATAATCTGTAAAAAGAATTGTGTGTGTAAGATTGATTATATAAAAGATTAATATTTATTTATATCTAAAAGCATTTATTGAATATGATATTAACCTCATTTGATACCCAATTGGTACCATATAATGATATCATGGCACGACGATCTGCTTGTTCAACCCCCAAATCCACGACAACTTGACTACACAAATACATGTGTAGGTAATCAATATAAATAAGACATAAATACTCTATTAAAATCAAAAGTTTAAATGCATTTGTGACTCGCTATAATGTTGATGGATTTTTATCCCACATATACTCAATAATTTTCGGAGCTAGCACGCATTTCGTTCGTTTGCATACCAATTTTCTTTTTCTTGTCAATTCACGTCTACCTTTTTTAGGTAATCCCTCGTCCTACACATCAAACAATATAGAATTAAGAACTAAAATTTAGTAATATCAAATAAGAAAATATTTACATACTTTAAGCATACCTCTTCATTAGTTTCATTGTTTAACTTCGGTGTTTTCTTTGTCCTCTTGTTTGTAGGATTTTTTACCAACCAAGGTGACTTCTCATAAGGGCCAGGCTTCGACACCCTTCGGTTATGGATTCTAATTCGCTAGGCTAGTGTCGCTGAGAGTGAAGAGGTAATTGATTTGGCCTTCAATGTTGGACTCACTATTTCCTTTACTGTCGGTACCTCACTTCCACGATCTTGAACGTTATTGCTAGCTGATGACACATACTTACAACTAACATCATTTTCGTCATTAAATGTGGATGTATGTCTTTCGTCATCTTTTGGGGGGTGGACTCTTTGCACTTTTTGCTTCTACTGGGAATATTTGTTCTTTCCACTTCATTATGAGAATCGCGGTGACGATCATGATCATTTTGTACATCCTCGTTATGGTTTTCAGAAGGCTTCTTTGTTTGGGAACCCACATAATTTCTCTTCTGCAACTACTGCAAAATAACATTAAAAGAATTGTCCATCTTAATTGTTGAAGCCTCCAACTCATTTCTAAATCTCATCATTGCCTTATCAACAAGTCCATCTAACCTACTGGTGAGGTCTTCATTAACACCTATTATAAACTTCTCCAATCTATCTAGCCTCTATACAATGTTAGAAAGTTGATCCATCGATGTTACACTTTCACCGAAACCTTTGATAAGCTTCTCGAGTTTATCTAACCTCTCCACAATGCTAGAAAGTTGATCATTTGATTTTACACTTCCCCCGATATCTTGATGAAATTCGTTACCATCTTTTGATTCATCTTTGAAACCATCTTCATCTTCCATGAATTTAGCACCAGAATGATTATCATCCTTACATAAGTGCGACCTGATCATGCTAATCGAATCTTCTTTCAATTTATATCAATCGGATGTTTTTATAACACCTATCATTTGCTTGATTGCATTTTGGTCCCAAAAATTGAGGCTAGGTGCTGGACGATTGTCCCAAGACTGAAAATTTGTTTTCACATGGTCAAAATAAAACAACTGCATGAAAAAAAAAAAAAAAAAAAACATTTTAAAACATAATAAGATGATACTTATTAAAACTAGCATATATGAAAGCATACTTACCATAAAAAATGCCAAACAGCCACGTACATACTTATTTCCAGTCTTTTGCCTTTCTCGTATCCCCTCAACCAAACAAGTGAATACTAGTTTTGCCATGTTCATTTCAGAGATTTTGCTAGTATCATCTACAATGTATAAGAGACCCCTATCCACTTCCGCCTTGACTACAGGACAAAGAAAAATGCCCAATATAAATAGGGTAAATTTACTCTTGAAGTCTTCATCCGCCGTTTTCATATTTTGTAATTCAACTTTTAAATTACCTAACTTGAGATGGTCTGAAGCTCCTGATATTATAGTAGATGTCACATTCCTACTTACCTCTATACCACTATCCTTCAAACCTAGTATATTACTCACATCACCATTACTAATACCAACATTTGTGCCGTTGATGTCTAGAGTACAACTGTTGCAATTAAAAGCACTAACCAAAATCGAGCATAGTTCTGTACAAATGTTGAAAGGCCTTAAATCCAAAAGACTTCCCAACCCTATTGACCTTACGGAATCTCTTTGTTCTTCAGTTAGATTGGCAATCACATTGTGTGCTCCAATCACCGACATACGAGTACAAATTGTGTACAAAACATTAAATTAAATAAAAAGAATATATCATTATCATTAAAAATAAT
Source organism: Penstemon barbatus (assembly GCA_003313485.2). Lineage (NCBI taxonomy): Eukaryota > Viridiplantae > Streptophyta > Magnoliopsida > Lamiales > Plantaginaceae > Penstemon > Penstemon barbatus. Next base: position 74,117,088 of record CM064883.1, read on the forward strand.
GTAATAACTCTATATTAATACAAAGAATTGCATATATAAGCTTTCTAACCTTTGGGGGCCCTTGGGCCAACTTTTCCTTGTACTGCTTATAGTTAGCCTTTTTATCATCAACATAAGTCGATTTTTCTGCCTTTGAGAGTGAATTATACTTTTCCTTTATTAGCTTCCTTATCTCACTTTCTCTAATATTCCTCAATCCATTTCAGATTCAACATTCTTTAATTTTTCGCGTTCATGTTTACTGGATATAAGAAGAGATGCGAGTGATGCAAAATTTACATTAGATGAAGAGCTACCATATAAAATTTTAATTAATAAAAAAATTGTTCACAAATAAAAACAAATATCTTGTGCGGTGTTTTCGAAACATATCTAGTATAAAATATTAAAAAGTTTAATTTACTTACTTGAACCAAATAAATGAAGATCCTGGCCTTTTCACTTTATTTTCTTCAGATTTTGAACGAACATTTCTGATATTCTCCTTTGAATTACCAGCTCTTTTACATCTTCACGAAAGATAACTTTCAGGAAAAATCTATCCTTTTAATTTTGAAAGCTATTTTAACTATGTAACTTTCTCTTGTAAGTACATGTGTTCATTATAAAGATTTTTCGTATGTCTCACAAAATAGTACGACAGTGATTGCAAATTCAAATCAGAAGTGCAAACTACAATTAGTGATCATGTACCTCATCTTCGATTTGACGTTAATGGACTCGAAGCATTACCTCAAACAGTGGAAGAATCTGATGAACCCAAAATCAGAAAAAGCATCCAATTTACAAGTTGAAAGCATAGTCACCAACAAGAATTACAAGAAATGACATAAAAGATATTCCATTTCCACATATACCACTCTGTACTACACATGACAATAGAGAAATTCAGATACATAAAATCAATCTGAACTAAAATAATTCCTTTGAGTAAACTTGAAAGAACATTCTAGTTGAAACTTCATTTTAATTTTTTAAAGAGAGAGATGATGTAAGCATTAATAATACCTTCTGTTAAATATTATAAGATAATCTGCGAGGAGGTTGTAGTCTTTTCAGGAGGTTGTAGTCTTTTGTTAAAGATTATATATATATTAGCATACTAATTGGTGCTCAGGTAAATTAACCATTCGGATGTGAGCCTTGAACAGCTTATCAATGCTTTAGACATGCACAGTCTCTAGGTTCCGTGATAAGTCTACTAGGCATTATTATTGCATAATCACAAGTTTTCCTATAATAATAATATCTCAATCAATTTCTCGGCCCTACCTCAAAAGTTTACTTATTTGGAGAACAGCTAACTTAATCAAATCAACAAGAAAAATAATTAGTAGAGTAATTGAAGAAACAAAATCTTATTCTGTTTCGCTACTGTCCACTACAAATATGCCCCTAATTCTAAACCCTAAATTAGCAAATAGAAATTTCAATACTAATAAAAAATTCTCAGTTGATAATAAGAAAGACGTTTGCAAAACATACCTAAATTTCAGTAAATTGATGAAGAATGTGGATTCCGGCAAGGGGCGGCACCGCTGCTTCAAGTAGGTGGTGGGTGGCGGCGGAGGATGAAGGAGACAACGCTGCCACGCTAGATGAAGGAAAAAACTGATGAATTATGGCAGAAGGGATAGGCGTGAAATTTGGGAGAAAGCGATTTGAGAGAGAGAGAGAGAGAGGGGCGATGAAGAAGAGTTTAATTTAGGTTTATAATTAATTATTTTGATTTACCGGTTAAATAGGTACTCAGTTTATTTATTAAATTTTGATTTTATTTATATTAATAATTTAAATGGTTGTGATTATATAGTTTGAATCTAATGGTCTAAAATAAACTAACGTCACATGACGTGACGACATCCAAGAATCCCCCTCCCTACAAACATATCTAACTAAATTGTTTTATCTTCTTTTATAATAACATTATTGTTTCAAAATCAATCATTGGTTGTGTGACACGTGTCCAAGCAATAAAAACCATTTTTACCCTTCTAACTAAAGGTAAGTAAGGCAGGTAATTAGTACATATATCTCTGAACCAGAAATTCTTTTACACTCTTCCTTTTCATTTCAAATCCAAGAAAAATTATTTGCACACCCTTTCGTTTCAAATCCAAAATATCAGGAAAAATTATTGACACCCTTCCTTTTTCATTTCAAATCCAAAATTTCAATGTAATAACCACAAACTCCACTTTCAGGAAGCTTTATACTCTCATATACCTTTTTTTTTTGGTAAAATATCATGAAATATTTAATGTTTAATTGTCCAAAATATACACTGAAAATAAGATTTTAATCAACACAAACAAAAATATTGAATGCTGAAAATATTCATATTAAGCAAAGAATATAAATTATAATCTTACATAATTTTTTAATAAAATGATTATAATTTATGCATAAAACCTCCAAAACTATGATTTTCTCCTTTAAAACATACAAAATGTTAATTGAGAGTAAAGAACAACTGCTAATTAAATCCTAAGGGTTAAACGTAAAATTTATATTTTTGGGGTGTTAAGTTCAAAATAAAAAAAAATAAAAAAAAAAAAAAAAAAAAAAAAAAACACCTTGAGGTGCAAATTGTAAATTGTCCTTTATAAAATGAATATAAGCCTATGAGGGAGATATTTAGCTTGGCAGGAAAAAAAATTTCTTTTAGTAACTTGTAATTAGGGCTGTAATCGAGCCGAGTAGTATCAAATGACACACTGTTCAAGCTTAGTTTGATTTTTATCGAGTTTGAATTTTTGTGTTTGAGCTTGGTTTGATTTTCAATCGAGCCGAGCTCAAACGAGCTTTTATCGAACGAGCTCGAGCCGAGTATCGAGTAGCTTGATATTTTACATATTTTTTTAAAATTTTTAGCTTATCGAGTCGAGCTCGAGCCGAGCTTCAAAAGTATCGAACGAAAAAAGATGTTCAAGCTTGTTTGATTAGTATGATGAACCGAGCTCAAACGAGCTTTTATCGAAGGAGCTCGAGTCGAGTATCGAGTAGCTTGGTTTGATTTTCAGCCCTAGTTACTAAAAGAAAAGATTTTTTCCAGCATAAAAATTAACCATGGTTCAAACAAACAAAATGCCCAAATATTTTGTTAATAAATCAAATGATGCTGGACACGTATCGCATATAAAACCATTCGGTGCACTACTCACAGTCACAGATAAACATCTATGCTCCCCCTTTGATTCATCATAAAAGCATAAACTAGTACAGAAACCATAACAAAAGTAGAGGTCCAAAAATTGAACCACGTCAATTGGAGTATTTTAGATAGCTTTTGGATGAACTTGCAATCTCAGAAATCTACCCAAAAAAATTTATATGAACACAATCGATCAGATCATGGATCATGGTCGGAATTCATTTTCACTTAATCAAGACAAATTGAATCTCTTCAAGAAAAGGCTGCATTTCTAGCAGATTTTCTAGAACAATATTCGCATGGAGACAACAAAGAAGTTGAAGGTTTGGAGAGTCAAATCGCAGATGCATCTCATGTAGCAGAAGATCTAATTAAAACCAGAGTTGTGGATTATATTCGTGAAAATCAATCCACAATTTTTGACGAAACAAGGTCCAATCCCTTCTGTCAACAACTTCAAGAAATGATAGAAGTCATAGATTTGATAAGAAAAAAGGCTATGGAGATTAAAGAGAAAGGGGAGGTTAAAGATCAACTACCTAAAGATTCAATACCTGCTAGTTCTTCAAGCTCTTTACCTGCTGGCAAAGATGTAATGGTGGGATTTGATGATGTCTTGATTCAGATCATGGATAGACTCACCAGACAACAATCCAATCGCCTTGTCCTCTCAATTTACGGAATGGAAGTTATTGGTAAGACCACACTTACTAGAAATGTTTATGAAAATCCTTATATTGTGCATCATTTTGACATTCGTGCTTGGGTTACAATCTCTCAAGAATATGAAATAAAAGAAATTATTTCAAACCTTTTATGTGAATTTGGAGTTCTCGAGAAAGAAGATGCACAAGGAATGGATGAGAGCCAATTAGGAGAAAAATTACATAAGATTTTATTTGGTAGGATATATTTGATCGTAATGGATGATGTGTGGAGTGTTTATGTTTGGGACAAGGTAAGCTTGTTCTTTCCAGATAACGACAACGGAAGTGGAATTATGATAACAACTAGACTAACAAACATGGCTACTCAATTGGGATCTTGTGGCCTTGAGATGAATTTTCTTGATGAAGATCAAGGTTGGAATCTACTTCGCGAAAAGGTGTTTGGCCTACAAAAATGTTGTCTTGAATTGGAGGAAGTTGGGAAGAAGATTGCGAAAATTTGTAAATGACTCCCTTTGTCAATCGTGACGATTGCGGGACTTCTTGCAAAGTCCAACATGACACGAGAATATTGGGATCATGTCGCAGAAGAACTAAACTCTATTGTAAGTCTAGCGGATGATGGACAATGCTTGAAAATATTATCACTGAGTTACAAAATCTTGCCTGTTCATCTAAAACCATGTTTTCTTTACATGGGAGTTTTTCCCGAAGACCATGAGATCAAAGTATCCCGGCTTATCAAACTATGGGTTGCCGAGGGATTTCTAAAACCAAACAAAGCCAAAAGCCTTGAAGAGGTTGCAGAGGAGTACTTGGACGATCTTATTGATAGAAATCTTATTATGGTTCACAAGCAAGGGTTTAGCGGGAAAATGAAAGCTTGCAAAATTCATGATCTTTTGGGGGACCTATGCTTAAGGGAAGCTCAAAAAGAAAAGTTTATTTGCAGAAGTTGTAATCCACGTCGCATTGTTTTTGACAGAAGCAAAAATATCCATTTCAGAAATCACAGAAAAGGAATGTCTCTCTGCCGATCAATCACATTTAATAATCCTAGATTAATAAAAGGCATTGAATGGTGATCAACAACTTGATTTATCTGATATTGCTTTCAATCTAGTCAACTTAAGGCATTTAAGTTATACTAGTTCGCCATTTTACGTGCCTTTTACCTTTCCATCTAATGTAAATCAACTATGGAACCTACAGACCTTAATTATGGGCAGATTTGCTACGTCAATACTTGAAATTTGGGATATGAATCAACTTAGACATCTTTGTGTGGATCGAGTTTATCTGCCTGAACCTCCTCCTCCAATTATTGCAATAGAAGGGCACTCCAATTTGAAACTACAGACTCTCTCAAGAATAAGTAACATAACCCTTAGTGAATGGGTCGTCACAAGAATCATCAATATCAAGAAATTAAAAATTCATTATGATGATTTTTGGGAGGATTTGGATAGAGGGAAAGACTATTGTCTCAACAATCTTCAACATTTACATATACTTGTCGGGATTTTACCCAATCGGATCACGAACGATTCGACCCAATTGAATAAAACAGGATCGAACTTATTCGAACCAGTTGCGGAATTCGGTGGGTTTTATGTTTTCAATATATTTCAAAAATATTTTACATAAAACATGAGGATCACATAACGAATATTATTTTAATTTATGCAAAAGAGAGAGAAAACAAATCATACCGAAAGTTTCCTGTCCTTCGTCTTTTCGGTTGAACTTTGGTGTTAGGATGGGATCAACAAACTCTCTTGATCTTTTTAACCCTTGATCTTCAACCCCGTTTCTCCTTCTACCAGTGGGTGGGCACTAACCTATTAAGTTTGGATAATTAAACTCTAGAAATTGGAAGAACAAATTTCTCCTAATTTCTAAGGTGATGGACGATTTTTGTGTAGAGAAAAATAGAGAGATTTTCTTGCTTTTTCACAAAATTGTATCTTTTTAAAAAACTTTTCTGTTTAGGAAGATATATATCTTATATATATAGATATGTCATACATATCCTCTTCCCTTATTTTTCTCAACCACCTTCTCCTAACTTAATTAGGATTCCACCTCCTTCCTTCTAGATAAATGCATTATTTGTATAAATATTATATTATGAGTATATCATATATAATCATAAAATGCATTTTCCTATTAAGGAAATTCCTGCACAAATTTAATTCTATAATTAAATCTGATTTAATCAATTGTCATTTAATTGATTAATTCACAATTCATCAATTAAATATCACAATTAATTCATCATGTATATTTTAGAAAATAAAATTTCCCAAAATATATCGAGAGTTTAATCATTCTTACTATAGGTTCAATCGTAGAATAATAGGAGCCGGGATTGGGACCTATGGACATGTAATTTCAAGCTCCAATAAATTAAATAATTAATTAAACTCATTAATTAATATATTCAATTTATTAATTCCAAGTGACTCCACTAAAGACTTGGAATTGCACTCTTGTCCTTACATTCTATTTTACTCGAAAGATCAGAGTGTCCATTGATATAATCATTACATATGATTTAACCCTCCAAGAATTAATTCAAAATTAAAGCTAGGCGAAATTACCGTTTTGCCCCTATAATTATTTCTTAATCCTTAAGTTCCATTAATTCACTAGTGAACAGTTTGGTTTATAAACATTTTCACAAACCAGAGTACTCGAATTGTTCAGTTCCAGAATTAACACTTAAGGGAATCAATTAACTCAGCTTTCCGCAGAAAGAGTTGGATTCCATATCTGTAGTGCACATTCCCAGCCATTTATCTCAACGGACCTCCAAGACATAAGTATGTGACATGATTAACAAACAAGTCACTACCTATGAGTCAAAAGGACTCGCTGACATAAACAGGAGTTTATGCCTACTCAGGATTTAGATTAATTCATATATGATCATCGTGTGACATGTATTGAAATCTAAAGTTAACGGTATCTTATAATAGATTTCAATTCACGTCTGGTCCAGTCCTATGTAATCATATTACATAAAGCACCTCCACCTTTAATGTCACAACATCAATTCTTAATTTTCAGTGGACCGTACTAGTAGTAATTAGTTAAAGATCCCAACTTTAACTTACTACGGACTATTTAGTCTATTGTTTATGACTTTAATCCTCTTGTACATCCTTATATATACAAAAGTCATATTTAATAAATAGACATGGAATTTTCTGATAATTATATTATACTAAATAAAAAGCATAATCGAATCGAATATATGAAATCCAAAAAACCAAACAATTTATTTATTTTCAATTTATAATGTTCATCAAACGCTTTATGAGCACTATTCCTAACAATACTAGAATCACTTAATATTAGCTTTCGAGGCAACGAGGGTTTATGCACAACTTATTTGGGAGAAAACCTTAGTTTCCCACCTTCACTTAAGAAGTTGAATTTAGACAATACTTACATACCATGGGAATGTATGACGATAATAGGTCGCTTGCACAATCTGGAAGTGCTCAAATTAAGACAAAATGCCTTCATTGGAGAGGAGTGGAAGCCAATTGAGGAACAATTCATTTACCTAAAATATTTGTCAATTCAATCTTGTTACGAGCTAAAGTTCTCGGATGCAGATAGCATCAATTTCCCAAAACTTGAGCAACTTTTTCTCAGTAGGATGCATAATTTGGAAAAGATCCCAATAGGTATAGGAGAAATATCAACTCTTCGATACGTTCAATTATTCATGTGCAGAGATTCAGCAGTGATTTCGACAATTAATATATTAGATGAGCAAGAGAGTCAAGGTAATGATGGCATCCAAGTTGAAGTTTATCTCAAAGCATATGGACCATATGGTACAAGATTGAAAAAGAACTGGGAAGCAAGAGATAATCTCAAAGTTACTACTCTCTCTAGTATATCATTACAAGAAAAGTTGATTTCAGTGACATAATATTAAGTGATATGGTTGAAATTGTCACTTTTTGTATATATTTAGTAGCAAAATTATTAATTTTGTCACAATAATAATAGTGACAAGCATAATAGCGACAAAATATATTTTTAAGTTGTCACTAATGACAATTAGTGACAAGTTTATGGAACTTAAGTTGTCACTATTTACAATTAGTGACAACCTAATGACAATAAATGTTGTCATTTTAAATTAGTGACAACTTTTGGGGTGTCACTATTGGCAGTGTGTCTATATACACCATTTTAGTGATAATATTTAATTTCTTGTCACTTTGTCATTTACTATTTTCTCATTAAAACGTAGTAATTTTTTTTTAGTGCATTGACATATTTTATTCTACTCTCTGTAGAAAATTTATTTATAGTGTATAATAAGTCATACTCACGACTAACCCAGTTTTTCCAATCAACCTTAAGAAAAATTTGACTGGCTTTGTCTGATATTCAACTATAATTGCAGCTTTTCGGTATAACTTTGTAAAAACATCAATTAACCTACAATGATGGAAGTAGAACTATTTAGTGATATGACTTCAATTGTAAGAACAGTTTAAAGATCCATGATGAATTAGTATATTTCGAAGATAAAAGCTTTTGTCAAAATGAAATTGACAATTTATTAATAATATAAATGGAGTAAATATTCAGTTACTATAATTAAAAGTGATTAAGGAATTTGGGATACATAGTCTTTGACTAAGAGGGGTATATTAGGGAGTTTGAAAAATTTGTTCTGACAATAACATTTCTTGCTTCGACAATATAGCCAACTTATTTGAATTGAATTGTTGAATTTAATTCAATGGCAAAAAATGATAAAAGAAAAAAATTTAAGAAATGTAATGAAACAAGAAGTCTTTCCTATATCAACTTTCATGTAATACACGCTAGATTTCGCTTAGCCAATTTTCTTTATCACATTTGGAATTTTCGCGGCTACCCTATGAGGTAGTCATCATCCGTCATGTTAATGAGATTTTAGGAATATTTTTTATGTAAAAGTGTCCCTAAAAGGGATCTAACATGACATATGGTGATAGCCACGAATTCAGAGAAGACAATATAGCATTTTCTTAAGAAAAAAGCACACTGCTCTCCTTCAACATATATTTTGAGTGTCAGTAACATGTACAGAAGCGCCGGACATGGATACAACGGGATTTTAAAAAGTGTTAATAAGAATGAATTACTAACATGTGTAAGATTTCCTTTGAATTATAACAAAGGACAATTTCTTGGCTTTTCTACAAAAGTTAACTTCAAGGATAATCAATAATTAAGTAACTAAATACTTTTGCATGACTTGAGGTGAAGTGCAAACACTACAAAAAAAGAGGTCTTCAGCAACGTATGATTCCAATGGAAATAAAAACTGTCACTATTTGTAACGAATTTATAACTGAATACCAACAGAAACAATGTTCCATCAATAATAGCGACAAATTACCAACAAAATATCTAAACGAAATATTTTTCGTAGGTATTTCGTCGTTAAATTGTAGGAAATATTGATTCATGGCGACGGAATCACTCCAATGGAAAATAATCCGTCACTATATCTTAGTCAGCTACAGATTTGCAACTGAACAACGATGGAAACGATGTTTCATCAATAATAGCAACAAATTACCAACGAAATATCTAGAAAAAATATTTTTGGTAGGTATTACGTTGTTAAGTTGTAGGAAAAATTAATTCGTAGCGACGGATTCATTCCAATGGAAACTAATTTGTCACTATTTTTTTGTCAGTTTTAGATTTGCAACTAAACAACGACGGAAATAGAAGAAAAATTATGTTCTTATTAAAATAACGACTGATTACCAACTAAATATAAAACGAAAATAATATGTATAGCAATTATGTAGTTAAACTGTCACAACTATGAACAAACAACGGTGACATAACTCCAACAGGAAAACAAATTGTCATTGTAGTAACAAATTAATTACTGAATACTAACAAAATTAAATATAAAAAGTCTTCATTTGGTAGAATTGACAAATTACCAACAGAACATCAGAAAAATAATTGTAGGAATTTAGTTATTAAGTTGTAAGAAAAAATGTTACATGCGGAGAAATATTCGCAACGAAAATAATTCGTTACTGTTTCTACGTCGGTAACAAATATTCAACTGAACAACATCAAAATAAAAAAAAATAAGTTCTAAAAAATAGAGACAAATTACCAATAATTCAATATATTATAAAATAAAAAAGTCATGATTAACGATTTTGTTGTTAAACTGTTACAAATATAAACAAACGACGACCTCATAACTGACTATTAAGGAAATTACAAATAAAAAGTGTTCATAATAGCGATAAATCACCGAATATCATAAATTACCAACATATATAAAACAAAAAGATTGTACGTAGCAACTCTATTGTTGACCTTTGATAAAAACAAAAAGATCGAACGACAACATAATTCCTACAGAACTGATGTGGTTCTATTAAAGTTCACATTCGTCTGCAAACTAAACTAATTAATTTTCAGGTTTGTGGTTTGTGAAAATAAATTAATTCTTTCGAGAAAAAGAGACAAGTATTTAACAATATTTTTTTATCCATATAATTAAAATTTAAAACTTAAAAAAAAATTATATATAACCGACCCACCAACCTCCCCATGTTACATTAATTATTTTTGAGATTCCAATTGTACAATTTATTTTATGGTTATACTAGTACCAAGCTCACAATGTGCTCAACCATAACGATCAATAGTCGGGTATAGATGTTGAGTTATTTATTCTATTAAAATAATAATAGATTTTAATTTAATTTTATGTAAAAGTTATGATAAGTTCATCTATTTAACCCATTAAATTTGAGTTTATCTACTCTGAGGGTATTATAGTCTTTTGATATTTTATTTTTATAAAATATAATTTATTAGAAGAACAAAGGATAAAATTCTTCTTTTATTTATGAATTTTTAAAACATCAATTAATTAACATATAAGATGTCTTGGTAATTATTGAAACCTCAAGGTCATTTTTATAATTTCATTGAACATAAAGGATATATATATATAAAAGATAAATCAATAAAGTTGTCTGGCTCAGCTGGTTGCAACATCTTATAAATATACATGAGGTCAATGGTTCAAATCCCACCTCCTACAATTTAATTAAAACATACCATTTAGCGCCCAAGTCATGCCTACCGCCTAGGCCTAGCCCCGGCGCCCGGGCAATGGTCAACTTCTTGCCCACCCAGACGATGATCAACCGCCTAGGCATAGCCCAGGCGCTCAAGCTGAGTCAATCGTTCGCCTAGGTAGCCGGGCGATGGTCTACAACCTAGGTGTAGCCCAGGCGCTTGAGCGGGGTTAAGTGCTCGCCTAGGCGTTGTCTAGGCGCCCATAATATTACCAAACGCTAATACAACATTTTTCTACGGAATTACCAACAAAAAAAAAGTGTTATCGTTATATTCACCAACGGATATGATTCCGTCACTGCATTTACCTATGGAGCTTTCACACACGGAATATCTAACGAAAAAAATTCGTCGCTATATTAACCAACGGAAAATGTGTTGTCGCTATATTCACCAACGAAAATATACCAACGGAAAATATGTTGTCGCTATATTTACCAACGGAAATATACTAACGGAAAATATGTTGTCGCTATATTCACCAACGGAATAATTCCGTCACTCTATTTACCTATGGAGCCTTCACACACAAAATATCTAACGGAAAAAATCCGTCGCTATACTTGAATACCAACAAAAATCGAGGCTTCACCAACAAAAATTACCGTTTCTAAAGACCCATTTTCTTGTAGTGAAACCACAGAGCACAAACTGTTCACGCTAATAATATGATGTTATTTATTTTATAGTTAATGAAAATTTACCCTTGATTCATAATGTTTAGTTTACCTCTACGTAATTTGAAAAAGAGCATTTTACTCTCTGTAATTTTATAAAAAATTCACACCGTCTTTTTGACAATTTTGTATATGACAATTTATCCTTCATGTGTTATGATAATGTTGCACTTTACACCTTCGTGTTATGATAAATATGACAAGTTATCCCCTATATTACAAAATACTTTTCATGTCCACTCTCAGTTTCGACAAGTGAGTTACACTCTCCGACTGAAGAAGGTAAATTGCTTTACTAAAACATTAACAGGGGTAAAATGCTATTTTTCAAATCATAGGAAAATAAAATAAACAGTATGTATTTCACAAGGGGAGTAAATTGTCATTAAGGCCTGTTTGTTTGGTGTTTGGGAAAGTAATTTGAGAGAGTAGGAGGTTTGTGAAATAATCTCGATTTACATAATATTGTTTGTTTGGATTTACGCAGATATATTATCCTTTTCCTCCCTTCATTGGTTAAAGAGGCTATTCCTAAACACGAAATAATTTTAAAAAATGCGAGACAAACATTCCCTTACTTACCAATAACCATTGCCATTTTTGGCAACACGGTAAGGAACATAGTTTTGCTCCCTTTTGAGATAAGTTTACGTCCATGCGATTTGGGAAAAAAAAAAAAAGCACTTTACCTTCCATTTATTCTTATAAAAGTTTCACACAGTCTCTATGATATTTTTCCGATATTTTTATATGTGGTATTTTATCCCCATGTATTATAATAATGTGATAGTTTACCATCATGTATTATGATAAATGTGACAATTTATCTCCCTATGTTATAAAAATACTTTTCATGCCACTCTCAATTTCGACAAGAGAGTTATACTCTCCGGATGAAAGAAGTGAATTGCTTCTTTAAATTTTTTACAGAGGAGTATAGTGCATTTTTGCAAATCATAGGGGGTAAGTTAACATTAGCTCTTTTGTTAACTGATGCCTAAATTCTCAATTGCAGAATACATGAACTTTACTATCACTAGATAAAAAACAAGCTGAATCAATCCAATTTTTCCCTTTAAAAATTATGAAAATTTTATCTCATTCTTAGAAAAACGAATCTAGCACAGAATTTTGATGACTTTATAATGATGAAGAACTTTGTGGTTCACGTAAAATAGAATTAGGAAAATAACTATTCTCAACTTTATTTACTCCATAATCAGACATATATGTCTTTTGAGGGATCCAATTCCGTATATATATGTCCAAGGGCACTTTCTTCAAATTCACAGAGTGAAGTCATGTCTAATTCCATATGTTTAACTTTGACGGAAAGACAAAAATACTTCATATGCTTTGTTTAATTCTCAAAAAAATTCTCTGTGTTATTTTAACTCTAAAAAATTCTCTTGTTATCTCAAGTAAGTGCCAAATACACCCCCGAAAAAGAGAGTGATTAAAATGAGAAAAATTTCTAGTATTTATTCATATTTTGTTTTTGATATGACAGTATTACCCCTGACATTGAAAGACAAAAATACCCTCTATATATGCTTTGCCTAATTCCCAAAAAAAAAACCCTGTATTATTCTAAATCCCAAAAAACTTCCTATGTTTGGTTTTAAATACCACTCGACTCAAGTAGTATATACTTAGATTTTCAAAAAGAATAAATAAACATAAAAAAATAAACACAAAGGGGTAATTTTGTCATTCCATCAAAAGTCTAAATTAAAATTATACTTAGGTTGAGTGTGGTAATTAAAATCAAACACATGGAATTTTTCGGAATTAAAATAATTATACAGAGATTTTTTTAAGAGTTACACAAAGCACAGGAGATGTTTTTGTCTATAGCTCTTTAAATTTTAATAATCAAATCTAGTGACATAACAAAACTCAATACTAAATATTGTTCATTGTTCATTTACTCTCTTCCATAGAGCTGTATGAATGAAGTAAAAGTGAGCATGAATTATGCCAAGTTATCTTGTGATCTACCTAAACTTGAATTTTCCCTCCGAATGTCGAGTTAACGTCACGTGGTTATATTGAATGTTAATTCTATATATTTCGATACCAAAGTTGCAAGCCATCATATTGTATGGATAAAAAAGGAATTCGTTTGTTTATGCACCGTAATCTAAGTTTGATTAATGAATATAGAATAATTGGATGTGACAATATATTGGAAAAACTGCAAAAATAGCCCCGTAAATTACTCGATGGTCGACAATTTCAATCCAAATTAGGCTAAGTTTCAAAAACTGGCTCAAGTCAAAGTAACATATGTTCAATATGATAAATAACTTGGGAGATTTTGACATGTGAAATCAAATTTAACCTGATGTAAAACTTTATAATTGCATGTTAATTTGTAACATTTGGTAAAATTTTATTGTTCGAGTATGGCAAGAATCGATATATACGGTCGAATTTCTATGTTGAAGCAAATAGCTTCCATTGGCGAAAAAATGGTTTGTTCTAATTAAAATCCATCCCACAAAAAATCGGATTCAAATCCTCATGATCAAACAATTGTAGACAAGATGGCTCACTTGAAGAAGCAAATAGATAAAGGCAAAACAATTGTAATGATTGATTGATTGATGATAGTGTGGAAGAAACAACATGAGGTTTGGAGTTCAAACCAATGATGACCTTATTTTTGTATTCTTTTTAATTTTTTTATCCTTCTTAATATTATTTTAAATTTTTTATGTTTTCTTTTCAAAAGTAATTTCTTATTAATATTTTCAATGATTTATGTGTTTTTCGGAAGAAGAAAAATTCATTCTTAATAACAATTCAATGTTTTGTGTGATTTTAGTAAAAAAAATATTCCTAATTTTTTAAATTATGCGCTTCTTATATTTTTTCCTTCTTAATAATAATTATTTAAACAATATGAACTATCAGTGTTTTTCTAGTTCGATTTTGATGAGGGATAATTTGGATCCCTTATCTTTGGCAAGTCCTGTATGGATCGAACAATATAAGTTCCGTCCTCAGAAAGTATCGAACCGAGTCAGGTATATAATGATCTGTTCCGATCCAGCAAACGGAACCCGAGGTCGAAGGCTACTGTTGGGCCGAGCCCAGGCCCAAATCAGCGGGCCGGAAAAGTACTCCTGCAAGTGTGTCAGAAAGCCCATCATCTCAGCTATAAATACCCCTAGCATTTATGACGACGACACAACTTCCCAGGTGCTCTTCCTCCGAGGCTGCTGCTCGGAACTACTTAGGAAGAATAGCATAGGCAGTTTTATATGTATTTCACCCTCTAGCTTGTACGGCATCCTATAATGCTTGGATAGGACTCTCTATACTTGTAATTTGTACTCAAACATCCTGAATACAAATACTATTGATATTTTTCTTCTATTTACGAGCATTTACACGTCACTTCACACCACCTTAATCGAGCAAACGAAAACGCGTAAGATCAATTGGCGCCCACCGTGGGGCCTTATTCGAGTATTAGATCGAAATATGCCTACTACGAGGAGAAATACGTATATCAGGGGAGAGCCTTCCCATGCAGCAAGAGCACAGAATTCAGGCAACAATGAGCCTGATAATCTGTCGCGCGCGGCTCAACAACCAGAGGTTCCACCAATTGTTCCACATGATAATGTTCCAATTCACACGACCGTTGGTGATCTAAGGTCCATCATAGGCACAATGTGCAGGGAATTTCTGAACGGTGGAAGGGCTGATCAATCACCTGTAGATCAGCCAGCAGTTCACGGGAGACCTGAAATACCATCTTCGAACATCCAGAAGGAGAATAGTTTACTACGATCTATATCGCACGCGCCAGCAGCAAACCCTCCTCGAGCCGTACCATCGAAAATCAACACCCGGTCAGAACTCCCGCCAAAATCAGTACATGATGTGGAAGATTCAGTAGTAGGGGAGAGCCACCCTTCTGGTGCTGGTAGAGGCAAAAAATCGCCCTACAAAAGATTTACTGAATCCGAACTGGAAAGGATAGTGCAAGAGAGAGTAGCTAAGAAATTGGAGAAGGAAGATACGCTGATAGAGATTCCTCGCGGCAATCATGTTGCCAGGCGAGCGGGGAACATTCCGAGTAGAGAAAATCTACGAGATAGGGAGGTTTCGAACAGTATCATGCGTTGTTCGCCGTTTTGTCAAGAAATACGCGAAGCTCGAAACGCGGAAACGGTACCGACCAGGTTACCACGGTATAACGGGACTACCGACCCCGGGGAACACATCAACAGCTTTATTAATGTGATGAACTTATACGGACATTTAGAGGACTTTTGTTGCAAGATCATGGTTACTACCTTCGAGGGAATTTCCCTCGATTGGTTCGGAAAGTTGCTGCCTAACTCCATTTTTCCTTCGAGGAATTTTGTGACAAACTAAAACACCAATTTGCTAGTCAAAGGAAACCGAGATTACCGGCGAATCATTTGGGGACCGTAAAACAGTTGGAAGGAGAAACGTTGAGGCAATGGTTAGCGAGATTCAGTATCGAACTCCTCAAAGTTGATACCCTGTAGATCGAATATTTATCTTCTCTAATGTTCGAGCTGACAAGGAGCACTCAGTTCGGAAACGCCTTGTGCAGAAAACAACCGAAATCCTTCGAACGAATAATGGAGATCGTTTAGAAATACATGATTCAGGAAGAAATGAATAAGTTAAAAAGTTCGCACACTATGAAACTTCCTCTCAACAAGAAACAAGATCGGGCTCCTATCCCGAAACTTGGTGATTACGGAGGATCGAACAAAGGGTCCGTTTGGCAACGAATCAAAACTTATAAGCCACATATGCCGCTCCAAGGATCAAATTCCTATGGACCTCCTTATGAACAAACTCGACCTCCAAGACCGGGAAAAATTCAGTTTACTGAACTTAACAGTTCAAAGGAAGAAGTGTTAACTGTGTTAGAAGAAGGAAATTTGATTCCCGAGGCTCAAAAGATCACTCAGGCTAGGCCAGGTGCGTTGGGTTATGGCCAATACTGTCGATACCACCGGGCTCGGGGGCACAGCACCGAAAACTGTTACTAATTGAAATCGAGATAGAAAAACTAATTGCACAAGGAAAACTCAAAGAATTTGTCAAAGGAGACAACTATAACAATCGTTATAGGTCCAGAAGCCCGCGAAAGTTTAATACTCAACAAAGGCAGGTTCGAAATCAGACGGAAGAGCGATCAAATGGAGTGATAAACATGATTGCTGGCGGACCAGCAGGAGGAGATATCAGAATTGCTAGAAAAAGAACGTTGAGGTCGATAAGGGCTGGGGTCTCTACAAAGAGGGAAATTCTATCCTTGGGGTTTCCCTCCATGGAAAATCAAGTTATAAGTTTCAGTGAGGCCGATCGACCTTCGGATATTAATTGGGATACAAATGAAGACGATCCTGATTTTTCCATGGTATTGACATTGAAGATTGCTAATTTTGAGGTCAAGAGACTGTTAGTCGATAATGGAAGCTCGGCAAATATTATCTCATCGGAAGCTCTCACAAGGATGAATCTTTGTCACCCGCATCTGAATCGAGTAACCACTCCTTTGGTCGGTTTTGGCGGATCGGAGATCGTTCCGCTTGGGACCATTCTATTGAGCACGACTTTAAGAAGCAAGCCAAAGAATGTAACAAGGATGATCAAATTCCTGGTAGTGGACACTCCGTTCGCTTACAATGCCATATTAGGGAGACCAGCTCTAAATGTCTTCAAGGCAGCGATATCTACCTATCATCAAAAGATAAAATTCCCGACCGAGGGAGGGGTAGGAGAAATGAGGAACGACCAATATATGGCTTGGGAATGTTATAGTTCATCTCTAAGCGTACAGAAGAAATTGGAACCCAAGCTCTTGGGTAAGAGGAAAGTAATTGAGTCGGAACCAGGGATGGGTACGCCGGTTCCCAATTGTGTAAAATTGCAAGAAGAGAAAGGAGGGACCATTGATGCAACCTTAGTAGCACCTGATGATGAGGAAGTGAGTCTGCTTTCTCGATCCCTTGATAGGTTCACCAAGGGCGCAACAGAGTTGAAGGAAGCGGGGGAAACCATGCTCGTGGGATTATTGCAGAGGAACGTGAATATTTCGATCGGGGGCTCGAAGGACGTTCCGGAAATCAACCAACACGCGCTTACTCAACCCTCAAACAGTTTGAAAAGGTGGGGAAAGGAGCCGACTAATGAAATAAGCATGGTTGAAGAAGGCAATATCCCAACTAAGTGGAAACACGAGGATGACTCTCCAACCGAAAAAGGAAGGAAATTGCAGAAGCATCTTTTAATTCCTGGAAATTCCCCTAAGAATCATGAAACAGAGCTCGAAGCACGGCTCACAGGACTAGGGACGGTCGGAAAAGCAAAGGTAAAGCCAGTTTATGTATTGACAAATTCTGACTTTGTTCATAAACAGGTAAAAGCCATGGGCGAAACCAGTGGATGCAGCGAAGCAGGTTGTCTGGACTTGGCAAAAAATTCGATCTCACGATTCGAAAGATTATATATCCAGCTTGTCCTAAAAGAAGAAAATCTATCAGACAACTTACTATCAAAGTTCTCAAAGAAGGCAGAGGGGAAGAGTAGGAGAATAATTACATGCTTATTATCGAATGATTCTATTATCAATCTTGTATTCTTTAACTCGAATGATTATCTGGAGAGGGGTCATCTTCATCGGATTGTTCCGAACTTAATCTACCAACCAGCTGAACTCAAGCATTCTACCCCGATCTCTGGGACTTTTGGCAAAAAAGATATCAACCTCGCCGATCTTTTTCCAATAAAAAGAAGAGATCCTATATCGACTGCCGTCAAATACCCCAGAAAATTGTTCGAATTCTCCAATCCCGAGGAAAACAAGGCGTTAACAATGAAGGAAATCAATCATATAGACGGAAGAAGCGATCATACAAAGATGATAATTCAGGATTCAAGTTCTAAAAAGAAAAGAATATGTAATCAAAACCTTCAAATGCGAACATTGAAAATGAGGGGTCTTATGAGAGAAAAATTGGAAGCGTCAAAGTATAATGGAAAACTTCAGACCAATCGGGGCGGATCATACATGGTCATTAAAATCGGAAAGGAAGACTCACACTGCATTGCTCATCCAGAAGGTCCTACTCTGAGTTCGGAAAGTGGTAAAGACAAGAGGATTGTTTATTGAGTTCTAGGGTTATTTACTATTCTCTATCTCATTGTGTTTCATCTATTCTCACGATTAAAGAAGACTATGTGTTCAATGAAAGTTTATTTCGACTGAGTTATTTATTCAATGAAAGTTCTTTTCGCCAAATTTCTTATTTATTTGTCATATTCTGGATATTCTCGGTCTCTATTCATCTATTATCAATCTCTATTTGTCTCCATCAACTATTAAGCGGGTGAAAGCTGTTGCTACGACCCTCAAAAATCGACCAAGGGTGAAAGTCGTTGCTACGCCCCTTGGATCGAAAAAAAATGGGTGACGACCCTCGGGCTAAAAATGCTCTGAAACGACTAAGGGTGAAAGTCGTTGCTACGCCCCTTAGATCGAAATTATGAAATGGGTGAAAGCTGTTGCTACGACCCTCGGGCTAAAAATGCTCTGAAACGACTAAGGGTGAAAGCCATTGCTACGCCCCTTAGATCGAAATTATGAAATGGGTGAAAGATGTTGCTACGACCCTCGAAGACGACTAAGGGTGAAAGCCATTGCTATGCCCCTTAAGTCTAAAGTATAATCAAGATCGATCTAAATTCTATCATATTCTTTCTCCACAACTATTTACCCGACTAAGGAAGATTATTTCGTCCAAATTTAACGATTCAAATCCATGGTCCGAGGAGAATCTAAGTTATGGAAGATATCTCACGGAAGGTTTGAATCGTAGAAATCGAAATTCAAATCTATATGGTTCTCAAATTATCTCACAGAAGTTGCAAATTACAGAGGTCGAAATTGAAATTCATAAAGCAATATAGAAGAAAATTTTTCATTCATAAAACCTTCGGTACATTTACGAGTATTTTTTCTACGAATACAAGGATAAGTTCGAACTCAAATGAGAAAAGATTACATTTACCCATATCCTACTACAGTTGCTACAAAAGAACTAAAGGTCTTCGAGTTAAAACAATGAGCGAAGGAGAACGGGATCGGAGCATGTCCCCGGACTCTTAATCGTCTTCATCAGTAAATAATGATTGCTATGCCAATCCTTTAAGATCCGCTGATAAAGAACCAGAACACGAAAGTAGTCTTGGTCGATCTCCGTGCGCACTAACCCGAGCCGGAATACTATGAACCAGCTCCGGAAGCATCTTGAAGAAGTTGAGATCAAAACCTTGAAGACCCTTCCACGAATTTGACCCACTGTCCGACCGGTTGGAGCGACAAGATACAGGAATTCGAGCCAGCCTCAAGTGGATGGAATCAGAGAGAGCTGGTCGCCTGCCGGTACCCCAGTCGCAATCCTTTTCGCCTGTCGATACCCTAGTCGAAATAAGCCGCCATTGAAGGCAGCCAAAGTAATGAAGAAAGACGGTTCGAACCCGAACCTCGAATCGTTTTATCGGAGATAAGAAACGAAACATGAGGGTCAAAGGAAGTAAAATTTCAATCACAAAAGTCGAACAAAATAAATACAGAAACGTAAAAATATGAAGGTGACTCTGGAACTATATATATATAGTAAAAGCAAAGGGCGATCAACGACTCAGATTTATTAGAACTAACGGCTGAGATACGAGCAATAAATACGCCGACCGTTCCGCTTCCCGAGAATTAAGGAACCGTTTGGGTAAATGAAGAAAATGTCAAATTCAATCGTGCTCGAAATCCTTATAGTCTCAATTTCGGTCATCAAAGAAAGTCACAAAGAAAAATTCGGAGTATAGCTGATCAAGAAAGCATTATCAGTAACTCGCCTAAGAACAGCCGAGATCGGTAAAGTACTGTATTTAAGCAAATTAGAACGATCGTAA
Source organism: Penstemon barbatus (assembly GCA_003313485.2). NCBI lineage: Eukaryota > Viridiplantae > Streptophyta > Magnoliopsida > Lamiales > Plantaginaceae > Penstemon > Penstemon barbatus. Next base: position 74,137,706 of record CM064883.1, read on the forward strand.
AGATTAATCAAGAGACTATTATTTCCGAGTTTGGTATATCGAGCGATTACAAGTTACAAAGATATCAACTCCTATTACATATCAAGTCAATCTCTTGATACTAGTACATTTTACAATCCTACGGATATCGACAAAAACTAATCTCTATATCCGAACGTGAGAGGGACTTCAGGACCAGCCAATCCTATGAAATTTTCGGCGGACGATAATGTCCTTACCCGAATATGGGGAGCCCGTCAAGCCAGCAGGCTTTTATCTTTATGATTCTTCAAAGGGGGGAGGGGTAATACATCTTTTTCAAGGTGTAATGTGAATACTTTATTGAGGACCTCGATCCTCGAAGCACCACCCCCTGACATCTTCGAGGAAGAACCAAACAAATCACCAAACACCCTTGAAAAACTTGATGCTTGAGCCTCTCCTAAACCACAAAAGGTCGAGAGAGCTACTTGGGTCGTGGGTGGTCAGCAATGAGGCTTATTGGCTTCCAAGGACGGGATAGCGTTCGCCTGCAGATATGTTAGTCGAAATAGAAGTACTAATCATCCTATAATCTGCAAAGTAGGTTCTAACTCGAATTTCAAAATGTAGAGCCATGCAACAAGACCTTTTAATCAGCATGATCAAAGGAATCCGCCTTCAAAAAATTTATAAGGATACAAAATGAAAGACCCCATTTATAGGAGCAACTTTCAAAAATCCAACGGTTAGCAGAAAACAAAAGGAACGATCAAGATTAAAAGACTATTACGCTTCCCGAGAATTTGAGCGGGAAAGTTACGCTTCCCGAGAATTTGAGCGGGAAGAGAAAGTCATCTGATTTTGCAAATGAACAAAGTTATTATACCATCAGGGACTTCGTTAGTCGAGATCGCAAGTTCGGACGAAGAAAGCAGGCTAAGTACAAATGAAAAAGAACACATCAAATTATGCAAGATTAAATAGGCAGAACATGCAATCCGGGAATAAATAAGTCATTACAAACCACAAAAGTTAAAAAGATGTCAGGAATTATTCATGGTTACACAGAGATAAAACAGCATAGTCGTACAGCAAGCATGGAAAAGTAAAAGACAACATCTATAGAAGCTTGTTGTCGGAGAAAATCTTCCGAAGCTCAGCACTGCGAGCCTCATATCCACGGTCGTAAGCCGCATTTTCACGACGCTCGAACTCTATTTTCTCCTGCTCATGAAGACCTTTGAGCTTCTCGAGCTCCTTATTCAGTTTCTTGTGGATTTCTTCTCCCTGATCCTTAGCAACCTTCTCTTTCTCTAAAGCAAGCTTCTCCTCAAGGACACGGTCGAGTTCAGTTTTCTTCTTCTCCAGCTCGAGGGAGATAGCAGCATGCCGATTTGATTCCCGCTCGGCAAACGTTTTGAGTTCGAGAAAATCTTGTCCAGCCTGTAAAATGCTTGGATAAGTTAAAAAAAAAAAAAAGAAGAGAGAGAGAGAAAGAGAAAGATATTATAACACCTGAAACAGAAAGTGCGACCCAGATTGGTACAATTCTTCTAAATTTCTCTCCTTGGACATGTCGGTTTCAGTAGAAGTGAGGTCAACCCACAACAGACTATCTACGGGATCCCCGAGCGCAGCTTTAGAAATGGACCCATCCTTCGACTCCTTAGGCGGGGAAGAAGAAACCGTCGGAGGAGCGGAGTCAACTCGGGGTTCGGAAAGATTATCAGTTTTTAAGGATTCAGCAAAAGCTTCTCCACCAATATCCAACTTAAGTTTTTTGCTCAAACCTCCTGTGGGGGGGGAGGGGGGGATGGCTGAAGAATCATCAGATGATGGCTTGTTCCCGATGGCAAGCTTCTGCAAAGCCTCAATGGGAGTGACCCCATCGGAATAAGGCCTTTTGTTCGAAGAAGGAACGGGAGTTTTCTGCCTAACAAGCTCTCCACTCGAAGAATCGACAATTTTCGGCAAAGAGCCCTCGAGCTCAGCCTCAAGCTCCTCATCCAAGATGGACTTGTTTGTGTTGCCCTTAGTTTGCTTCGATGAAGCATTTTTCTCTTTCTTAATTTCCCCTCCTTAGGAACTTTGGGAGAAGACACAGAGGTTTTAGAAGAGGACTTGGAGGGTTTGGCTTCCTTGGCCGGCTTTTGCTCTTTGGACAAATTTTTGTTTTTCGAGCCACCCAACAGCAGTTTGGGGTCGATGGCCTTACCCAGTATTTCTTCCATGATGAACGGGGAAGTAAGTTAAGAGACTCGAAGAATGCAGAATATAAGTAAAGAGCTCCGATCTCGCTAAATAAAGGTGTTGTGTAAATAATTTGAAGAGATCCTCATATTTATAGGCGCTACACTCTATGATTACGGTAGTGGAATCGACGCGACTTTCAAGAAAGATTCTATTTGGAATAAATAAATTTCGATCGTAGAGTGCGAAAAGATATCGAACTATGAAAAATAGATGATGCCCAAATGTTTGCAACAAAAGAAATTACAAATCATGCGAACCAAATCATAAGGAAAACAAGTCCGATTACAAAAAACGAGTTACATGCATATACACATTTGATTCCTAACTACAAGGCTATGAATTGTCCCCTCCGGCATGCTTGAACCCAGCGTTAGGACCACCGCCACCTTCGCCACCGCTGCCTAATGGATCGGTCTGATCAAAGGGTCGATCATCTTCCTCATCCGATCCGTCCTCTATGTTGACATCTTCGTTCTCTCCTAAGGCAGATTGATGATTGTCGTCGGACCGCTCGAGTAAATCAGGATTAGGCATCGGAACGCCAAACTCCTCAACTAAGGGGGCAAAACGATGACTTTGCCAGTTCACAGTTTCTTGGGGCAAGGATGAAGTTTTGTAGTCCTTTCCTTCGGCGTTTTTGTAGGGATTCATATACAGGAAGTATTCCTCCATCTTGTTCGGGATCCTATTGGCTGAAACCAGTTGTTGAACCCCCTTATAAAACATAGTTTGAAGGATCCCGCCGATCCTTCTCCGAACTAAAGGGTCGAGAACGGGGGAATTAAGAAATTTTCGTATGGCTGGGATTTCCGCCTCTTCTGCCCCTTGGGAATATGCACGCGCAGAGTCTTGCTTGGTATGCTCAAGCTCGATTTTAATTCTCTCAAGCTCATCCTCGAGTGCGCTTTTTTCTGTAACTACTGATAATAATTCATCCTCCACTGAGGAGGAATGTTTCTTACTCGTATTCTCTAGCTCTTTCTTCACTTTAGACAATTCTCGTTGACTATCTGTCAATTGGGATCGAAGGGTTTGATTATCAACGAAAATTTGTGCGTACGCATCGTGAGCATCCTGTGACTCCTGCTCTAGCAATGCTAAGCGATAGGTCTGAAGAGGAACAAATCCCCGACCTATGAGAAAATCTTGGTTATCCGTAAATATTAGAGACTCTAAAGAAAGATGAAATAGTCAAAGGAAAAAATTCTTACCTCATGATACGTCCAGGAAAAATCACTCAGAACCTCAAAACTACCCTTGACGGTTTGAAGCAACATATCCCGCAGTGGCAGAATTCAAGGAACTCATAGTACCAACCCCTCTCAGATCGGGAAGTAGAGTTGGAATATCAACTGAATCTCCGCCTAAATCACTTACATTCGCTCTCCTTTTCGAAGTATATGGTAATTGCTCGAACTGGGATGGCATACTTCCAACCAACCCAGCAATGGACAGCCGAAACCTCTCAACAGTTTGACCTGGAAAGGAAATGCAAGGTATGTGTGAATTTAAACAAAAGAGTTAATCTATCATACATTGAGATAGGAAGAAACTAAAGACATACTCAAAGAAAGAGGTGCGCGGGACGAAGCAGCGGATGCAGGCAGGTCACCGAGCGGCTGAAGGGATCCTTCGAAAGATCGAATGGGTAAAGGATAAGAGTATTCGATCACCGGGGCAGGATAGTCACATTTGCTCAACCCAGCCAACCGCAAAACACCTTCCTGAATCAGGAGCATGGTTTGATAAGGGTTGGACCGTAGCTGCTCAAGAAATTCATCGGAAAGACGATGATTGAGCCTCTCCTTAATTCTGCGACGACCATATGACCAAGAGTTTACGCCGTCCCATCGATATGGTCTGGTCTTCGAGCTACCTTCTGATACGGGGACATCAGGGCCTTTCACAAAAAAGAACCTCCTCTTCCATCCTTTAATCTTCTCCGTTGTTATGTTCGTGAGAATAGACCGTTTCGACCGCTGGCAGATGGACACGAACCCGACATTCGAGCCCTTAAACAAGTCCATTCAAAATATTTGCCAAAAATTACTAAAAGAGGCCTCTTCCCCTTTGGCTTCCATGAGAGCGCTGAACGCTACGATATACGCGACATAATGCGGGAGAAGCTGAGCGGGGGAAAGCGAAAAGAAAGTCAAGATGCTTCGGATAAGAGGGATAAACGGAATGCGCAAACCATACGAAAATTGCTTTTCATAGAAGGCTTGACACCCGGCTGGAGGCTCAGTTGCACGCTCGGTGTAAGAAGGGATGACAATCGAAAAACCCTTAGGAAGAAATTTTCCGAACTCCGCCTCGAGATGAACGCGATCCTTTTTGAAAAAACCACAGGAAGTTTGATTGGCAGGAAGTTCTGACCTGTTTGAGGTGGCTGTGTTAGAAGGAAAGGTATGCCTAAAAATCCTGACAAAGGCGCCTTCGCCAATACTAAGCTTCTCGACCACGTCTTCCTCAAGGTCTTCGATCTGGTCAGCATCCTCATCTTCTGGATGAAACTCTCCACTCTCGTAATCATCGACAAGCTTTAACAGAGGATCGGACTCTTGATCCTCTCCGACCTTGTTCTTGCCCTTCAAACTTCTGGAACTAGACATTAGGGGCAGAGAAACAATTATACTGAAACAGCTGCTCGATCGACCCGAATGCTCCGAACTCAAGAAAATATGTGATTTATGAGTGATTTTCCAACAAGTCAACATATATATACGGGGTTAAAAAGGTAAAATTGCAAACCGGTCCACGAATAACCGTGACGGTTGAACTTCCTCTGGGTAAAATTTAAAGTTATTTTTCTGAGAATTGCATTCTTGATCCCTCACTTTCCAAAAATTGGGATATAAGATCGGCATTTGAAAAGACGCGTTTTTTGGAAATTGTTCCTATGGTATTCCATTGGTCCTTTGTGTTACGATCAAAGAATTAAGGAAGCATTGCTAAGGAATTGACTAAGAGCATCAGAGTAATCGACAGTAAGGAAAATCTCGATCTATAGGTCCTACGCAAACAGTGGATGACAAGGTTAATATCTCGGTAACGCCATTATAATGTTTCTAATATATGCACTCTTTTTCCCCAGCTCGGTTTTTTATCCCAAAGGGTTTTTTCCGAGCTAGGTTTTTAATGAGGCATATCTGAAACTTATTCTAAAAATGGCTCGTCCCACCCCAGCGTTCGAAACAACTTATACTTCTTCGAGCTTAAGCTCCACTTTACGCTTGAGAAGTGGGGGAGTATTGATGAGGGATAATTTGGATCCCCTATCTTTGGCAAGCCCTGTATGGATCGAACAATACAAGTTCCGTCCTCAGAAAGTATCGAACCGAGTCAGGTATATAATGATCTGTTCCGATCCAGCAAACGGAACCCGAGGTCGAAGGTTACTGTTGGGCCGAGCCCAGGCCCAAATCAATGGGCCGGAAAAGTACTCCTGCAAGTGTGTCAGAAAGCCCATCATCTCAGCTATAAATACCCCTAGCATTTATGACGACGACACAACTTCCCAGGTGCTCTTCCTCCGAGGCTGCTGCTCGGAACTACTTAGGAAGAATAGCATAGGCAGTTTTATATGTATTTCACCCTCTAGCTTGTACGGCATCCTATAATGCTTGGATAGGACTCTCTATACTTGTAATTTGTACTCAAACATCCTGAATACAAATACTATTGATCTTTTTCTTCTATTTACGAGCATTTACACGTCACTTCACACCACCTTAATCGAGCAAACGAAAACACGTAAGATCAGATTTTATTTTTTCTTTATTCAATGCACTTATTTGAATAAAAAAATTCTTAATATTTAAAAAAAAGAATACAGTCTTTTATTTTTTCATAATAAGATTTTACCGTCATAAAGGAGTATCGTATGAAACTAAATTAACTTATAGTGGTAATTTTTTTTTATCAAACTCCACATCCTCATTTTGTATCTCCTTTGTCTGAATTTATTTATTTTTTTTAATTTACTTTAGCCCCCTCCTAAAATATCTTGGATCTGATAATTTTTGAGCAAAGATACTTAAATTTTAATTTTTCTCATTCTTTCTAATAAATCAACATTCATTCAGAAATCACGAACAAAGATATTACGAAGTTTGAACAACAAGCAGCTCCATCACAAAAGATCGAAGAACATGGGAATCCCTAGAATTAACAGTACCAATAAAACCCAACAAATCAACAACTCGACTCATTTAGCACAATTATGAGACACAAAATCAGAATGCTTAGATTAAAAATTGTACATGTGCTTTCAAATTTAGATTTTTGAGAGATGCATGCAGTTTTTCAAGTTTTATTAAATTCAAAATTGTGACATATAATTATAAATATGGGATCCTATACAAGCAATGTATATACACTATATAAATCTGAATCAAGATTGAGCCTCGAGCATGTTAGGTTTTCAAGATTGGGCGTCGATTTAGTGATATATAATTTCGGTTGGCCCAACAATTTCTCTTGTCGAACCGGGATAAGTGGGCTAACCTTCATTAAATGTCCCATTCTAGATCAGACATTCTATAACTTAATATGAGGCCAAATCACTTTTCTTTTTTAACGAAGTTGTCCGTTGATTGTTTACTTAAAATTAGAGTTAATGGCGATTTACCCACGTCATATTCATGTTGTTCAATTTATAATTATATAAATGAGGGAATTTTACTTTATGTATTATATGTGGTATCGCTTTAAGGTTACAATATCATAAGTTAAAAAATATACACATTTGATACAAATATCTAATAAGTAAAAATATTATTTAATTTATATATGTTATATGAAAAATCTAAGTAGTTTAAAAAAATTGAAATTTTAAAAAATATAATAAGTTTAATTGATATTTATTTTTTCAGATTTTATATAAAATATTATTTAATATAAAATCTAATTAGTTTATGAGCCTTAATAATAATAATGTATATAAAATTCATTAAATAGGTTTTATAATTTATCTATATTTATAATTGGGACTGAAATTCTTCGAGCTGTGAATTCTGATATAAATTTGTAAGCCCAAAAATATGTGGGTTTGACAACAATCTATAAGTTTAGGACAAATTTTGCAAATTTTCTGTCAATTTTCTTGTAGTACAGTAGCAGGTTGCACCATTTGTATTTTTTATTTGGATAACTTAAGTGTATCTGCTTATCAGCAAAACTATCTAGTTTTATTTATAGTTCTATTATATGATAAGTTATTTTTCTAGGTTTAAAGGTATATTTCTATCTATTTGATCTCCAGCAATCATGTTAATAATAGTTTTGCTCTGATGTTCACAACTGGAGATAACTTGATAACATGGTATTATACTATTATACAAATGGCGTCAGGGGCGGATCCAGGAATTTTGATCAGGGGGCTAAACTTATATTAAAAAAAAAAATAAAAAATTATCAAACAGTTAAACTTAAAGTTTATATTAATCAAGAGAAAAAATATGACAGTAATAAAAAAATACAGAGGTGGAGTTATAAACAACACGAGATAATTTAATTACATATGATACCCCGTTATAGTCCCAAAAACCCAAAAACCCAAAATATCTACATATTTACTTTAATAATTTGAAATCTTGATCCATGATAGCATCGTTTGAAATACTACTAAATATGTCTCTCTCTATAAAGACAACTAAACTATCATTTAGCAATTGATCGCCCATTCGATTACGAAGTCGATTCTTTACTATCTTAATAGCCGAAAAAGCTCTCTCCACTGATGCAGTTGCAACAGGTAGAATAAGCGTCAATGTCACAAGTTTATAAACCATCGAGAATGCGACATGTCTTTTAGTTGCAACCATCTTCTTAGCAAGATCACCAATCTCTTTCAATCTAGAAAAATCGGCACTTGATCGAACATCCCTGATATAATTTTCAAGTTGATTGGAAGGATCGAGAACTAAAGAAAAGAGAAGTCATTTGGATAATGTTCGGCAAGACGAACAAGTTTTTCTTTGTCAAAAGCCTCAAAGTGATTGGATGGGTTTAAGCATGCAACATAAAGAAGCAACTCTATGTTTATTTAATTGAAACGGTTGTTCAACCCTTGCAATTGTCTATATATCACCGAATTGAATCTCTCAACTTTGTAATGATGCTCGATAGTCACTTGTTTAATTTTATATATTGACCTCCCATATGGAAGATATATATTACTCATTGAAAGAATTTCAATTTCATTTTTAGAACAAAAAGAAGTATCTTCATCCAACAAAGGTATTCATCCATCATCTCTTGTCTCTTAAAGGGAAAAATTGGGCCTTTCATTAGGGCTTCGAAATTGGGTAAAGTGAGTTATTATTAGAATGTGTTGTGTGATATTAATTGGACTAAAATTATATTTGGGCTAAAAATTTTATATTGGGCTAAAAATTTTATATTGGACTAATTTATTGAATTTTGTTACACCACTACTACAATCTTAAAAAAAAAGATTCGGGGGAGGGGGTTCTATATCCCCCTTTTGTCCCTATGTCCATCCGCCCTTATGTCCAAGGAATTCATGTATTGTTCAAGTATTGCTATTGGAGTATAATTATATTGCTAGAGTGTGACCCATTTTTTTCTGTGTTAAAAATGTATATTTTAAGTGCTTTCTGACACTATGCTTGTAACGATCCATGCAAATGTAAATGATTAACTTTTTACTATGTAGATGGGTGGTATACAAATGTAAATGATTAACTTATTATGTTATCTGTTTACTATGTAGATGGGTGGTATTATCCTTTTGCATCGATCATTACAAACACAGTGCCATAAAACATCTCAAATAAATATTATTAACACACAAAAAATGGGTCACACTCTAGCAATATAATTATACTTCAATATCAATACTTGAACAATACATGAATGCCTTAGGCACAAATATATTTTACCTGATTATATATAAACATGCTTGCTAAGAATTCAGTAGCCACTGGATTTATTATTTATAAATATAAGAGATAACACAAGGTCATACTTATACTGAAATGGAAGATAAACATTTCATTTAAAGTACTATTACTAATATAAATATCAAATACATACAAAACTCAAGCAATTTTATCAAAAAAAACCAAAAAAAAAAAAAAATTATTTTAATTTTCATAATTTTGTAAAAAAGAAGAATCGCAGTTGCCAATTGTGATTTTTTGAAGAATCGTAGTTGGCAACTGCGATTTTTCACAAAAGGTACATTTATGGAAATACTTATCAGTTTGAGTCATTTTGGGAAATACTTTTATCTAAAAAGCTATATTGGAAAAAAAATCGTTGTAGATATCTTTATAAATAATTTATTAGGTCATACTTAATTGATCAAGTATAGTTGAAGCACATATTAACATATATATATATGTCATGTATCTATTCAGACGTGTTGAACACATGATTGGAGCGCGACATTAAATTAGATTTATCATATCAAATTAACTTTTCGATTAACAATACACATTCTATTGAAATCTTCCTTGTCTATGTTATGTACTAGTTATTTCATATTATTGGTGTCAAATCATAAAGATTATATGTTAACTGATAGTACAAGTGTTCTATTTTATTGAATCCTAATACTTTAGGATTTTTTTTAATGATATTGTAGTTTTGCAATAATACCTTAAATTTAGCAGTTAATGTAACTTAGATTCAACGAGTATAATTTTTAATATTAATTTATTACAAAGAAGACTCAAAACTACATACACGTTTCGGTTTTTTGATAGCGGACTGAATTTTTTGGTAATTGAACCAAATAGTTTGGTTTGGCATATACGGTACAACTTTTAAAATTACCGCACCAATCTATATAACGAAATTGGTACGGTTGCACACCCCTAAGATATTAGCTTTACTTTCAAATTTTATCTATTTATTGATTCTAGAAGTTAACATGAATCTAAAAAATTTCAGTTAATTTGTCATTTTATCCATCAATTACTAATATGTTAAATAATACTCAAAAATAACCTTATACTTTTAAAAGTAAGTAAAATTAATTTTAAAAATATTATATTATTTTTTTGTAAAAGAGGGCCTCAATTTTAAATTACGCTTAGGACTCCTAATATGTTGTGGCGGCCTTGTTTCTCAATAATAAAATCAAGATAATAATGTATGAAGTGTGAACAGAATATTCAAAATCTTGGAAAACTTTTGGACTAGATAAAATCAGTTTGATTAGGCAGCCAATGATATGATTAGGCAGTTCATCTTAGCGAAACTTTCGGAATTTCATATTATCTGAAATTTTGTTGAATTTAAATATCACAAATAAATCTTATCCTATACTCAGCTATATATAAATATATAGATAGACAATTTTCATACCATCGAGTAACTCATTCTTCCAAAATTAATTTTTTCATTATCAGTTTTCAAAGTTTTCCACTAATTACCATGGAGTATGTTAAAGTTTTTCCTCCGGGCTACCGGTTTAACCCGACCGATGATGAACTCATTATTCATTATTTGAAAAAGAAAACGATGAATGAACCTATCCCATATAGTAATATACCGGATGTCAATATTTATAAGTACAATCCCCAACAACTATCGGGTATTTTTTCAATCCTTTAATATAAACCCTAAACCCTGTGATTATTTTGTTATATATTTTACTTCATAATGTTGAATAGGTAATTTGTTTAATTTCGAAACTCGTGATTTAGGGTTTGCATACGGCTTTTGGACTGCAAGATTAACGTTGAAATCAACTTAAATTATGAAATCCTTTGATTCTTTAATTTGTTATTTTATATTATTATAGCTTACTTCATAATGTTTAATACTCCTATATATGATAATTCGATTGATCATGAAACTTGTGATCCAGGGGTTGCATATAAATTATGGACTGTAAGATTAATATTGAAATCAACTTGAATTACGAAAACCTCTGATTCTTTAAATTGTTATTTTTTAATTATATTTTACTTCATAACGTCTTAATGGAAAAGATAATTTGTTTGCTTCTAAACTTGTGATTTAGGGTTTATATTTGAATTTTGGATTGTCGAGATTAATATTGAATTCAACTTGAATTATATATGAAACACACATTTTTTTACTGTGGTTATTGATTCTTATTTTAAAATCAACTTTTTTTTTCTTATTTTTAGAGAAATTTCCTCCTCTAGAAGAAAATATATGGTATTTTTTCACTCCAAGAGATCGAAAGTTCGAAAGAAGTGTTCGCGTGAATCGAGTTGCAGGCACGGGCAACTGGAAGGCCACTGCTAAAGATAAATCCGTATACTACAATGGTGAAATTGTTGGATCCAAGAATGTGTTGGTTTTCTACGAAGACAAATCTAAGACTAATTGGATCATGTATGAGTATACGATCAAAGAAAACAACACAAAAAGAAAGAACACAAATAACATGAGGGTACACCATGATTTTTTTCTTCTTTTTCAAATGTCATATAATTAATTCTCATATAATCACTAAAATTATTTATTTAATTTATCTTGCAGATGGATGATTGGGTTTTGTGTCGAATCTACAATAGAAATAATAAATCCTCGAGAAATCAACGTCATCAGAATGTGGTCAATGTTCCTATTGAAAATCATGCACCTTTCCAAGTTGTATTTCCTCAGTCAATGGATCTTAATAGCTTGCAACTCAACAATGACAATTATATTCATCAAAGTATTGACATCGGCCAATCAAATGGGATAATCAACACTTGTGAAGATGATCTTGTTCTACCACCTTCCGAATATGTTTTCATGACTGAAGATCCTCATTCTTTGATGTTGGATTTCCAATTAAGCATCGACGATTATCTTCTGCCGAATCCACATTGTGTAGAGGAAAATCCAGGTGTCCCAAACAATATTTATTTGAATGAAGAGTCGTTAGAAGAGACGGATGATCCAATCACGACTACTTATAATTCGGGTGATCTCTCCGGCTTTGAAAATTTTTGCAAGGGCTTGGAGACAATGTTAACGTTGTCCAATGAGCTTGATCTTGATTCCTGAAGAAGAGGTAGCCTTAATCATCGAGCTCAATGCTACTAATGACTTTGATGATATTTGTATAGGCTTGATGAAAAACCTCAAATAGAGACTTATTGATCAGTAATTGCATGTGTTTTAGTTTACTATTTGTACTCTAATCATGACAAAAAGAATATTGATCAGTTATGAGAAATTACTGTTCCATTAATTGGGTCATATATGTTGTACATGTTGTTCAATTATGAAGCTATTTCTTGATATTCTTTCTACTTTAGTATTGATCAAATTGATTTGTTAATATAATATATGAAACCATATCTATAATCAAGAAAAACTATTATTAAGATAGGGTTTGACCGAACTCAAAGTAAATACATTACAAGTGAAACACACTTTTTTTTTATTGGATATAACTATTGTGAGTAATCAATCACACATCAAGTGCAATATACTTGCATTATAGTTGAATAAGTTTGATCAAATCAAATTTGAACAAGAATTTCCCATCAAATCAATGTGATAATGACTCAACCAGATTTATGCAGTAATCAATTAGTAATTATTAGCGCTTATCTATATTCAAAAGTTTTAGCATTTCTTTATAATATATTTTATTTATTTATGCGGTGAAGTAGGTTTTATGATAGCATGCACTTAATTTTGAATTTAGGTTAAATTTCATTGAGAAAATCATGGGTGAAAGTTATTTTGCATGATAATACTCTTATCTTAGTATTTTGATTATAATTTTATGATTCACCCTTATCTATTCATCAAGAAAATAACTTCATGTGCACCCTCATCTAACTATTTACAAAAAAGAGAGGAAAAAATAACACTGTAGCTTTGTGTGTCCTCTTGATTTTGAATCGTCTAAGTGAAAATTTGCCTTATGAACCTCTTTTGGTTCTATATTTATAATTAATAGTTTAATTAAGATTAACTGAAGAAGAACAAACTCGAAAGTTGATCATGTGTGTCATTTGCTATGCCAGTTTGAATACTCAATAACGGCACTTAACATGTTTGACTTTTCCCATAATTATGTTGTATGTGAAAAAAATAAAATAAACTTATTTTTTACTTTGTCAGAAAAAAATTTCTATCTCTCAATTTTTTCAAACTATCTTCTTTAAAGTTAAACAAACAATAATTTTCGTATTTCTAAAAAATCTTAAATAAACTCTACTCTGATTTAACATAAAATAATATGTCTCTTACACATTTTATCTCACATAACAAACATGATCTAATATACAACATTACACATCTTTTTTATTCTAATACCCAAACACAAATTTTTCTTGAGAAATGCCAAACAAACAACCCCAGGGCCTTTTTGTTACTTCTTGTTCTTTTTGCTGTCTCGTCATGTATATTGTATAACTCATAGTCATATATATATATATATGGCTTGTTGGGTATGTATCTATCAACACAGTACAATTCAAGTGAAGAAATTGAAGAAATTGGAGAAGAAGAACGTTTGAATTGATAAATTGGGAATTAGGTTTATTAACTTAATCGGTTATGTTATGTATGTTTATTCGGTTGGTTTAATTAGTTGGGTCATGTTAAGTTTATTTCCTTTTTTGCCCCTGTACAGAATTCTATTTAAGTGTAATCCTGCTGTTGTTTTGTACACAATTCAGATTTAATAAAGTGCAGATTTAATTTACTTTCTCTTCCAAAAGTGTTTTCAATATCTTCATATTCAAGATTACATCAATTCACATGGTATCAGTAGAATAACTCAATTCTGCTGCCATTATTAGATCAAAATCTATTCAAGATTAGTCTTTACATTCAAGAAACTTCATCCTTCATTCATCTTCTCCGGCAGTAGTCTTCACAGATCAGATCATCATCCACTTCAAGCATACACAAAATCTTTCCTCTATTTCATTCCGCTGCAACTCCAGAATCCGATTTCCAGTTCTAGACATCTGTTCTCATCCAGGTTTCTTTTCATTTTTTTTTGTATCTTCTTCCAAAGTCTTCCTCATCATTCCTTTTCCCTTTATATTTGTCCAGATCTCTCTCTCTCCATACACAATATCTCCTTTATTCATTTACGTCTGTTAATTTTTTTTCACACATCCTATCATAAAATTAGCAAGATTCATACCTGTTCTTTTCCAAGAAACTCTCTTCTTGAATCATGGACTCATCATCTCCAGCCACCGATTCCACCATCTCCTCTTCCACTCCTTCAAGAATAAGGCCTGAAATTGAAGATCCATCAAGCCCGTATTATCTTCACCCGGCTGATGGCCCTGGCATCACCCTAGTCTCTGAAAAATTGACACCAAAGAATTATCAAATTTGGTCCAAATCAATGATACGTTCTTTAACAGTTAAAAACAAACTGGGGTTTGTTGATGGATCTATACCTAAACCTCCACCAGACAGTCCACTATTCAACTATTGGGAACGCAATAACACTATTGTTATTGCCTGGCTACTAAACTCTCTCACACCTGTTATAAACCACACAGTACAATATCACACTATGGCTATTTCTCTTTGGAAAGAATTACAACAGCGTTATCAACAAGCTCATGGTCCTCGTATGTTTCAACTTCATAGAGACCTATTCACCCTACATCAACAATCTCTTTCTGTTGATGAATATTACTCAAACTTAAAAACCATTTGGGATGAAATTTGTAATTTCAGGCCCAGATGCACTTGTGGGAATCTAGATACTTACTTTGAAAATTTCTACCTTCTTCTGTTCCTTATGGGTTTACAAGAATCCCTTTCTCACACCCGCAGCCAGCTTTTATTAATGGATCCACTCCCTGATGTACCTAAGGCATACTCTTTGGTATCACAGGAAGAAACTCAGAGAGAAATCAACTCCGCCTCTCACAACAATGGCAATCTCAACTCATTAGCCTTCACTAACAAAACCTCTACCAGTTTCCCACCTCCAAGACCTCCAGCACCTAATTTTCAACCACAACCAGATTTCAGATACCCAGCACCTACCCCTTTCAGACCCAATTCAAGACCTCCATACAACCTAGCTTTTCAAAGGCCAGGCAGACCCTTTTGCACTAACTGCCAAATGCATGGCCACACTATTTCTACATGCTACAAAATCCATGGTTACCCACCTGGATACAGGGCCCCTGCCCCAAGATTTTCAGCCCCTTCTACCCCAAAAATTAACACTATGTCAGCAGGATCAACTACATCAGACAACACACCTACCTTACAAAATTTCATTCACACACTTTCCCCTGATCAATTTACAGAATTATCAAAACTGTTTACTACACAATTACATGGTTCTTCACACAATACAGATTCACAGGAGGTTCCTAATGATTCTACTTCTTGTACAGTAAATGTACAGTCAGGTACATGTTCTTCCACTATGTCTATCCATTCTACTAATTACAAAGATTCCTGGATTATAGACTCTGGTGCATCTAGTCATATATGCAATAATATACATCTTTTTACCACTATTATTCCTGCTATCAACACCACCATTACCTTGCCTAACAATTTTATCATCCCTGCATTTTTTAGAGGTTCTGTTACTTTGAATGATAAAATCACCTTAGAACATGTATTATATGTCCCTCATTTCAAATTTAACCTTCTTTCAGTAAGTGCTCTTTTAGATTCTTCTCACTATAGCATTAATTTTGAACCTAAGCATTTTACTATCCAGGACCTGAACTCTTTGGAGAAGATTGGCAAGGGTGACTTAATGGATGGATTATACATTCTACAACCCCATTCCCCTAATACCTCTACTGTTTGTAATAAAGTTTCTGTAGAAACTTGGCATAATAGACTAGGACACTTAGCAATGGATAGGTTACATTTGTTACATTCAGTGTTAGATTTACCCTCAATAAATACTCTTAATAAACATGTTTGTGATATATGTCCTCTTGCCAAACAAAAGACACTACCTTATTCTTCTAGTTCTACTGTTTCTTTAAATTTATTTGATATTGTGCATTGTGATGTATGGGGTCCCTTCAAAGTTTCTTCTCACAATGGATTTAGATATTTCCTCACACTTGTTGAGGATTTGTCTAGGTTTACTTGGGTTTTTCTAATGCAAGCAAAATCTGATGTTCACTTTTTAATTCCTAAATTCATTAACATGGTTTCTACTCAATTTCAAACATCCATCAAACAATTTAGAAGTGACAATGCTAAAGAACTCACTTTTTCAGATTTATTTACAAAATTAGGTATACTACACCAATACTCATGCACAGAAACACCACAACAAAATGCAAGGGTTGAAAGGAAACATCAACATATTTTAAATATTGCTAGATCCTTAATGTTTCACTCTAATTTACCTCTCATCTACTGGAATGAAAGTGTTCTTACTTCTGTCTACATCATGAATAGAACTCCTACCCCTTTATTACAAAATAAAAGCCCTTTTGACATTTTATTTCAAAAACCAGTGGACTTTTCTCTCCTTAAAGTTTTTGGGTGCTTGTCTTTTGCATCCACCCTTACAAAGAATAGATCAAAATTTGATCCTAGGGCTGTTAAATGCATATTTTTAGGCTACACACCTGGTATTAAAGGATACAAACTTTTAAATTTGACCACTCATAAAACATTTCACTCTAGAAATGTAGTTTTTCATGAAAATATTTTTCCTTTTAAAAATCAGGCCTTTTACAATTCATTTACTGGACAAAACCCCACTGATAATGCTTCAGAGGTTCCTAATTTTCATTTATTTGATCCCCTATGTCCTATTACTCCAAATTCTAATGTTTCTGCCTCACCCTTAAGTTCTATTCCAGACACACAGATTACCTCACTTCCTACACCTACGATTATAAGAAGGTCATCTAGGCCTACTAAAACTCCAGCTTACCTACAAGACTACCACTGCAACTCTTCCACTAAAACTTCAGTTAGATATCCTATATCCTCTATTTTGGACTATTCATCCACTTCTTCGTCTCACCAGGCATTTATAGCTAATCTAGCAAGTCATACTGAACCTCATACATATAAACAAGCCATTAAACACCCAGATTGGGTCAAAGCAATAAATGAAGAACTTCAAGCAATGGAACACAATAAAACTTGGACAATTCAATATTTGCCTTTAAATAAAGTTCCTATTGGGTGTAAATGGATTTTTAAGATTAAAAGAAATTCAGATGGTTCAGTGGAAAGGTTTAAAGCAAGATTGGTAGCACAGGGATTTACCCAACAAGAAGGGGTTGACTACACATCCACTTTTTCCCCAGTGGCAAAACTTGTTTCTGTTAGACTAATTTTAGCTTTAGCTATGGCCCTAAACTGGGATTTACACCAGTTAGATATTACAAATGCATTCCTCCATGGGGATTTGGAGGAAGATGTTTATATGACATTACCTAAAGGCTACACTCCCACTCATTCACCAGCTCCTACAGGTATTTCTACTCCTCTAGTTTGTAAATTGCAAAAATCAATCTATGGCCTTAAACAGGCCAGTAGACAATGGAACCACAAATTAACAGAGGTCCTTCAAGCTCTAAATTTTCAGCAATCCAGGTCTGACTATTCTTTATTTACTTCTGGTCAAAATTCTACTTTTTTAGCCATTCTTGTTTATGTTGATGATATTTTAATTGCTGGACCAGATACTAATCTTATTAATAACATTAAATCTAAACTCAGTTCTGTGTTCAGGTTAAGAGATTTAGGAAAGTTAAAATATTTTTTAGGTATAGAACTTGCATATTCTAAAGTTGGTTTAGTCTTGTCTCAAAGACAATACACCCTACAAATTCTACAAGATACTGGATATTTGGGAAGTAAACCAGTTCACATACCTATGGATCCTAAGAACAATCTAAAATCTGATGAACTAGATTTACTCCCTGACCCATCTCCATATAGGAGGTTAATAGGAAGATTAATTTACCTAACACTCACAAGGCCTGATATTTCTTATGCGGTTCATAAATTAAGCCAATTCTTAGCAAAGCCTACTAATGCTCATTTAACTGCTACGCATCATCTCCTAAGATACTTAAAATCTACAGCAGGTCAAGGACTATTTTATCCTAAAAACTCTAATCTTTCATTGACAGGATTTTGTGACTTTGATTGGGCTTCCTGCCTTGACTCAAGGAGGTCAACCACTGGCTATTGTACTTTCTTAGGAGATTCGATGATTTCTTGGCGTGCTAAGAGGCAACCTACTGTTTCTCGATCTTCAGCCGAGGCTGAATATCGTGCTATGGCTTCAATCACTAGTGAAGTTATATGGTTATCACAATTACTACAAGAGCTTCAAATTCAGATTAAATTACCTCCTGTTGTATACTGTGATAACACCTCAGCCATCCACCTTGCTCACAATCCCATATTTCACGAACGCACAAAGCATTTTGAGCTGGATTTACACTTTGTCAGGGAGCATGTGGCGAGGAATCATCTCAAAATCCTTCCAATTTCGTCTTCTGACCAAATCGCAGATGCCTTCACAAAACCACTCCATCGCTCTCAATTTTCTCTAATCCTATCCAAGATGGGCGTCCGAGATGTGTACGCTCCATCTTGTGGGGGGGGGGGGTATCAACACAGTACAATTCAAGTGAAGAAATTGAAGAAATTGGAGAAGAAGAACGTTTGAATTGATAAATTGGGAATTAGGTTTATTAACTTAATCGGTTATGTTATGTATGTTTATTCGGTTGGTTTAATTAGTTGGGTCATGTTAAGTTTATTTCCTTTTTTGCCCCTGTACAGAATTCTATTTAAGTGTAATCTGCTGTTGTTTTGTACACAATTCAGATTTAATAAAGTGCAGATTTAATTTACTTTCTCTTCCAAAAGTGTTTTCAATATCTTCATATTCAAGATTACATCAATTCACATCAACTAACAACACAGTTGCCTACATTTGAATGTCACCACTTGCATAGCTCCACGTGTCAACTGACGAACTAAACCACTTGTATAGAGGCACATTGATGCGTTTTTTTTACAATGTTTTTTTTTTTAGGAGTCGATCGGTCTCAAATTTGGACAAATTGTACTTATAGAGTGTTTAACAGAAAAATGAAATGAGTTGTACGGAAACTTATATTAACAAAATTAAATTTCTAAAAGTAAAATTAAAATAAATATAGATACGTATAATTTGAAGAATGCATCCTGCAATACACATTATGTAACATTTAAGAAACTACTGTTAGGTTAAATCATAAATTGAAGGACTAAGCATTGCATTTAAAATTGTTGGATGTATTTTGAGTTTTACTTAAAATTTAAGGGGAATTCTAGGATGCCGCTACGTTATGTGCCGGTAATATCACCTTTACCACACAATGTGTATCACATTGTATGGTATGATCTCCACATGTGATAGTACATGATCACATTACATAGTATTAACCCCATATGTTTAATATGACCCCCCACATCATGTAGTATTTATTCCAAATTAGGTGGTATTATCACGCAATGTGTATCACATTCTATGATACTTATACCACCTAATGTGACACACATTGTGTGGTAATACCACATAATGTGATATTAGCGGCACATAACGTAGCGGCACCCTAGAATTTTCCAAAATTTAAAGACCAATAATGATTTAGCATTTGAAAAAGATTACAATATTGTCCATTAATCAATTCTTCAATTAAAAAACTAACTTTTGAGCAGGGGCGGATTCAGGATTTTTGTTCAGGGGGCTAGACTTATACAAAAAAATTTTTTATTAAACAGTTAAATTTAAAATTTATATTATTCACGAGAAAATATATAACGCAATACAAAAATGGGGAGGTGAAGTTTGACAAAAATAAACACACGAGATATTTTAATTATATATGATACCTCGTTATAGTCTCAAAAGAACCCAAAATATCTACATATTTACTCTAATAATTAACCACGATGATTTTTCATCTTTTGAAACTGGCCCATGATAGCATCGTTTCAAATACTACTAAATATGTTTCTCTCTATAAAGACAAACTATCATTTAGCCATGGATCGCTCATTCGGTTACGAAGTCGATTCTTTACTATCTTTTTAGCCGAAAACAAGCTCTCTCCACTGATACAGTTAGTAGAATAAGCGTCAATGTCACAAGTTTGTAAAACATCGAGAATGCGACATGTCTTTTAGTTGCAACCATCTTCTTATAAGCAGGATCATCAATCCCTTTCAATTTAGAAAAATCATCACTTGATCGAATATTCCTAATATAATTTTCAAGTTGATTGGGAAGGGCCGAGAGCTCAAGAAAAGAGAACTCATTTGGAGATGTTGGGAGTAGAGAAAAATTGGACTTTCATTGGGGCTTAGAAATGGAGTAGAGTGAATTATTATTTTTTTTTGTTGGTTAGAAAAGTGAGTTATTATTAAAGTGGATTGTGTGATATTAATTGAATTAAGATTATATTTGAACTGGAATTTTCATATTGAGCTAATTTATTGAAATTTTTTTTCATACACCATTATATTAAAAAAAATCAAAATTTCGGGGGGCTATAGCCCCCCCTCCCCCTTCCCTGTCTCCATCCGCCTATGAATGGCGTGTGGTCTTCTGTCTTAACGGGTCAAATTTATTTCTGGAAAATCTACATATGTTTATGTGAGTCTCTGATTTTGACTCATTTCTTAAGAAGCTTGGTTCTATTCTACATATATTTTTTTATATACGACGTCACTTTGGAGTGAAGACTGCTGTTTTTTCTTAAACGGTTAAACCTCCACCTGCAGCAATATGAATACCTTATTGACATCTTCCTCGGTTAAATTTGTATTTATCAGGCACACTTAAAGCAGCTGATTAGAGAGAGAGAGATTGGATTTGGTTGGGATTCTAGGGTGTCGCTACGTTAGGTGCCGCTAATACCACATTAGGTGGTATTATCACACAATGTGTATTACATTGTATGGTATAAGGAGTATAATTTATACCATAGAATGTGACACACATTGCATAGTAATACCACCTAATTTGGAATAAATACTACATGATGTGGAGGTCATACTAAATATATGGGGTTAATACTATGTAATATGATCATATACCATAGAATGTGATACACATTGTGTGGTAATACCACCTAATGTGATATTAGCAGCACCCTAGAATTTTCCATAACTTTAAGGGGATCAAATAAATAAATCAGAATAACAAACAACATAGGCATGTAATTTGCAAATTGTACTACAATACAGATCATCTGAAGGAATACAAACCGGGTTTTCTATTTTTTGGTTTTCCCAATGATTCTAGTAGTCTAGCCTTATATGATTTAAGATTTGTTTTGACAGTTATTTGTGATGTGTTACATTACTCATGAATACTTTAGAATTTGAAGTGTTGGAGATAGTTCCCGAACAGAGGTGGAGGTATTGGGAGTGCGGGTGGGGGCACCCGCACCCTCCAGCAAAAAAAAACAAAAATTAATAGAACATATTTATTACCTCCTCCTTATATATGTATTTTTGTTAGTATCTCTAAATTCTTAAAGGAAAAAATTCGTGTGAATCAAAATTCTTTGTCTACTTTTAATTAAATGTGTAGTCAAATCATAGGGAATAGAGCCTCACTAATAGAGTTACCTAGTATAAGTAGAATTTAATAAGAAATTTTTTTTTTAACACTTAATATAGTTCTCTTTTAATAAGGAAAAACAAAATTATGTTATCAATATATATCAAGTATCATAAGAATTATCGGCATATTAAAAACAAATTTTCATAATCATAATTTTTTAAATAATTTAATTATATACTTTCCATTTTAATCTCGCCCCCCGCGACTAAAATTTCTGGCTCTGCCCCTGTTCCCG
Organism: Penstemon barbatus; assembly: GCA_003313485.2. Taxonomy (NCBI): domain Eukaryota; kingdom Viridiplantae; phylum Streptophyta; class Magnoliopsida; order Lamiales; family Plantaginaceae; genus Penstemon; species Penstemon barbatus. The sequence continues at coordinate 74,159,716 of CM064883.1, forward strand.
AGGGGACTCGTTCTCTCCTTGGATGATTATTCAAGATATACTTGGGTGATATTCATGAAAAAGAAGAGTGAAACCAAGGAACATCTTACAAATCTGATGGAACTGATCCAGAATGAGAAGAGTATCAAAATATTGAAGATCAGATCAGATAGAGGGACAGAGTTCACAAACTCTACTGTTGAAGAGTATTGTAATATCAAAGGAATACATCATGAGTACTCTGCTGCCAGAACCCCTCAACAGAATGGTGTTGCTGAAAGGAGAAACAGAACACTAAAAGAAGCTGTCAGAACCATGATAGCTGAAGCTAAACTGCCTCAAAGATTTTGGGCAGAAGCAACAAATACAGCATGTTTTACCCAAAACAGATGCATGATCAACAAGCACCAAAACAAGACTCCATATGAAGTTTGGAACAACAGGAAGCCAAACATTCATTACTTTAAGATATTTGGTTGTAAATGCTATGTTTTAAATAATGGTAAAAATCACCTTACTGCATTTGCAGAAAAGACTGATGAAGCTGTTTTTGTAGGATATTCATCTGTTAGTAAAGCTTATAGAGTTTTCAATAAAAGAACATTACTAATAGAAGAATCCATCCATGTAGTATTTGATGAGCCAAGTCAATCTTCTGAAAAGAATCAAAATGTTAATCAAGATCTGTCTACTGATTTACAGAAGATGAATGTTGGAAAGAATGAAGAATATGTACCCATCATACTACCTGATATCAACTCAGCTGATAACTCAAGTGCTGTTCAAAATCACAGAGCTGATTGTCTAACAGACGAGTTGCAAACAGCTGACAGACCAGAGACTGTTCAACAGACGGCAAATGTTCAACAGACTACTACTGTATCTCCAACAGTAGTGTTGCAAGATCAAGACAAAGGACAACATTATGATTTGCAACCTGATCTCAGATGGCTCAGAAATCACCCACCAGAGTTAGTGATTGGTGATCCTTTAGACAGAGTGAAAACAAGAAGAGCTGCTGCACAAGATGCTATGTTTGCTAGTTTTCTATCTCAAATTGAGCCTAAACAGATTGAAGAAGCTCTCAGTGACTCCAACTGGATTGAAGCTATGCAGGAGGAGCTAAATCAATTTGAAAGGAATGAAGTCTGGTACTTAGTTCCTAGACCAAGTCATCAAAGAGTCATTGGCATTAAGTGGGTATTCAGGAATAAAGTGAATGAAGATGGTGAAGTCACCAGAAACAAAGCAAGACTAGTGGCCAAAGGTTACTGCCAAGAAGAAGGCATTGACTTTGATGAAACTTTTGCACCTGTAGCAAGACTAGAGGCAATCAGACTCTTTCTTGCCTACGCTGCTCACAAGAATTTCACAGTCTATCAGATGGATGTGAAATCTGCTTTTCTCAATGGAGAATTGCAAGAAGAAGTTTATGTTGAACAACCTCCTGGATTTGAAGTTTATCAAGAAGAGGACAAAGTATATCGTCTGAAGAAAGCTCTTTATGGACTGAAACAGGCTCCAAGAGCATGGTATGACACTTTATCTGACTTTCTTTTAATTAAAGGATTTCGCAAAGGTAAAGTTGACAAGACCTTGTTCACTATTGAATGGGAAGAACATATTTTGCTTGTGCAAATTTATGTGGACGATATTATTTTCGGTTCAACTAATCAACAGATGTGTGACAAGTTCTCAAAGCTGATGCAGAACAAGTTTGAAATGAGCATGATGGGAGAACTTAACTATTTTCTTGGTTTGCAAGTTAGACAGTTGCCTGATGGAATCTTCATCAGCCAAGCAAAATACACAAAGGATCTGTTCAAGAAATTTGGTATGGAAACTAGCTCTACTGCTACAATTCCAATGTCTACAAGTCTTCGTTTGGATAAAGATGAAGATGGCAAATCAGTAGACATAACCAAATACAGAGGCATTATTGGGTCACTGTTATACCTAACAGCCAGCAGACCTGATATCATGTACTCTGTTGGGGTCTGTGCAAGATTCCAATCAAACCCCAAAGAATCTCATCTCTTAGCTGCCAAGAGAATATTGAAATATATTAAGGGCACTCAAGAATTGAGATTGTGGTACCCTAGAGAGTCTGGATTTGAGCTTATTGGATATTCAGATTCTGACCTTGCAGGCTGCAAGATTGACAGAAAAAGCACAACAGGTGCCTGTCAGTTCTTAGGTAGTCGTCTGATCTCATGGATGAGTAAGAAACAGACTTCAGTTTCTATATCTACTGCTGAAGCTGAATATATAGCTGCTGGAGCTTGCTGTGCACAAATCTTATGGTTGAAGCATCAACTTGAAGATTACAATATCAAAATCAGTGGAATTCCAATCTACTGTGACAATACGAGTGCAATTTCACTTACTCAGAATACTACAAGTCATTCAAGGACTAAACATATTGAGATCAAACATCATTTTATTAGAGATCATGTGGAGAAAGGAAATGTCATGATAGAATATGTGTTTACTGAAAATCAGATTGCTGACATCTTCACAAAACCTCTAAGCGAGACAAGGTTTTCAACTCTAAGAGCTGAACTGGGTTTGTTAAAATTAGATGCATAAGCTGAGGGGGAACTCATCAGAAGACTAGAGTTCAACAGCTTACTCATCTCACTTATCTTCAAGGATTAACTTTCAACAGACTAGTTAACTTATGAATTCTTAAACTCAGGGGGAACGTGTAAGACTAGCGGTACTTCTGAATTAAAGATGAAATTTGTTAATGACAGTTAGTTGAAGTTATGTTTTCAACAGAAGACTTAACTATCGAAGATCAAGAGTATTTTATCTAGCTGGATTGACAAACAGCTGAGGAAGGTTATCAGCTATTGGCATTCTCTGATAACAGCATTGTCATCAGGACAGTAGTCCATCAGATAAGTGTTTATTATACTCATCTGATTACTTAAATAAAAGCGAGATGTGCAAAACGTTTTATTCAAAACACGCTTTTATAAATAGCTGTCGGGCGGTACATCTTCCCGCTCTTCAGTAAAATATCTTTGGAATTTGAAAAGTCGTAACAGAAGCCACACGATCATCACTGACAGAAAAATGAATCTAACGGTTGGCGGTTATCACGGAAACCGACATACCCCAACTCTATAAATTCTCATCTGATCAGTCGAGTCATTCTTTACGCACCCTAAAATTTCAAAAGTACTCGTGAGAATTTTGAGCAATTTTTCTGCAAAAACTCTCTCTGTTTTCTTTCCAACTCCTACAGATCTGAAATGGCTGCTGAAGGAATGTATCTCGTGTATAGTTCGTACTACCAATCCGGTACGGATCTGATGAAAGAACTGCTGGAAAAGTTCAAAGCTGCTTCGCTGGTGAATTTCATGGAAAATCACGAAGGAGTTATCTGGACTGACCAGGTGATGGAGTACTACAACACGGCGAAAGCTGACTACAACTCACTGGAGATTAAGGCTACAGTGGGAGACAAATCTATCACCATCACTCCTGCTGTTCTTCATGAGACGTTTGGGCTTCCTAACAGTGGAAGACATGACGTCACTATACTGACAGAGGACAAGCACCAACAGTTCTGGGCGATCTGCGCCAAAGAGGGAGAAGTGTTTTCTGGAAACATAAGGAAGAAGCAACTGAGGGATGAATATCAGCGGATGGCTGATATGGTATCAAAATTGATTGAAAATTGCACTTTCTCATTGGATGCTGTTACAATGAAGAGGTTCAGCATCATGGCTGCCATTTACTATGGAATGGAAGTCAACTGGTCCATCATAGTATGGTACATCTTAGCTGATTTCCTGGATGACAAGAAGGGAAAAGGTCCTCACACCAACCACAGGATTACTATCAGTTACCTGCTATCCAAACTGGGTTGTACTATGACGAACGGCAAAGAGATTCACAAGTCTAAGGCCATGAACAAATATCTGCCGGTTCTGAAGAGGAAGGCTGATGAGCCTGAGGAAGCTGATGATGAGGGACAGAAGGAAGTCCCTGCCAAAAGACCAAGAAGATTAGTCAAAACAGCTAGCCTGGCTGTTGAAACTAAAAAGAAGAAGGCTGCTGATGCGCCTAAAAAGAAAGAAGCAAAGCAGATGGAGAAAGTGACTTCTGCTACTGAAGCCACTAAGATCATAGAGAATATAATTGCTGATGTAAGGACTGGATCCCCTGCATCACCATCAAGAACTCCATCAGCAGAGAAGCCTGCTGAAAGTGTCTCTAAAAGAACGAGGAGCCAATAAAGAGATACAGCTGCTTCAAACTATCGTGAAGGAAGAACCAAGAAGTCTGCAAGGAAGCAGATGTCCTTCATAGAAAAGGATACTGAGTTGGTGGACTTGGTGAGATCAAGTCCAGAATCTGCTGAAAGACCAGTTGAAGCTGTTGAAGCTTCTACTGCTGACAAAGCTGATGAGCAACAGATTACTCAATATGCACCAACTGCTGAGGCTGCTCAACCTCAACAAGATCCAGATGTTCAAATCATACATCCTATAGCTGCTGATCCCATATCATCTGTTGGACCAGCCCCTGCTGATAAAGGCAAAAGAAAATTTGTGCTAAGGAAAAAGAAAGTTTCCAAAGCTGATAAGAAAGCAAGGGAGGAGGCAGAACAAAGGAAACAAGATGAAATGGAAGAGAAGAAAGCACTTGAGCTAAGCAAAGCTCAAGAAGCTAAGGATGAGGCCAGGAGAAGAATGTCTGAAGCAGAGAGAAAAGCTGCTGAAGATGCTGAACTGGCTATGGTGATTGAAAAGAGCAAGACTGATGCCTATGGACCTGTCCATGGTGGTGGCATCAAGATTGGAGAAGGCAAGAATGAAGAAGAAGACAAGAAAAAGATCTTAATGCCTGCCCCTAAAGTCAAGTCCAAGGATAAATTTGAAGTCAGAAAAGCATTTGAGATAGTATATGCTGATAAGGAGCTTTTCAAGCAGTTTGAGAAGTCTCTAGCTTACTATGATCAAAAGCTAATGTTAAGGACTCTGTTCAACCAGGAGAAACCAAGATACATCAGTTGGAGAGACAACAGGTTGAATAAGTCAATAGCAGAACTTCAAAGCATGAAGGAGTTGGTTGATGAAGAACGTTGGGTTCTGACTTGGCTAAAGACAAACTCCATTCAAAAGGCCCTTGATCCCAGCTATGTAAGAGATGTCATGCATAGTTATGCAAAAGGCTTTGCATTGGAGGAGGCCAAGAAAATTAAAAGCACTTTGCCTGAGAAGAAGAAAAAGTCTGAAGATGCTACTGAAAGAGCAATTAAATTTGCTACTATGGCTGCCCTGAAGAGATGGGCTAAAAAGTCAAAATATCAGCAAGGCTGTTCAAGTGACTTGCCACTGCTGCCAAGCATCCAGCAAATCATTTTTGGCAAGGAAGTGCAACCATTCTATGAAGTTCCTAAGGGAAACAATGCCTTTGTTAACCCTTGGATTATTGTACGACAGATTAGACAGACAACATGCTTCAATGATGATGGAACCATCACTAATCTGTTCTACGACGACGTTACTGATGAACATAAAGCTGCGGACAAGCCTGAAGTCAAGCCTGCTGATCAAAATGTTGAAGACAAGTCTGCTGATCAGACTGCTGATAAGTCTGCTAACCAGCATGAAGACAAGTCTGCTGAACAGGCCACTGACAAGTCTGCTGAAAAGATTGCTGATGAACCCTTAGCCATTGAGTGGAAAGCTGAGGATTCTGAAGATCATCAGGATGTGAAGATGGAAGAAGTTCCTGTCCACCAGGAAAATGAAGAAAAGGAAGTCAATCTAGGGTTGCTGAATGAAGTGGGAAATGTTGTACAATCCGTACAAGATGAAATTGCAACTGTCAACCTGAATATTGACTACTTCAATGACAAGACTGACATCATCAGCACTGATATTCTTAATCTTACAGCTAGTCACGATGTTGTCAATCAGAATCTCAAGGCTTTATGTGCTGGAGTGAAGATTTCAACAGTTGCGCTCAACCCTGCTGTTGCACCTTCTGATGTCATCAAAACTGATGATGACAAAAAGGGGGAAGATAAAAGGGAAGAAACAGCTAAGGAACCTGCTGTTGAAGAAGAAGAAACAGCTAAGGAACCTGCTGTTGAAGAAGAAGAAACAGCTAAGGAACCTGCTGCTGAAGAAACTGAAAAAACAGCTAAGGAAACTGCTGAAGCAACTATTGAAGCCAAGGAGACTGAAGACACTGCTGACAAGACTGAAGAAAATCCTGGAAAGGTAGAAGAAGAAGAAAAGATTGAAAAAGAGACTACCAAGTACAAGGAGACTGAATCTGCCAAGAAAGCAATGGAGCTGATCAGAGAACAGCAACTTAAAGAAAAGATGGAAGCTGCCAAAGCAATCTTAGAAGAAGAAGCTGATGAAGAAGAAGATGACGAAGAGTCATCTTATGAGTATGTAGAAGAGCTTGAAGGATCAGATGAAGAAGCTGATAGTTAGAACTTGAAATATCATTGTAATCAGTTTACTTTATCTATTTCTTCAGAAATCTCATCTGATGAACTTGCATTGTAATATTCTTCAATATTAATGAAAAGTCAAGTTCAATCCAATAAACTTTTTCTATCTCAGAAAATTTTGAGGATTACATTCTTTAGCTTAGGTATTTAACAGGTACTTAGCTGAAGTTTTGTCATCATCAAAAAGGGGGAAATTGTTGGATAAGGATGAAGATGAAGGCTCTGAAGACAATTTGTAAAGGGAGGTTTTGAAGAATTCCAAAACTTCAGAAATTGGCTAAGTATGGAGTAACTTAGCTGATAATCCCTTAGAAGAAATTTTGACTAAGTAAAGAAGACATCAGAAGAGTCAAAAGTTTCAAGGTCCAAGACTTCTGATCTGCTGAAGTAAAGTTATCAGACTGATGAAGATCAGCCGACTCAAATCAGATTTGTTCAAGTTTGAGATCAGCCGAGTTCGCCATCAGACATGTACTTTCGTCAGCCAAGTAAAGAAGATCATGAAGTGTTCCCAACGGTAATAAATGCCCCTTGGAGTAATAAATGCTGAAGTACAAGGTTATTAAAGACAAATGATTGAAGAAATGCTTCGCATCAGCTGGGTGCATTTAATGCTGCATTTAATGCTGCCTGCAGAATAGTACTGTTCATAGTACGGACAGACTGCAAAAGAGCCGTTCGCGGATTTTAAGGACCAGTACTCGAGGAATTTGAATTGTGTCTCTCTTCAACGGACATTTTTCAATCCTCAAGTATAAATAGCTGAAAGAGACGAAGAAGAAACGAGCAACACACTTTCTGAGAGAAATTTCCGAAGCAAAATTCTTTAAGTCTCAAGAACAGCTCACTCATCAGCTGAGTCATTTGTTGACGAAAGCAGAGTTGAAGAATCAAGAAAAATACATCTTCTGAGTGATTTTGTAAACAAGAGTGTTGTGCGGAGTTGTGATCCATCTTTGTGAGTGATCAAACTTCAGAGAATAGGTCTTCTGTGTGATTTCCTATTGCGAACTTGTGGTCGTTTCATTTGTTGTTCGACGCAAGCAGAGTATACTGTAAACTTTGTGATTATAGTATAACCCAAGATCTGTGTGACTTGGAAGAGTGGACTAAAGGATATTCAAATCCATATAACCACTATAAAAATTACTTGTGTTTTTACATTGTTTTAAAATCCGCATATTGACTGTTTGCATAAAAACACATTTAAGTTAACTGTTTGAAAAAGAGTTAAAAAGGAGTTTATAAAACTGGGGAAACACTTTTCAAACTACTAAGACTACTTGTGAAAAACACTTTGAAAATCCGCTGCAAGTACTCTAAGTATTAAAACTGATTTTAGCAAATCAGCTAAGTATTAATCAGACGAGTGGTCAACAAGACTGTTCAAAGATTTGTTCGCGAACAGAACTGTTAATAACTAATCTGATCAGCTTAATCTGTTCAGTTAAGAGCAAAAGTTTTAAAGTTAAAATTGAGAAAATTTTAAAGAGGTTTATTCACCCCCCCCCCCCCTCTAAACCTCTTCTGACCACTTGGGACCAACATTTTTCTTTATATTTTTTTAATGTAGATACAATTAATTACAATGAGACCATCAAAGAATTAGAGGTTAATTAACTTTAGCTTGAGGAATTAGAGGTACATATATAGCCTCCTCCTTCGTTTACAAGATCTTCTGTTAGATCGATGAAACAATAACTTTACAATTTAAATGCACAAGATCTTATAGTTGAGTGAAGAGAAACTGAACTCAGATAATGCAGTGGGAGGTCATTGATACTCGGTATATGCAAGAGAGAGAATTTAAAAATTGGCCTTTTGGAAAATTTAGTTTGCAAAAATGGCCTTTAGGGGCCTTTTTACTGTAGAAGTGATATTTGCAATAGTTCCTTCTATTTCTTTTATCTTTCATTTAAGTACCCTTTATATTTGTTTATTTGTTTTCTATATGATATATTAATCTTTGTTTTATGTAATTCATATTCGAAATCAGTTTTTCGTCTTTCTAATATATTTATTTTAAATTTTTTTATATCTGGGGCATAAGATTGAAGCCTTAGAAATTGTGAATATGCTAAAATAGCTTTATTATGTTCAATTTGTTTATTTATTCTTTGTAAGTTATCTTGTATTTTCTGTATTTTCTCCATTTTCGTTGCTTGGCTCTGATACCAGAAATTGGTCAGAGGCAGCGGATATTTGTTGATTACATAGTACACACGAATTTCTTGCTTCTTTTATTCTTTTTTCTAAAATTTCTTTATTCATCTTATATATTTTAGTACTAATAACTGTTGTTCTTAAATATTCTAATCTTTCATTGTAGTGTTTAATTAAATTTGATATTTCTTTGCACTTATTTTTAGGATTATTATTCATAGTTTTTCTTTTAAAAACTTACTTAAATCTGATATTTCTCTTTCTAATCTTATATATTCACTTTATTCTTTTGTAGATTTTTCTGGTTTTTCTAAGAGTAGTTGTTTTACGTAAGGTTGCCTGAATGAGATTGATTTTCCTATTTGATTACTAGTTTCTCCTCATGTGTAAGGTTGCCTGAATGAGATTGATTTTCTTATTTGATTACTAGTTTCTCCTAATGTTATTTCTTTCATAGGTGATTTCTTGATTTGGGCTATTCCTTCAAAAAGTTTATCTAGGTAAATGGATTCTTGATCCAAAAAGTTTATACTATGATGAATGTTGGTTAATGCATATTCAACCATATATGTTAAACTAAATGGTTGATCTCCTTCTTCCATTAAATCTTTTCGTGTAAATTTGTATCCTAAACAAATGCTATTATCTAGATTCTTTGTTGATAATGGAATTGCATATTTAATTCCTAAATTAAATTTTAAAGTTTTATAAGCTAAATTTCCTATGGTTACTCCTAAAACTGAATCTTTAGTTTCTTTTATTCTTCTATCATAAGCTATTAAAGCTATTGGAGAGTCTATTCCTTCCTTAAAAGTAGATCTAATTAATACTTGTATAGTAGCAATTTGAATATATCCGATTTTACTTCTATCTTCTTTACTACGAATTTTTTGTATTCTAGTTGCTATTTGTTCACTATCTATTAAAGGAATTACAATAGTTCCTCTGGTACTTTTTATATCTATAGGTATTTCTTGGGTGAATAATCCGTGATATGTAACATTCTTTCTTTTTAATCTGTCAATTATTGATTTATTGAAATGTTGTCCTTCCTTTAAATCTAATTTTGCTTTTTTAGTTTTTTCTATTTTGTGTTCAATAATCGATTGAGCTGAATATGTTCCAAAAATTTCTTCTTGTTCTAGTATTTGTATATGTTCATCCATTTAAAGATTTTTGTTTATTTCGTAATATGGTAACTTAATTCTAGGGATGGGTATGTTGTTTATTGTTATATGCTTAGAGTTTATTTGATTATCTATTTTTTCTAAAAAGTCTGCTCCTAACAAAACATCTGCTCCTACGTTATTTTCGTCGATATAGATAGCTAGTTCAAAGTTTAAGTCTTCATGCAACATTAATTCTATATATGTTTGTTTACTATATTCTTTAAGTCCATTTATGGTTTCTACTGTTATAACTGGTGCTTCAGCAATAAGTGTTGAATATTTAGGGTGAATGTGTGAAAATGATGATCCTGTATCAATTAGAATAGATACTATACGTTCTCTATTGAGTACTCCTAATATATGATACTGTAAATGATTATTAGTAGAGACAAGATCTAAATCTATAGAATTCATCTTTTGCATACATCTAAATATCTGGGTAAAACATAAATCATTTTTGTAATAAAAACATATTCAAGATCTATGTTATTATTTTCGTGGTTATTATGAATATTAAAATGTGCCATACCTGAAAACGATTTGTTTTTGGCTGCTCGTTGCTTTGTTGCTTCTGGATAGCTTCCAGCTGATGAATGAATGCTTTGGATTGTTGGTTTTTAATGGTGTGTGTGTATGAATTATTTTTCCCTATTCAGAACTTATAAGAAGTTCAAGGAAGAATTCTCTTAGAAAGAGAAAATAAGCAAACACTTATTTATTATGTTTTTCACTCTCCTTCATTAAGTTTATCAAAAACTCCTTTTATCTTCATCAATGCTTCTTCGAAATCCAGAAGGAATTCAAACTCCTCTGGTCTAAGCTTGTCCTTAAAATGAGAGTATATCATTACAGATTGATTCTTATAGTTAATTTTATACTTGGATTCATCTGTCATTTTTTGGAGTTGCACTAATATTCCAAATAATAATTGGTAATTAATTTCCGAAATGTCTTCATTTTCCTGGGTAGGTTCATCTCTTAGTGGATATTGGCCATTTGATACTCCCATGTTAATTAATGAATATGATGGTACTCGGATCTCCTTTTCTTCATTAAAAAATGGATATGAACTATGAATTCTTAAAAAGACTTCCCGGTCTTTTCCAAAATGCTTTCTGTAGTTGTTTACGATTTTTATTATTCCGATGCTTAATTCTTGAATGATGGTGTTTCCTTCGTCAATGTATATGGTGTCCAATAACCCGTAATGAAAAAATTTGTATACCATAAGTGGGCTAGCTCCGCTTATGACGACTGCTTTCAAACTGAGTGCTTTAACTGTTGGATAAAAGAACTTGTTTAGATCATCTTCCTTCCAATTCCTAATTAAGTTTAGATGATACTGAAAATCATCGAAACTTAATGTCTTCATCTGAATATGATCTTGTCTAGTTGGTACTTGGGTTAATTTTGAGATTTTCCCCAATGTTTGCATTTTTGTTAACTCCTTCGGCGGTTCAACCAATACTTTTTTGAAAGTTTGATCTACTTTTTTTAGCTCTTTATTGTTTGCTACTGCTTGTTTGGCTTCTTCCAGAGTGCTGTATGATTTGTAAATAATTCCTTTCTTTCCCATAGTATGCATGGCTGCCTTGTGCCATTCATCAAAAACAGCATTCTCCATTGGGCCATTAAATATTACATAAAATGTTTTTCGCTTATTTGATGATGCTCCTTCACTTGATGATACTCCTTCTATGGGTGTTTCTAATGATGCTTTTGATTTTTTATTTTTGTCTTCGTCCACCACGCTTAGCTTGCTAAACTCTGATAGTTGGTATGTGGGATCAAACATTTGTATTGCTTTTTCGATGCTTTGTAATTCTAAATTTTTTGCTTCAATATTTGCTTTTAGCTGCTTACATTGATTCTTCATTGTAGCTATAGCTCCTTCCATAATTCCTGAAAACGAATTTTTATATAGATTTGAATTCTCTAGTAAGTGTATCTGCTATTATATTTTTGGTACTTTTAATGTAACGAATTTTGGCTGGGTATCTTGAAAGTTCTAGTTGCCATCTAATCAATCGTCCCTGATTGTAATTGGCTTTTAGGTTATATCGGATGAATCCAGTTAAATATGTTGAATCAGTTCGAGTTCGAACTCTTTAGGTAGTAGGTCGATTCTCCATTTTTTGAATGTTTTTAAACAGGCTAATGTTTCTTTTTCGTGGATGGGGTATCTTTTTTCTGTTTCTGTTAAGGTTCCAGAAATATATCTACATAATGTTTCTTTTGATTTATTAGACAATAAATCATTTATGTTAGACATAAATGAGGTATCCTCTAATTCTTCACCATTTAAGGCTTTTGATACTTTTTCACCATTTAAGGCTTTTGATACTTTTTCACCATTTAAGGCTTTTGAATGCTTTATGCTTCATTTGTGCTTTCTTTGTCAGTAGGTTTCTTAAAAACCATATCTTCTTTTTTAATACATTTCATACACCCTGACCATATTTCATCTGAAGCATCTGTTTCCACTATTATATAGTCATTATTAGTTGGATTGTATAACCTTGGTAAATTTTTTGTTTCGTCTTTTATTTTTTCTACAATTTTACTATCTTCCTGATCCCAAAACCATTGCTTTTTTGTGCTAATTTTTTCTTGTAATTTTTTCTTTTCTTTTGCAAAATTATTTAAATATCCTAATTCTGATATATAATTCAGACAACCAAGAAAACGTTGTAGTTGCTTTCTGTCTTCTAATTTATTTGGAAACATATGTAATTTTTCCAAAACATGTTTTTGTAGTTCTATTTCCCCATTTGATTTTATAGTAGTTCCTAAAAAATCAATTTGTTGTTTGCAAATCTGTGCTTTTTTCTTACTTAAAACTAATCCTTTTTCCCTGCATCGTTTTAAAACCAATAAAACTTTTTTCAAATGATCTTCTTTGTTTTCATTACTAAAAATTAATATATCATCAATGTAAACCAAACAAAAATCTTCGAGCCCTTCGAGATTTTTGCTCATATATCTTTGAAATATACCTGGTGCTTGCTTTAAACCGAATGGTAACACATTCCATTCATAATGCTTTTCTGGGGGACAAGTGAATGCGGTTAGTGGTTTTGTATCTTCAAGTAATCGTAATTGGTAGTATCCAGATTTGGCGTCTAAAGAGCTAAACCATTTCATACCTCTAACTTTTTCAATAATAGAATCTCTCCTTGGTAGTTTATGTGCATCACCTATTGTTGCATCATTCATTTTTTTTATAGTTTATAACCATTCGTCTTTTTCCACGTTTTATTTCATTATGGTTTTCTACGTAAAAGGCTGGTGCAGCATGTCTACTTTTACTGTCTCTTATTAATTTTTTATCTAGTAATTCTTTACAATCCTTCATAAATTCTTCAATATCTCTTTTTGAATATGGTATTCTATTTGGAACATTTACTTCCTGGTTTTTATCTTTTAGTTCTATTACTACTAACTCTTCATTGGTATTTATTTTAACATCTAAAGGGTCTTCTGAACAAGTTTGTTCTAGCAGATCTTCTACTTCTCTTTCTACTTGACTTTTAACATTTTCTTGTAATGTGAATAACGTGTTTTTTAGTAAATTTATAATCTGAATTTTTATTCTAGAAAAATTATCTATAATAGGAATTTTTATTATTTCTTCCTTTTGTTTTAATTTTCTAATATAGGGTGCTCTAATCTCTATTTCTTCCAACCATTGTGTAAATGGATAATAAAGTCTTAAAAAATTGTTTCCTAATATTATATCAAATCCTGATTCTTGTCTATAGAGAGAGGGTATCATAAATCTATATTTCTTCTTATTTTTGTTTTCAATTTTTATTTGATTAAAATAACTTACTAGATTAATTTTATGAGTGCTTCCATCTGCGATCATTATTTTAACCGGTCGCTCTGTTTCATTCCAAATTAAACCTTTTACTTGTTTGGAGGCAAAACTAATACTGGCTCATGTGTCAATATAGGCTGAATAATAATTTCCTTTTAATTCTATTTTTATAAATGTTGAGTTTGGATTTTTTCTATTCTGAGTCGGATGCTTCATATTCGCTATCCGTTTGTAGCATATAGAAGTCTTCTAAGTCTGATATATCAGATTCTATTGGTTCTAGATTTTTTAATTCTGCTATTTTTAGAATTTCTCTTTTATGACTATTTTTCTTTTTTGGACATTCATTTGCGTAATGTCCTTCTTCCTTGCATAACCAACACCTACATTTTTTCTTTCCCTCTGGACAATACTTTTTAGATTCTTTTTCTTTTTTCCTAAAAAATCTTTTTGGTTTTCTTTTAAACATTTCTTTATACCTTTTAAATGGTTTCTTTTTCCATTTATATTTTTTGTATTTCTTATAATATTTCTTTGTCTTTTTGCATCCATATTGTTGTGGAATGTCTGGATTGTTGCTACAACACATCTTATTATATGGTTTAATTACTTTTATTTCATTTATTTCTGTACATTTTTCTACTATATATTCTTTTCCTACCAAAATTGCTCCTCCTAAAGTGTTAGCAATATGTCCTTTCTCCACTCCTGCTCTAAATCTATCTAAACAAGATTTATTTATTGGATAAGGTAATTTGGATAAAAATACTCTTTTCATTTGTTCTTGATCAGATTTTTCTAACATATAGTAATATTTTGAAAATTCGCATACATAGTTTTCATACTCACACATATTACATATTTTAATATTATCTAAATGCCATAGTGCTTTCTGCCTAATAATTTCGGATGTCTCTTTTTTATATTCGTTTACATCTTGACCAACAAATTCTTTCCAAACTCTTCCTACGATTTTCCAGAAGAAATCTTCTGTACTTATGGATGAATCTTTTAAGATTTCTTTTTCTAAAAAGGTGTATTCAGATAAGTAATTAAATACATTTCCCTTAGTTTTATATAAAATTAGATTCCAAATTGTGTCTTTAGTAGCAGTTTTAAATACTTCATCTGTTTGTAGTAGTAAACTAATTTGACTTGCCCAATCTTGAATTACTGATTCAATGCTTTTAGCGCAATTTATATATAATACTCCTTGCGTTACTTTTTGATAGTGTGGTATATATTCATCTGGTATCTTTTTATATTTTCCATATTTATTTTTATAGTAACCATTGTTTTCTGTAGTATTTTCAAAATGTATACCTTCCCATTCATGCCATTTTGTGTCATTTAATTTTCTTTTTCTTACTTCAGATTTTATATCTGGCATTTCTTCTTCTTTAGTTCCACTATAATCACCTTTTTCCATATATGCTGGTATTGATTCGTCTGATTCGTACCCAAAAATTACTTCTTCATTTTTTATTTTTTCTACAAACTCAGTTTGAGTCTCTTTTTGTTCATTTTGTACTATTTCTAACTGATCTATCATTCTTCTAATTTCTTCTATTTGTTCCTCCATTATATTATTAGATTCTTTGGCGGTTGCAATTCTCTAAATAAATTAAATATTTGCTCTTGCTTTTTTATTAAGACTAAGTTCTTACTTTGTTCTTTTATTTTTTCTAATTCGTCAGCTAGATTCTTAATTTTTTCTTTAGGTATATTATCTTTTTCTTTAAATTCATTATAAAATTCATCAAAAATATTAGAAGTTTCTTCCTTTTTTAATACTTTATTTATTATACTTAATTGTTCTTTTAATCCAATAATTTCTTCAGATATTTCTATTAATTGTTTTAGTAAATCAGCTATTTCTTCTGTCATGCCCATTTAAATAATTAACTATTGGTTTGTTTTCTCTTTTTCTAACTTTAGAAGGACTTCTTTTAAAAATAGGGATTGATAGGTATATTGCACAAGGTCATTTTTGCAAAACATATTTGGTATAAGGCTATTCAGCCAAATAACCCTACTTAAGAACTTCAAACTATACACCAGCTTTGGCTTAAATGTAACACTATCCTAATGAATGGACGGAAATACCCTCTAAAATGTGCATGTGCATGTAGGGGTGAGCATTTGGTCCGAACCGGACCGAACCGAACCGAACCGAATTTCGGTTCTACCCCGGTTCGGTTCTGAAAAAAGATAGACCGTTTACCGGACCGAAATAGTCGGTCCGATTCGGTAAAAAAACCGACCGGTCCGGTTCGGTTCGGTTCGGTCCAATGTGTACCCAAAAATGCAATTGTTATCAAATTCTGGAAGACAGGGGAGACCAATTGTTGTGCTTTTATGCCTATATATGTAAAATAAATAGTACAGGCCGTAGCCAAAAAGAACTTTCAGCTCTTCTACTATCAATCTAAATTATATGACCTCTTTATTTGTTTAATCATTAGTGCCCATAGCCAAAAATATATATATATATATATAGAGAGAGAGAGAGAGAGAAAGAAAGAAAGAAATTAAACAAATAAAATAAATTCTCCAACAAACAACAGCACCAGTATAAGTGTAAAGTGAAGTGTAGAATAATGAAGAGTCATGGTAGTGTAATTAATTAAGCAGACATATTTAAATAAAAAGTGTATCTTGAGAAAATCTGGGCTGCCGTGCTGGAGCTACAGAGGAATTGGTGCTGCCGTGCTGGAGCTTGGGCGGCGGCTGGAGTTAGGAGTGCTGGAGCTTGGTGGCGGCGGGTGTTGGGAGTGCTGGAGAAATTAGGGCTGGAGAAAATGGGGTTGTATTTGGTTAATAGGAAAATAAAGGTGTTGAAATGAAAGAGAAATAAGAGAAATTGGGGAGTTGGTTCGGTTTTTGGGTATGGTAAATTGGGTTTGGGTTCGGTTTTTGGTTCTGGGTTCGGGTTTGATAAATGGATAATGAAAAAAAAAATTCGGTCCAACCGGTTCGGTTCGGTAAACCGACCGGTTCTACCGAGAACCGGTATTTTTGGAGTTCGGTTCTCGGACAAGAACCGTTTACCGAACCGAAATTCCGGTTCGGTAAACGGTCCGGACCGAACCGTCGGTTCCGGTTCGATTCGGTCGGTCCGGTTTGAGTTGCTCACCCCTATGTGCATGTCAAGTGACATTGGAGTCGTCATGCTCAACCTGAAAAAGGCCAAAAGTAAAACCAAAATGAAGCCAAATCACTTTTTTTTTTTTTTGACGAAATTGTCTGTTGATTGTTTACTTAAAATTAGAGTTAATGGCGATTTACCCACGTCATATTCATGTTGTTCAATTTATAATCATATAAATGGAGAATTTTACTTTCGGTATCATATGTGGTTTTACTTTAAGGTTACGATATCATAAATTAAAAAACATACATATTTGCTACAAATATCTAATAAGTAAAAATATTATTTAATATTATATATTTTATATGTAAAAGCCAATTACTTTAAAAGATTTTTTTTTCAAAATTTAATAAGTTTAATTGATATATATATTTATGTTTTTAGATTTTATATAAAATATTATTTAATATAAAATCTAATTAGTTTAAGAGTAATAATAATAATAATATATATAATTCATTAAATAGGTTTTATAATTTATCTATATTTGTAATTGGGACTGAAATTCTTCGAACGGTAATTCTTATATAAATTTGTAAGCCAAAAAATATGTGGGTTTGACAACAATCTATAAGTTTAGGACCAATTTTGCATATTTTCTGTCAATTTCCATCCCAAATTGGAATTTCCATCCGAAAATTGATGGAAGTACTTAATGTGTCGAGGGACGTTAACTTTCGGTACCAAATGTATATGTTTTTTAACTTATGGTACTGTAATTTTAAATTAAGGTCACTTATGGTACCAAAAGTAAAATTCTATCTAATGTAATTTGGAAAAGAATACTATATCCTTGTAATTTATAAGAATTTCACACCGTCTCCCTAATATTTTAATTTGTGGCACATTTTTCCCCGTCTTATGATAAAATGACAATTTACCCCCTTCATTATAATAAGTGTGACAATTTACCCCTCTACGTTACAAAATATTTTTCATGTCCACTTGGTCACAATAGATGAAGTGCTCTTTTTCATATTAAATGAGGCTACATTGAAGATTATGCATTTGACAATAGGGTAAGTTGGTATTAGCTCCTTGAAATTACAAAATCTAGCCCTTCAATTCTTCAAGCGGGAATATTTCCCGCTTCATTTATCCCAAATTTTTCATTCCACAACTCAACAAATACCACTCCCACAATTTTCCAGCAATTTTCATTCCCCTAATTATTTTCCTTTCTCCATTATTCTTCCAGGAATCATATTTTCATCCTCTTCAGTTTTTGCTTTTCCAGAATCCAAAGCAAGCTTCGGCAGATTTAATTTCAGGTAATTCTGCTTTTCTCTATCTTAATTCTTCAAATCCAAAATTTATTCATCAATTTTATATCATATTTAGAAGCTCGATTTGTTGGAATAATTTTCAAAATCAAGTGTATAATTAATTTTTTACCATTAATTTGAAAATTTCCTACGGTGGTTACTTAATTACCAAAAGATGCATTCTTTCATATTTATTAATCACTCTTTATTTACTGAAGAGTTGCACCTATTATGAAACAATGCAAAATTGTTATAAAAGCAAGGCAGTTCACGCCAATTAGAAACAAGAAAAACAAAGCTTCTGTTCACGGCAATTAAGTACAAGGAAAAAGTCTCCATTTTATAATATTATAAAGCACCAAATTTATTTTTATATTTTCAGTTCCTATTCCTTAATTACAATATTGAGTGTTCGGGTTTGTCTTCGAAAGTGCAATTCGCAGTCAAACAACAGTGTATTACTGGGCTCCATTGTATCCTGGGACAAATTCGCTGTATAACTTATTTGCACTTTGTAGAGGGCGAATATTGTCTTGAGGAGAGCGTAAAAATTGCGCGACTTGGAGGAATCAATTCAATTTCAAATTTGCTACGTTTTCAACCACTGATTATTCAAATTTGTCCAACAAGATTTGCGAATATAAGCACTCTCCTCCTTTTGTTTTTCCAGATCCAAGCCCAGCTCGTATAGGTATGTTTTCCAGAAAATATTTTGTGTCTTGAAGGGTAAAAATGTCATTTTACAGGTATATGGGCTTAATTGGACAAACCAAACAAAAAAAAAAAAAGAATTAGAAAAATGTAATAGACCTTTCACTTTTGGAGAGATGACTTCACAAATGAATGGACGCCCGTTAATTATCTGGGCTTATCTAATTTCCGAAACATATGCAATTTTATAGGGTTTTTGACATTTTTACATCTTGAAATTATAAAGTTTTGACATTTTATTTTTTGAATTAAAAGTTTTGGCACTTTATATTTTAAAAACACAATTCATTAGCCACTTGCCCACTTTGTATTTTAGTGTGTATTAGTGAGAAAATTTTATTAGTGGAGTGTATAATAGTTTGTTTTGAATATTTTTTTTTTGACACTTTATACCTTATGAATATAAAATGTTAGTACTTTTTATCTTGAAATTTAAAAATAATTGCCACTTTTTATTTTGGGAATATAAATTTGGCATTTTGCACTCTAATATTTTCCTTTAAAAAAAGCCTTTGCATGTTGTTGGTTGAGAGATAAATTAGCTATTTTCAATTCACAACAATGAAAAATAGAAAAAAATAATATTTTTATTTCCAGTTCAATAACAAAAATAATCATTTTTTTTGCAAATAATATGTACATTTTGTTCTTAAATAAACAATTGTTTTAATTATGATATTCATACAAAATTATAAAATAGATATAAGTTTTATTATTTTTGTTTCAAAAAATTTCTACACTACAAATTCTATAAATCTATAATTATTATATATTAGCATGTCAAATTTAAGAATTACCAAAAAAAAGTTCTTATCCAATTACTAATAGCTTAATAATTTATTTAAAATTAAAAAATTGCCAAAATTTTATATTGTGGCTGAAAGTACAAAAATATTATACTTTTAGATTGTAAATTTCAAAGAAATTTTGGAAATAACGGTAATACCCTTTATGCAATTAAATTTCTTCATCAAAACACACATTAAAATACAAATTATCGAATAAATTATATTTTTTTAGTATAAATATAAAAAAAATTAAGTAAAAGTACAAAATGACAAAACTCTAATTTTATATCTAATTAAATACATAAATAAGAAAATAT
Source organism: Penstemon barbatus (assembly GCA_003313485.2). Taxonomy (NCBI): domain Eukaryota; kingdom Viridiplantae; phylum Streptophyta; class Magnoliopsida; order Lamiales; family Plantaginaceae; genus Penstemon; species Penstemon barbatus. Next base: position 74,179,566 of record CM064883.1, read on the forward strand.
TGCGAACATAAATGCTCCACCCGGGTTAATTTAATAACCTCTTTTCTCACTTGTACTCAGTCCTCACCCACAAATTTTGTACAGAGTCGGCGGAGGTAGCGTTTGTGGAGAGAAGCCTTTGGTGTAAGAGGAAATGGAAAGGTATTCCTTATTACAATCCTTCTCTTTCACTTGATCTAAAATATATTGCATAGATCTATTGATTTTTTTTTAATCCATGTGTATTTTTTTTGTTATTACATTAATTTCAGTATAAAAATTCTCTTGTTTAAATATTTTGATTCAATTAGGGTTTTATCTGACAAGTTCTCACTATTTTCATTTTCAATTTCGAAATAATATGTTTTTTAATTTTCATTTTTAGCCAATTTTTCCCCCATAGGGTTCTGTCACTACTTGGAGGCAGGGGCGGACAGTCCCCCCAAAAAATAATTTGTTATTAATATATATGTATGTGTATTTCTATAAATGGACAATGTATGGCGTAGTGTTAAGTTTTTAATTCCCCTGGTTAGAGGTCTCTGGTTCGAACCCGAAAGTTTGCTTGAATTTAGTCTTACAATTTTTTTGTTTACACAAATTTTAAGTTACTTAACCTATGTTAAATTAGATTTGTGATGAATTATCTAATCATAGATAATTCATAATTCGAGAAATCGAAATATAATTTTACTTTAAAATTACAATGGTGCATCTAGCATTTTCATGTCTTGCCTAAGTAACGTTTATTTATTTTCTGTCCAATTAGATTGTGTGTCTTTAGTATTTAAGATTTCGTACTCTTAAGCTAGTATATTTCTTTACTTTTTATTGGATAAAATTATAGTATTAGTTAATTTTAATTTAATTTAATTTTTTTTATATATCAAAATTGTGAATGATACAAGTGGTTATATTTTTAATAATCTTATATGCAGACGATAATATTATTCATCGCTGCACCTCTTTTGAAAAATATAACTCTTTCCAAAATGGCTCCCAAGTCAATTTGGTACCAAGCTGAAGATATAGCGCTTTGCAAAGCATACATTGAGAATACGGAGGATCCAATTCATGGCATCAACAAAATAAAAACAGGATTTTGGACGCCGATTATCGCTAGCATGTATGCTATACTCGATGCTGAGGGAACATCGTATACTCCTAGATCAAAAGATGCAATTATTGCTCGATGGAAAAAACAACTTTTTCCAAATTTGAACAAATGGGCCGCAGCAACTCAGGAAGCTGCAAGATCTTGTGCTAGTGGCACAAATCTTTTGGAACAAGTAAATGTTATAATAATAGTATTTAATACTCAATAATTTTATTAGCAATTTCATTATATGACACATTTTAACTATTAATTTGTTTTTGTAGCATATCATGGCAATGAGTATATATCGGACACAAAACCGACAAGCTTTTAATCTGCAACATTGCTGGGAAATTGTCAAAAATTGTTTCGTATTTTCTACGCAAACACAAATTGGGCCAGATGCATTATCAACGGAATCATCTTATCGATCCTCTCAACCAATGGACTCCACGCCAGGTTATCCTCCACAATGTAATTTTTCATCTGATGAGGTTCCAACAAACACACCTGGAGATGTGGAGACTCCCAATGTTGACCAACATGATGGGAGACATACTGAAACAAAGAAAGCTCGTAAAGACAAAGGAAATGATTCGTCTAGTTCTAATCAGCGAAATGAAATCATTGAAAGGTTACGATTTGCTGAACAGACACAAATAATGTTAGAAGCTGGACGTGCTAGAAGGCATGCTGAAATGCTTGCGGAGAAAGCAAAAGATGATGAATATAAGATTATGTCAATGGATACATCTTCGTTCAGTCCAGATACAAAAGCGTATTGGAAGGGGAAAAGGAAAGAAATACAAAAGAGACAACTTCAAAAGGACTTATTTGGAGGTTCGTCCAATGTAGGCGAGGTGTAGATATCATTTTCCTTAGTTAGAACCTTAGATTATAATCATTGTTGTTTTCTATTGTTGAATTAGTTGCTGCCCTTGACTTTTATTTAGGTATTATTATTATGATTATTATTATTGTTGATTATTAATTGTTCATGACTTACATGGTATGAAATGTACAATCGTGTGATAAATTATGATATGAAATATGCAATTTTATAAATTTCGGTACTAAAATTATAAACCAACATATCGTGGTATCAAAGAAAAGAAATGTTGCCCTTTGGTAGCACCCGAATCCAAGTTTGGTTATTGAACGGAGAATTATTTGGATATGACAATTTTTCGTGAATATTGCAAAATTAATATCATAAATAATGTTTGTTATCAATTTAACCCACATTTATTCACTTTGGCATATTTACCTACTAGTACTCGATTTTCTGCAATTTCATTCCAAACTACAATTTAAAATTTCGGCACAATGTGAATAAATGTCATAAAAATAAATACTTGAATTTTATTTCTCTTTCTTTTCTTACAAATCAACATTTATTTAAAAATCACAAAGATTCGACAATCACCTAACCTCCATGACTCCATCACAAAAGACCGAACAATGGAGATTTCTAGAATAAACAACTTGGCCAATTTAACGTAATTATGGCCGCGAAACTAAAATGCTTGAATTTACAAATATTATACACTAAAATGTACTTCAAAATTCAATATTTTTTCTGAAATGCATGTCTCCGATCAAAATTGTGATAAATTATTTAAATTTATTTACAAGATTTGACATGAATAAGATGTCAACCCATATGTTTTCCAATAGGAAATTAACATTTATGATTTTGGATTTTAAGTTCTTTTTTTCTAATTATTTATGATTTTAAGTTAGGAACAATCTCTACCAGATCTAATACGAAATAAAACTCGCATAAAAAATAATTTAAAAAAACTCCAATCTCCATAAATCTCATGAGCTACTTTCACCTAACCCCATTAACATAATCACTTCACAAACCTACCTTATCGTTTAAGAATATAAGTTGCCAATATTAACCAAAGAACAAACAAGGTCATAGACCAAGAATTATCTAAGATAGGGTTTTAAAGTCTTATTTATACAATTTGCAGAGGCAATTAAAAGAGAAGATCAATCATCCTCCTTAAATAAATAACAGCATTATATTCGCACTCCATAATGTATTATCCATAAGAACTTAATATATCGTACGTCAATAAGAACTTCAATCGGGGGAGTCCTCCTTTAATATATCGTACGTCAATAAGAACTTCAATCGGGGGAGTCCCGTACTCTATAGTGTATAAGGGGCAAATGAGTAGTAACATAATCTGACTATTCTGAAAGACAATACATACATTATACATATAGAATTATAGGGCTCTTATCAACTGATTTATCGACATAGTTTATGAAAGAAGACCATGAAAACCATACCGGCTATAGGTATTATCCATCATTGAGCTCTCGATTTAAGTTGTTGGTTGTGGTAGAAATGTGGAGCGGCCTCTGTGAGCCAGGAGGGGTCTATAGATATGACATTCCGCATGTACTGACGATCAGTCGAGACAATAGAATGGAAGATCACCCACTTTGGGTTAACTCTGCACGCAACACCAATTTTTATGTAACTATAAAAGACGGGAAAAAAGAACGAGAGCCAATTAAAAAATGCCCCTGTACTTTGCTTAATTAGCAAAAAAAAACCAATGTGACCAATATTTAAAGTTAATAGGGGGATTATTGATAATTTTTGAGGTTTATATGGGTGTTTTTGCTTTTTTTGTGGGAGTATAATTGTCAATTTTCCTGCAAAATATGTATTCCGGCATGAAAGGAGGATTTTTCTTAATAAATAAATATCACAGGGGGATTTTTGTTCTAAAATAACACGGGTGTTTTTGCTAATTAGGCAAAGCAAGGGGACATTTTTGCATTTTACTCCAAGAACAGTAAAAAATGGTGATTGAGATGTGTAGTAACCTGAATAACACAGAAGAAGGATGAATATAAACTTCTTGTGAACTTCTTATGGTCTTGTACAATCCATTGTGACTGAATGCCTTTGAAACAAAGAAAAAGCAAAAAAAAAACACAAAAAAAGCAACAGATATTAATTGAACTAGACACACAGCCTCGAGTAAGTTCGAGAATCGAGATGTCCATAGATATAATACTTACTTCTAAGCGACAGGCATTAGCAAAAAATCCAGCCGTAATTGCCTTCCGTACTGCCTGAGGAAAAAAAAGGTGTGACTATTGCATTACCAGCTTATAATAAACAGGGAATTTTATTCAAACTGAAGATACAATTGACGTCCTCTCAGCTACTTACCTGCGTATCACCTTCGCAAGATTTTAAAGCTATGCCTAGACGTTGTGCAATTCTTCTAAGCTGTTGCCGTATTTCCTGAACTTTTTTCTGCGGATAAAATAATCAAATATTAAGACAAACTCAACCGAAAAAAATAAAATCATGAAAACTAATTAAGATGCCTACCATAGCCTGATAGTTTACATGGTTCTTGTGGCACCAGTTTGAAGATTTACCAGACTCGATAAATCCTTTATACACATTTAAGAAGGTAACATGATCGCCCTGAGCAGAGAAATCTAAAATTAATTTGGCTAAAACAATGTTAATCGAGTTGGGAAAAGTAAAAGTAAAAGTAGAAGACCTCGGCAGCAGCAAATCTCAATTTGGCTTCATCCAATTCCTTTTGTGATCCCCTAACTGAAAACCAGATAGACTGCATAGTACGTGAAAAGGGGAGAAATGAAATTAAGAAAAGGTGGTGCTTCTTTGTAGTTTAATACTTTGTACATCTAAAACCAATTAATACAGAAAAAAAAAACCATTAGGATATGTTTGGTTCTTGGATTTCAATGATATAACATTGAGCTTTATTTTATTTTATCATTTTACTGGCTGAAATCCAAGAACCAAAACATAGCATTAAAGAAAGTTGCCGCAAAGGGAAGAAATGAAATTCAGAAAACGAACATAAGATAAAGTGATGCTTATTTGTGGTTTATTATTTCTTACATCTAAAAACAACTATTACACTAAGTTTGGTTCTTGGATTTTAATGAGTAAAACGCTAAGGAAAATGTTTTTTCTTGCATCAAGAACATTAAGCTTCATTTTCTTATCATTTTACTTGCTGAAATCCATGAACCAAACATAGCATAAAGAAAAGTTGCAGCAATAGTTCACCTGTATGGACAGCACAGCAGCAATGGTGATGACTTCCTCAGAGCAGCCATAATCGTTTGAGGCTAATATCATTTTGGAAATCATGGGATCCTACAACATGGTATAGCACACCCTAATCATATTGGTAGATATTGAAATTATTAAAAAAAAAAAATCATTAGTAATAATAAAGAGACGTACCAATGGAATTTCCGCAACCTGAAATCCAGCAGGAGAGGTAAGTTTTGCATCATCATCAATAACTCCAAGAGAGTATAGTACTTCAAGTGCTCTGATCAGGGCTTCGGGTGAGGGCGATGCTGGCCAATCGAACCCCAAAATATTGTCTATCCCTAATGCTTTTAACTAACCAAAGAAATAAGAAAGTCACAATCAAGATCCACAATAAGACAAACTTTCAAGATCATGATCTCACTTCCAAGAAATATTTGTACAGTTTATGAAACTGCATCACATTGATTTAGAAAAAACATTTGGAGAAAAAAATCAATAATTTGTAGTTGAACATCATGAATGAAAATTATAACTATTAGGGTAATCTCGGCCCCCCTCAGGTATACCCTAATTACCAAAAACCCTTGTTGTTCTGGAAATTACAAAAACACTCCTTGTGTCGTCAAATTTCATGCAAGGGATGTTGACGTCGTAAGGGGTGTTTTAGTAAACACACTAAACCAGAAGGGGGTTGTTTTAATATCCGAAACAGTAGGGTAGCCAGAGTAAATATGATAGCAAGTGTAAATTACCCCTACTATTAATCACTTCTTTAAAATGCAAAAATAACAAACATAGCATATTCCTCTAAGATGTCCATTAATTTTTTTTATTGGCTCCGTAGCAATGAAATTCCCTCGTCTCCTTTATATCTATTTCTACCTAATAATCAAGGAGGGTTTGGGTAATTAGGAAAAGAAAAAAAAGGTGTCCTTAACTTGTGATTTACTAGATTTGAACATACCATAACCAAAAATATTTCAAATTAACACATACCTGAATGACACAGGATACAAGGTTTGACCTTTGCATCTCTGGAATACCATGAGCAGACATCTCGTTAAGATAATATTCTTCCGTATAGAGCCTGTTATGGTTAAAACAAAACACATGTTACCAAACTTTGCCTCTTTACCTAATGCCATTAGTATTCATTCTCGTTTTTTATCTCAATCTAAAACTTCCAACACCATATGGTTATTGCTTCACTTAATGAATAAGTACTAATATTAATAGGTTTCTTGAGTTCAATTTAAGCTCCTACATATGCAATACTATTGGATATACAAGATAATTTTTCATGCATAAGATGAAAAGAAAAATATTCAGGGTATATTACTGATTTGTTCAGTCACCTGTAACACTTTCCAGGTCGAAGTCTTCCAGCCCTACCGGCCCTTTGTCGAGCAGACGCCTTAGATATTGGTGCCACGACCAAATTCTCGATATCAGTCATCTATTCAAAAGTAGATACAAACTGAAAGGTCATATGTGCCTTAAATTCATGCAAGTTAAGTTGCAAACAACATTCAGAAAAGCAGATAAAACACCGAAAATTTTATCTGGGAAAGCAAGAAAGGGTCGGAAATAAATACCGGATTATAGAAACGTTGCTTTGAGAAGCCACAGTCGACAACATAGGCAATACCCTGAGACAAAAAATTGAAATTGGTAAGACACAATTATCAGCTTCCTTCCTACAAGTATTTGAGTGTGTCCCTTCAAAGTGAAGCTTTTACCTCCAACGTCAAGGATGTTTCCGCAATATTTGTTGATATTACTACTTTTCTCTTCCCACGAGGAGTGGGAGAAAACACAAGATCCTATAAATATATCAGAAAATAAGAAACATCCAATCTCAGAATATCTAAACAGACAGGATTTATTTGCTATTATTTACAACCAGAAAAAAAAAATACAAACCTGATCTGAACGTGGTAGTCCTGAATACAAAGGCAAGACAAACAATCCTGCAAGCAAACAAAAAGGAAATATAACAGCTAGTGGAAGTTGTTCTTCAATCTAATCTGTACTATGCACAACTTTATCCACTTGATACAGGTAATAGAATGATTCAGTAACACAACAAGGGCATCTTACACAGCAACCGCATGAGAACCTGAGTCTCATTTCAAATATCAAATGTAAGTGGAAAAAAAAAATTTGGGCCAAAAACAGTAGCATTAAGAAAAACTTTGTGGTTGTTCTTCAAACATTCGAGCTTTTTATGAACTACCTTGTTTTCTAGTAACTTCTGAATCTTCTGTAAGCATTTGAATTGCAGCCTCAATATCATCTTGCCCAGTAAGAAATACCAGAATATCTCCCACTGGCTCCTATAAGTTACATGATGAAAATCCCATTCAAAGAAATATTTCAAAATGTCTATTCTTAATGAATACTACAGAAATAGAAAAGTTGGTGAAATATAAGAATGCAATAATATAAGATTTAAAAATTCTACAAACTATACAAGAACATATAGTTACCTCATCATGAATAGAAGATACAGTTGAAACTGCAGCTCGTATATAATCTGGAACAGGTTCCTCAGCGTAAAAAGTTTGCACATTAAATCCTCTACCCTACAAGCTCATTAAATTATATCACAGGGGCAGAACTAGACCATAGCTTGCACCAGAATTTATTTAAAAAGATACATACCTCAACAGACAGAATGGCAGCCTCTTTCTTAGGCCCAAGCTCCTCTGTATCTCGTTCTTGACGCTTTCGGCTAATTTTGATCAAATCCAAAAAGTACCATAAACAATAGCAAAAATACAAAATGAAGAAACGAGCAATATTTCTGAACTGGGAAACTAGAGCATCATTTTAATCATATTTCAACAGTGTCATCAACAAATAAAGTCGAAGAACATCTCAACCCAATCTCCATCCCTCTTTTGAATCTCCCGCAATAAATAAGTAAAGTGCAACAGAAGTTAGAAAAGGATCAAGTTGTCAACAAAATGATCCACTGTATTGCTATGACTACAAGGAACAGAGCTTCAGCATTTCATCTTTTATAAATTTTATATAATACACATAAACATATACATTTAACATGTAAATCATTTTTATACGCTATCTCATTCTCCATGCAGTGACAACATGATAAAGGTTAGACTCCAGAGTTGAACTGATGTTGAATAATATAGCAACTAACAGCTGCTATTATCTTATATAAATATACGCTTAATCAAGTATAAAGTTGGTTTAACTATTAAACACTAAATGGTGTTATCAAATCCCCACAAAGACTTAGAACTTACCGAGAGTAACAAAGATGTGATTAAGTGTATTAAACATAAGATCAAGTTATATCCAATTTCACTTTTGAAGTTTTTATTTATTTTTTAAATATAACTTGTAGCTGCTTGACACATAAACAATATAGCAAACAGAATCTCGAAAATCGCACCTATTATTCCTATAATAGGATATAAATAAGGAAAATTGATGTCAGTGAAGCAATATAAATTAGAATAATTGCTAATATAGATGCCATGAACAAACCTGTTATTGAAAAAAGAAGCCATTGATTCCGCTTCAATTGTAGCCGATGAGATGACAAGGCGGAGATCAGGTCGACGTCGTTGAATCTGAAGTAGCAATAGCCAATAAGATCATAAGAGAGAGAATAACATTTCTAGTTCAAAGAATAACCCCTTAATTATTTTTTTAATGCATAATAACCCCTTAATTAGGTGCAAACAAAAAGTACCTTTTTCAGAAGACCTAACAAAATGTCTGTCGACAGTGACCGTTCATGAGCTTCATCTACCATGATGACACTGTATTTCCAAAAGGTAGTGAATAGAGAAATATATAATCAACAAAGCCATAAGAGAAAATTCCTCGAACTCAATGGGAAGAAAACAGACTGGTTCTTAACTTCACAAAGAGCCCACATTCAAGCTAATGAAACAATAGTACATACAAAGCCGAAATTATGTATATATGTTAATTTGGAGCCTCATTGATACTACACACCACATTGCATTCTAATTAATCATAAAGCTTCTTACCTTCTAATCTCAATTAAAAAATATGAACAAAGTTTAAATTCAATGCAGTAACTTCTTCATTCAAGGTAATAATTTTAACTTCATTTCTAATTGCGTCCTTTTCCTCCATTTTCATTTACCTTAATATTTAAAGCATACTTGCACATATGCACTTTTTCTCGATACATTCCTGATTATATGTGTGTGTCTAGAAATTACTCTTCCCTAATTTCATTTTTAACATACGTTTTGAGCATAATCCTCTCGAAACGCCTATCGCCCTCAAATTATATGTGCCCTTACGATATACTATTTCATCATAATAAAAATTTGGTTTATGCAAAGTCAGTTTAAGCTAAATCATTTTAGTAATAAATAAAGCAACATTAGAATACAAAAAGATTTAGTACATGTAGATATATAGCATTAACAGAGGGAGTCCTTAGTGTACACAGAAAATAAAAATCTTTAAAAGCCATATAATCACCTGTACTTGCTTAACAGAGGATCATCCATCATTTCCCTCAACAAAACTCCATCTGTCAAAAATTTAATCCTTGTTACATCCTGTTCTGCCAGAATATAATTTGTCATAATTAGTGCTCATCAATATGTATAGATAGCAATAACTTGTGCTAATCTATGAAAAAATTAAAACAAAAAACAACTTGGAAAAATAAGATTGAAAAAAATGACAACTCACAGCATTTGTAATATCTTCAAACCGGATTGTGTAACCAACTTCTTCGCCTAGTTTGACACCCATCTCCTCGGAAACTCTAGAAGCAACACTCTGAATCCATAAATGAACTTTTAATATTACACATGGAAAAGAACAAAAATTCTAGTAAAATTGTGATTCATTTCCAATCACATCAAAACATAATTAAGTAAAATACGGAACTAGCCACTTAAAGAAAGGACTTTCAATATGCAACTACATAAGCAGAGTCCAATTCTTTACCTGCACAGCCAAGCGCCTTGGTTGGGTGCATGCTATCATGCGCCCACCCTCTGCCCATCCAGCTTCTTTCAAGTACTGTACACCCAACCCAGTTTCATTAAAAAAAGATTCAAGAATCAATACCCAAGAAGTAGAGTTCAAGAATTTTTTTGTTTCCATTTGCAGATTCAAAAATCAATATTCAAGAAGTAAATGTGTACAAAGAATGTCAATTTACTCCCCTATGAAATGCATAATGTTCAATTTACCTTCCTGTAATTTGAAAAAGAGCATTTTACCCCCTTGTGAAAATTTTAAAAGAGCAATTTCACCTCCTTCAGCCGGAGTGAGTAGCCGAATATTAGAGTGGTCATGAAAAGTGTTTTTGTAACATGGGTAATAAAGTGCAACATATATCATAATACATAACAAAGAGGGATAAATTCCACATTTATCCTAACACAAAGGTAAAGTGTCATATATAAGAGGGGTAGTATTATGAATTCGATTTTTAGTTTTAAAATAAAAATAAATAAAAAATAAAATAAAATAAAAACTTTTATAAGATTACAAGGGAAAAGTGTTTTTTTCCAAATCAAATGAAGCTAATTTGAACATTATGCAAATCACATGGCTAAATCGCCATTAACTCATAACCAAATATCAAAGCGTTTCTTTGCAATAAATTTATCTTGAGAAGAGACCTGAGGAATTTGAGTGGTTTTTCCACTACCAGTTTCGCCGACGATGACGGTGGTTGCGTGATTTTCCACTAAGTAAAGAATGGAAGTTCTATACTTATACACTGGGAGCCTCTGCCTCTGCTTCTCAATGCTAGCATGCCCATATCTGTAATCAATCACATATATATTCATCAATGGAAAATAATAATTAAAAAAAAATAAAAGTAGGGCTAGAAAAGATACCCTGAAGAGGAGGAGAGGGAGGAGTAAAACAAAACGCCGCCTTCTTCATCGTCCACGAGTACAGGCTTCTCCGTTCCCGGTTTCCAAAATCTTGACATTTCTATTTTTCAATTTTCCACTTTTCCAATTTTTCCGAGAATAAAAAGGATTAATTCGATTTCATACAACTTGTACTGGGAGAGAGAGAGAGAGAGAGAGAGAGTGAAGAAAATGAGCAGGGAAAGAAATTTTTTAAGAAATTTGAAATATTATTACCCGGACCCGGATCCAATCCAACTCCATCGTTTAATATTGACTTAATCCCACTTTCACCCTACAAATAGGGACATTTTTCACTTTACATCCTATAAAAAATTTATTTCAATTTGTACCCTATAAACCAGTATTTCATTTAAGATTGTACCCTCAACCATTTTCAGACCATTTAAGTCGTCTGAGTATGGGTAAATCCGTCCATTCACATTACTAACCACCCCAATTTCCCTTCAAAAACAATATATGGCAAAATTGACATATCACCATAATAACTTAAAAAAAAGCTTAACCAACAGGTGATTGGTTTAGTGGAAGTGACTAGTCACTACAAAGTAGCGGACTCAGGTTCGAATCCCTGTTGGGAGAGGTACCCACTTAATGTGCCTGACCCGCCTCGAAAGGGATTAAACCCTTGAGAAAACAAAAAAAAAAGGCTGAAAAATAGAAAACAAGTTTTATGAGTACCATATTCTCAATTTCTCCTCTTTCTTCTTCAAATCCAGTCCAGTGTCGTCTTTTTCTTTTGTACGTTAGAAGAAAAATGTGTTAGGTGCTAAGAAAAGAGAATGAATTGTGTTTACCATATTCTCAATTTCTCATCTTATTTACATTTTGATTCTCATTTTCATTAACAACTCTATTATACTTGTTTGTAGAATTAGTAATTAGGGATAATTATGAATAACTACATGTACATCCTCATAATTAATATAGGTCAGTTTCAATAATTGTATGTAAAGAGAAAAAGAAAAAGGCGGCACTGGAATCGACTTGAAAAATAAAGATGAGAAATTAAGTATACCCTAAGTCCCGTAAAACTTGTTTTCTATTTTTCAGTTTTTTTAAGGTATTATGGAGATATGTCAATTTTGCCCATATATTATTTTTTGGGAAAAATTGGGGTGGTTAATAATGTGAATGGACAAACTTACCCTTATCTGATAATTAAAATGGATTGAAAATGATTGATGGTGCAATCTGATATAAAATAATGATTTGTAAATGCAAAGTGGGATTAAGCCTTTAAAACTTCGAATGAACGTTTATTTTAAAAATAAAATATTTTGAGTATATGGCATTGGCAACCTGTAACCTGTAATTGAAATTCACATTATGATTACTAATATTAAAATACAGGTTGTAAGTTAACAAATCTTAAATTTTATTGGTTAAGTTATTAAATAATTAAACTATTTTTATTTAAGTTACGTACGGTTTATGGCAGTATTCAATTTCCAACCTATAACATATCAAAAAGTGCGGTACAGTTTTTCATGTATATAAACCTACGGTTTTGATCTTATGAGTTTTCGTTGGAGATCAAAATAATAAAATAGAGCATGCAAGATACACTATGATGTGAGATAGAAGATTAATAAAGTATATTTTGAACGTGAGTGTACATATTACAAGTAATGAGGGTCCTATCTGAGCATTATAGGATGCCGTACAAGCTAGAGGCTAAGTACATACAACTAAGTTGATCTAGTCTAACTCAAGAGGAAATCCGAGCAGGAGGCTTCGATCAAGGAGCAGCCCCTCCGCCCCCCAAAAATCTCTCTCTCCGGTGTCATAATTGCTTGGGGTATTTATAGGTGAAAGTTGGGACAGGCCCACAGGCTTGGGCCTGGGCTTGGGCCAATGGTAAATTCGACCATGAGCCCTATTGCTGGTGATCGGACTGAGCTAATTGGAGTTCAAAGCTTCGGGATCGAAATTATGCCTCCCAGGGAGCTCATGGTCGAAATTATGCCTCCTAGGGAGCTCAGGGTCGAAATTATGCCTCCCAGGGAGCTCAGGGTCGAAATTAGGGTCTTTGATCCAGGCATGAGCTCCAAGAATAAAGATTCCAAAGTACCCCTCATCAATACTCCCCCACTTCTCGAGCGTAAAGTGAAGCTGAAGCTCGGAGAAGTTGAAAATGCTTGAGGATCGCTATTTTGTGCTTCCGATATGCCTCGTTAAAAACCTAGCTCGGAAAAACCCAGTGGGATAAAAACCGAACCAGGGAAAAATAGTGCATATCATAGAAACTCCCAAAATATATTAGGGATCCGAATTATGCATTTGGGGTCGAATTTTCTAGTGTTTGAGCACTCATGACATAATTCAGAATCAAAATCATGCTTTCTGGGTCGAAATTTAGAGTCTTCAATGAGCTGAGGGTCGAAATTTAGTCTTCAATGAGCTCAGGGTCGGAATTTAGAGTCTTCCATGAGCTCAGGGTTGAAATTTTGTCTTCAATGAGCTCAGGGTCGGAATTTAGAGTCATCCATGAGCTCAGGGTCGAAATTTAGTCTTCAATGAGCTCAGGGTCGGAATTTAGAGTCTTCCATGAGCTCAGGGTCGAAATTTAGTCTTCAATGAGCTCAGGGTCGGAATTTAGAGTCTTCCATGAGCTCAGGGTCGAAATTTAGGGTCTTCAATTTGGCATAAGCACTGAATTCAGGATCTTCAGTTCAGCTTGAGTTCCCAAAATAAAGAATCGAAACCCTAGGTTGGAGCTTATCGGTCGAATTTATCAAAACCCTGAAAGCTAATAACCAATAGCATACAGATCCATAATGTCCGATTCGAAAGATTTCAAAGACAAAGCCAAGGTAGTAGAAGGATCGGAATCCGATCCTATCATGCAGATCGTCGATGCTTACAAGAGCCCTGACGAAGAAAATTCTAGCAGCTCGAACAATGATTCCGTTTCAGTCGGAAGAAAATTCGCCAATCATCATACAACCAAGCTTAGGGCTGATCGGGGGAGGCTTGAAGATTACGCCGAAAATTACATAGGATCGTAGCAAAAGCAACAGCTTTCATCCTTAGTCATTGTCGATCGTAGAATTTGATCGTAGAATATGATCGTAGAATTCAACCTTGGATACTTGATAGTTCGACCATGGAGGTCATTAAATTCGATCCTGGTGATCATAAAAATCGATCCTGGAGATAATAAAATTTGATCCTGAAGATAATAAAATTTGATTCTGAATATAATAAAATTTGATCCTGAAGATCAGAAGAATTCGATCCTGAAGATAATAAAATTCGATCCTGGAGATCATAAGAATTCGACCATGAGATCATAAAATTCGATCCTGGAAATTTGACCTTGGAGATCTGAGAGTTTGATCTTGTAGATCATAAAATTCGACCATGAGATCATAAAATTCGATGACTGATGATAATCGACATTTTTAGCCAATCTTAGTCATTTTTATCGGTCATAGCAACAGCTTTCACCTAAGGGTCTTAACAACAACTTTCACCCTTTTATTTATTTCGATCTAAGGGGCATAGCAACGGCTTTCACCCTTAGTCGTTTTGACTGATGATAATCGACATTTTTAGCCGATCTTAGTCATTTTATCGGTCATAGCAACGACTTTCACCTGATGGTCATAGCAACGGCTTTCACCCTTTAGCTTTAATCGGTCATAGCAACAGCTTTCACCTGAGGGTCATAGCAACGACTTTCACCCTTTAGCTTTAATCGGTCATAGCAACAGCTTTCACCTGAAGGTCATAACAACGGCTTTCACCCTTTAGCTTTAATCGGTCATAGCAACAGCTTTCACCTGAGGGTCATAGCAACGGCTTTCACCCTTTAGCTTTAATCGGTCATAGCAATAGCTTTCACCTGAGGGTCATAGCAACGGCTTTCACCCTTTAGCTTTAATCGGTCATAGCAACAGCTTTCACCTGAGGGTCATAGCAACGGCTTTCACCCTTTAGCTTTAATCGGTCATAGCAATAGCTTTCACCTGAGGGTCATAGCAACGGTTTTCACCCTTTAGCTTTAATCGGTCATAGCAACAGCTTTCACCTGAGGGTCATAGCAACAGCTTTCACCCTTTAGCTTTAATCAGAGAATTTGATCCTGGACATATAAGAATTCGATCATGAGGATATAAATTCGATCCTGGAGATATGAGAATTTGATATTGGAGATCCAAGAATTTGATCCTGGAGATAATAAATTTCGATCCTGGAGATCATAAAATTCGATCCTGAGGATCATAAAATTCGATCCTGAAATTATAAGAATTTGATCCTTGAGAAATAAGAATTCGATCATGGAGATATATAAAACTCGATCCTGGAGATAATAAAATTTGATCCTGAAGATCATAAAATTTGATCAGAATAATTCGATCAGAAGATCATAATAATTCAATCCTGGTGATTTTAGAATTTGATCTTGGAGATATAAGAATTCGATCTTGGATGCTTGATAACTTGATCTTGGTCTAAAAATTCGACCATGGATGATTGATAACTTGATCTTGGTCTAAAAATTCGACCATGGATGCTTGATAACTTGATGTTGGTCTAAAAATTCGACCATGGATGCTTGATAACTTGATCTTGGTCTAAAAATTCGACCATGGATGCTTGATAACTTGATGTTGGTCTAAAAATTCGACCATGGATGCTTGATAACTTGATCTTGGTCTAAAAATTCGACCATGGATGCTTGATAACTTGATCTTGGTCTAAAAATTCGACCATGGATGATTGAGAACTTGATCTTGGTCTAAAAATTCGACCATGGATGCTTGAGAACTTGATCTTGGTCTAAAAATTCGACCATGGATGCTTGATAACTTGATCTTGGTTTAAAAATTCGACCATGGATGATTGATAACTTGATCTTGGTCTAAAAATTCGACCATGGATGCTTGATAACTTGATCTTGGTCTAAAAATTCGACCATAGATTCTTGATAACTTGATCTTGGTCTAAAAATTCGACCATGGATGCTTGATAACTTGATCTTGATCTAAAAATTCGACCATGGATGCTTGATAACTTGATCTTGGTCTAAAAATTCGACCATGGAGATATGAGAATTCCCTTGATCGTACGTGAATTGCCTCGTGGTAGGCATATTTTGATCTAACACCCAAATAAGGCCCCACGGTGGGCGCCAATTGATCTTACGATTTTCGTTGGAGATCAAAATAATAAAATAGAGCATGCAAGATACACTATGATGTGAGATAGAAGATCAATAAAGTATATTTTGAACGTGAGTGTACATATTACAAGTAATGAGGGTCCTATCTAAGCATTATAGGATACCGTACAAGCTAGAGGCTAAGTACATACAACTAAGTTGATCTAGTCTAACTCAAGAGGAAATCCGAGCAGGAGGCTTCGATCAAGGAGCAGCCCCTCCGCCCCCCAAAAATCTCTCTCTCCGGTGTCATAAATGCTTGGGGTACTTATAGGTGAAAGTTGGGACAGGCCCACAGGCTTGGGCCTGGGCTTGGGCCAATGGTAAATTCGACCATGAGCCCTATTGCTGGTGATCGGACTGAGCTAATTGGAGTTCAAAGCTTCGGGATCGAAATTATGCCTCCCAGGGAGCTCAGGGTCGAAATTAGGGTCTTTGATCCAGGCATGAGCTCCAAGAATAAAGATTCCAAAGTACCCTTCATCAGGTTTTAAAAAAAATAAAACTAAACTTCGATACGGTACGATACGATCTCGAAAAGCATATGCACTTTAGGACATCTCTAACCGAAGTCATTGCCAATTGCTTTGCCCTCATGCATTTTTGACCCCACTTAAAAAACTCATTTCCAACTGAAGGATAATTAACATACGTTAATTCAATTTCACAACTTTCCCTACTCTCACTTTCCCACTCTCCCCACTCAAACTTGTTTTAATAATAATAATAATAATAATAATAATAATAATAATTTTCTTAATAGTTACACAATCATAAAAATTAAGGCATTCTTAATAATAATAAAATAAACAACTAAACATAATTTAAGGAACAACAACGACCAGCATAATGTATGAAAAACAACAACACTAATTATTAATGCACTTGAATAGAAAGGAAAAACAACAAATAGTAAACACCAACGACTACACATAATTAAAGCACAACAACAAAAATTACAACAAAAATTACAAGAAGTTGGATCATGGGTATCTAGGGCGGGAAGTGAAATTATCATCGCCTAGATTGGTCTCGCCTCTAGACGAATCTTCTCCAAGTTGTAAAGACCCTTCTACTTTTCTTGCCTGGAGGATTTACTTCTTCGTGTCCGTCCAAAATTGTTTCGAAAGCGGAGTCATTTGAGATGTATTCATTGATAATACTTTCATTACTCTATCTTCCTCTTTAGCGTGTATCTCCACCTTTTTAGCGCGTATTTCCGCCTCTTTAAGACGCATTATTTTAGAATGTCTTCTTTGGCGTCCTTCCTCTAATGTCAGTTGGAGTCTTTCAGCAGATCTAATATTTTCTTCCTCTCGATCGTCGTCCATAACACTGAAGCCTTTCCTTTTCCCTTGGCCTTTTTTTGCTTTCTTCGTACCAATTGGCCTCGAATCAGCCATGTGAGTCCTCTCAGGTGTCACTAATATGTTGTCCTCCGGAATCCGAAAATTAATTTATGGACGATAATACCCTGGTGGGGTGTTGAACCCTTCATTCTCTATGTGCGAGTGGGTATGTAGTGGATCCACTCTTGTTTGTGAGTTATTTGGCTGGATAACTTTATATACGGGTCAATCTTGATAAATCGCCCAAACGTGAGACAATTGAAACGGCTGGTTCACATTTTGTTGATAGATTTGCATTGCCAAATGATGCTATAAATATCAATAATTATTTGTCAAATATTATGAGAAATTTAATAACATTATTGAGTTTGAACTACAATTATGAAAACATTTACCTCACTCAATAGGTTATTCCCACTAGCATATTGACGATAAGCTTCGTTCATTGTTTGGTGCCATTTCGCTAAAAATTTGACTATTCCTTAATTCCATCGACTGGAGCAAGCTTCAGTGGAACTTTTCTCGCAATATGATCCCTCGGAGATTAGGAATGTTTGCATTGCCTCGGCAATTGGTTCCCACATTGCTATTTGTTTTTGGCTTGTGCCGGATATGGGGATCAGATGAGACTGCATTGTATGCTTTGGTTAAAGCTACATCTTCAGCTATGGATCAATTTGACTTGGGAGCCATTGTATCAGAAAGAGGTGAGTGTAAAGAGAAGAGTGATTTATTATGAAGGTGTAGAAATTGGTGATTTATGCAGAGGCTTGAAGTTCTCTTAAATAGAGGATTGTGGATGAGTGAAATTTGGAAATAATACACTTGTCACCGTCTCATTGGACGTGTGAATTTCTTTTGAAAATAAGCTTATCGACGATGAATGACATAAGCGCTTACGTCATATACTCTCTCCTTCCCATTTATTTTGCTCCCTTTGCTGCAGTACCCGGTTAAACTTTTCAATCTTTTAAGTGACTTAACATAGTAAATTATTCGTACTTGTGGTGTATTAAACATTTTAAATATTAATTGGGGTGGGCCCCATCCACAAAAATACATAATAATATTCATCCTTATCTGATAATATATATGGTGTCATATGAATTATCAACTAATATTAATTAAATTATTTATTATAATTTAATTAAATTTGGTCAAGTTGAGTGGTCAACTGTACCAAACGATAAAGAAAATTGGGACGGAAGAAGTTTATTTTATCAGATAAGGGTGAATATTATTATGTATTTTTGTGGATGGGGCCCACCCCAATTATGAAATTTAATTGATGCATTGAATTGAAAAGCTTTGCAGAAGAAACGTGAAAAGAGAAACTTTGTGTCAGTTAATTGATGCATTGACATGAAAAGCTTTGCAGAAGAAACGTGAAGAAAGAAACTTTGGGTCAGTTATTTTGCTTTGGGCTAGTTATGTCCACCCCAATTATCCACTTGAACAATAATCTTATCTCCATAAGAAATGTGACCAGTCAATGAGACGATGACACGTGAGTGATTTTCAGATTTCACTCATCTGAATACTCTCTATTTAAAATAGGTCCAACCCTTAAGTTAACTCATCTATTTTCTTCACCTTCCGCATAATTCACTCTCTCTAACTCATCAACTTTCATATTTCATATATTTACACTTTCGTTATACAATGGATTTCGGAGAAGGTTCGGACAACTACTACCAAAATTTTGGAGAAGATTGAGTAACTACTACCCAAATTTTAAACAAAATTCGGGTAACTACCACCCGAATTTTGAACAAGGTTCGGGTAACTACTACTCGAATTTAGGAGAAGGTTCGGATAACTAATACCTGAATTTTGGAGAAAGTTCGATAAATTGGGATGATTATCCAATGTTCAATGAAAATGAAGGAGTGGAGCAACAAGAAGAGTTCCAAGAAAGAATTGAAAAGTATCGGCAATATACTCTTCGTAAGAGAGATGTAGCACCTGTGCGGGGTGGCTTGCAAATTGGACGAGAATATAAACCGAGGAACCGCGAAGAGAAGCACGATTCACTCATGCGCGATTACTTCGTCGAAAGGCCTGTTTATAACGACGAGGACTTTCGAAGGCATTTTCACATGAAAAAAACATTGTTTCTCTGTTTGGTTGAAGCTTGCAAACATGAAAATCCCTATTTTCAACAAAAACGTGATAGGGCGGGACATCTAATGTTCACAACCCTAGTGAAGGTGACAGTCGTCATGCGTATGTCAGCTTATCAAACCCCGCTGATTCTCTAGATGAACCCTACCATATTGGAGAGTCAACCGCATGTGCAACGTTGCGCCAGTTTTGCAAGACGATCTTGCGGTTATACAAAACGACCTACCTTCGTCAACCGAACAATGATGATATCAAGAGGCTTCTTGAAAGAGCGGAACGACGTGGGTTCCCAGGAATGCTCGGGTTAATTGATTGTATGCATAGGCAATGGAAGAATTGTCCAACGGGATGGCAAGGTGCTTTTTCAGGTAAAGCAAGAAAACCTACGATAATTCTTGAAGCAGTGGCTGATGCCGACACTTGGATATGACATGCCTTCTTTGGTTTGCCCCGATCCCAAAATGACATCACTGTCCTTGGCCGAAGTCCTTTGTTTGATAGCCTCGCGGTTGGAAATTGCCCAAAGGTTAAGTATGAAGTGAATCGCAACAAATACTTCATGTGTTGGATAGAGATGAAGATGTAAGCATTGAAGATAATTTGTAAAGGGTGGTTTTGATGATTTCCAAAACCTAAGATCAGCTAAGTATGGAAAGCTTAGTTGTAAAAGTCCCTTAGAAGAATTTTGACTAAGTAAGAAGACAAAACAGACGAGTCAAAATTCAAGGTCCAAAAGACTACTGATCTGCTGAAGGAAAGAAATCAGACTGGTGAAGATCAGCCGACTCAAATCAGATTTGTTCAAGTTTGGGATCAGCTTCGTCCGTCATCAGACTTGCACTTTCGTCAGCCAAGTGGAAAAGATCAAGAAGTCTTACCAACGGTAATAAATTCCCCTGGAAGTAATAAATGCTGAAGTACAAGGTTATTAAAGACAAATGATTGAAGAAAGACTTCCTATCAGCTTGGTGCATTTAATGCTGCATGCAAAAAAGTACTGTTGACAGTACGGACACTGTGCAGAGAGCCGTTCGATGAAATTAAGGACCAGTACCCGAGGATTTTGAATTCTGTCTCACTTCAACGGACATTTTTCAAACCTACGAGTATAAATAGCTGAAGAGACAAAGAGAAGAATAACAACACAATCTCTGAGAAGAAATCCGAAGCAAAATCTCTTAAGTCTCAAGAACAGCTCACTCATCAGCTATGTCATTTGTTGACTGAAGCCGAAGTTGAAGATAAAAGGCAAACACATTTTCTGAGTGAAAAACTGTTTGAGTGTTGTGAGAAGTGTAGATCCATCTTTGTGAGTGATCTAGCTTCAGAGGATAGGTTTTCTTAGTGATTTCCTATTGTGAGCTTACGGTCAGATTCATTTGTCGTTTTGGCATAAGTGGAGTGTACTAATTACTTTGTGTTCTTAGTATAACCCAAGATCTTTGTGACTTGGAAGAGTGGACTAAAATATATTTAAATCCATATAACCACTATAAAAATTACTTGTGTTTTTACATTTGCTTTCAACTTGCATATTTTCAGATTGCATAAAACACATTCAAAACTGTTTGAAAAGAGTTCAAAGGAGTTTACAAAACTGGGGATAAAATTTTCAAACTACTAAGTTTACTTGTGAAAAACACTTTGAAAATCCGCTGCAAGTACTCTAGTATTAAAACTGATTTTAACTAAATCAGCTAAGTAAACTATCAGATTAGTGGTCGACAAAGCTGTTCAAAGATTTTTCACGATCAGCATTGTAAACTTACTGTTCTATATCAGCTTAGTCTATTCAACAGTTAAATAAAAGTTTTAAAGTTAAAAATTTTCAAAAAGTTTAGAGGTCTATTCACCCCCCCCCCCTCTAGACCTCATCTGACCACTTGGGACCAACAAGTGGTATCAGAGCAGGTGGTTCATAGAATCAGCTGCCTGATCAACGAGCTTGATCCGAGTGTTTTTCAAAGGTTTTCAAACTTTTTCAAAAGAGCATATTTTTGAAAAATTAAAATTTTTGAAAAATGGATTGTATCAGCCATGTTCCCCACATAGCTGGTATGAGCTTTGAAGACTGGAAGATCATAATGGAGATCTTCCTAGCTGCCTATAATGATAACATGTACACATGTATCATCAAAGGTCCATTCAAATTCACCAAGACCATCAAAGTTGATGAGGTCGATATAACGGTGGAAAAGGATTTAAATGAGATGACGGCTGAAGAAATAAAGCTGTTCAACCTGGACAAAGTTGGGCGATTCATCATGACCAAGGCCCTTGACAACGACAGATTTGACAAAGTCAAGCACTGCAAAACTGCCAAAGAAATATGGGATAAGGTCAGAGATATGAGCGAAGGAAACGACGCTATCAAAGAGCATCAACTCAGTGTTGCTCTGGAAAAGCTGGATAACTTCAAGATGAAGTCTGCAGAAACCATTGATCAGATGGATACTAGGTTTACAAGGACGCTGAATGAAGTTTTAAAGCTTGGAAAAACCTTCACTGATAAGGAGATAACCGTCAGAGTGCTGAAAGCTCTATGATGAGGGATATTTTGGACTCTACTTTTAGGAGCCCAGGCAAGATCGAAGGTTGTGGATCCAGACCTTGAAGGCATAAAATCGAGCCCAGGTCACAATTCATCCAATCCGATCTAGCAGAGAGAGCTCATAGTCGAAGGATACTGTTGGGCCGACCTCAGGCCCAGGCCTGTGGGCCGAGAAATATATTCCTACGGGTGGACTAGGTAGCTCCCCATTTCAACTATAAATACCACGAGCATTTATGAAGCGAGGGGGTTTTTTTTTACGCTTCCCAAGTGCTCTCTACTCGAAGCTGCTGCTCAGAGCCATCTTGGAAAGTTAGTATAGGTTATTTTTATGTATCTATCCTCTTGCTTGTACGGCATCCTATAATGCTCAAATAGGACCCCCATCATTTGTAATCTGTACCAGCACATTCGGAATATACATATTACTGATCTTTCACTCATTTAATTGTGTCTTTAGCTATTTTCTTCACTTCTTTGATCATATACGAAACCACGTAAGATCAATTGGCGCCCACCGAGGTGCCTTATTTGGGTGTTAGATCGAAAAATGCCTACTACGAGGAGAAATACATCTTATTTGGGTGGTAGATCGAAAGATCAATGAGCCTGTTAATCTTTCTCGAGCGGCACAGTAACCGGAAGTTCCACCAATTGTTCCCCAGGACAATGTTCCGACCCATACGGCTGTCGCCGATCTGAGATCGGAAATAGCATCGTACGATGCTCCAACAAGGTTACTACGGTATAACGGGACTACCGACCCCGGGGAACATATCAACAGTTTTATCAATATGATGAGTTTATGTGATTATTCGAGGGACTTCTGCTGTGAAATCATGATCACCGCCAAACTTTATATATATTTTTTCCACGAGAATGTGACAAATTAAAACACCAGTTTGATCGATTGGGAGCGGTCGAAAAAAGGTTTTGATACCCAGTAAATCGAGTATTTATCTTCTCTAAGTTCTAATAGACAAGGAGCACACAGTTCGGAAATGCGTTATTATGAACGATGAAGACTATTTACCAGTTTCTAGCCTATCTACGGTCTTATTATCTCGTTCTACCTCTTTTATCTCAGGTCGTAGAGGATTATCTATTCAATGAAAGTCTTGTTTCGCCAAAGATATTATCATTTCATTACATTCGGGAAAGTACTTTATGAATATGGCCAATCTCAATACGTGTCAACCAAGTATTAAACAACGGGTGAAAGCTGTTGCTATGACCCTCGAAATCGACTAAGGGTGAAAGCCGTTGCTATGCCCCTTAGATCGAAAATAAGAGAAAACGGGTGAAAGCTGTTGCTATGACCCTCGGAATCGACTAAGGGTGAAAGCCGTTGCTATGCCCCTTAGATCGAAAATAAGAGAAAACGGGTGAAAGTTGTTGCTATGACCCTCGAAATCGACTAAGAGTGAAAGCCGTTGCTATGCCCCTTAGATCGAAAATAAAAGAAAATGGGTGAAAGTTGTTGCTAAGACCCTCGAAATCAAAAAAGGGTGAAAGTTGTTGCTAAGACCCTCAGGTGAAAGCTATTGCTATGACCGATGAAAATGAAAAGGGTGAAAGCTGTTGCTAAGACCCTCAGGTGAAAGCTATTGCTATGACCGATAAAAACGAAAAGGGTGAAAACTGTTGCTAAGACCCTCAGGTGAAAGCTATTGCTATGACCGATAAAAACGAAAAGGGTGAAAGTTGTTGCTAAGACCCTCAGGTGAAAGCTATTGCTATGACCGATAAAAACGAAAAGGGTGAAAGCTGTTGCTAAGACCCATAAAGCGAACATGCGAAAAGAGAATATCAACAATTGAATCAAACAACCTCGAAAATTAGATGAAAATCATTTCTCTATACTTTTATGGATCAATAAATTATTGGATTTATTTTCAACAAAGTTTTTATTTATTCTTCGAACAAATTACAAATGAATTCTCGAGTACAATAGTGAAATTCGTGCTAAAAAAGAATAATACACTCACTCCTACCCTACTACAAATCCTACGAGCAAAATTAAGAGTCTTCGATCCACATTTTTGCGTCCGCACCAGATGCAGAACTCAGCAAAGATTCTTCATGTCAATCACTCGCCACGTGTCGCACATCCTCAAGCGTTCTGCGGAACGGGATAAAAGCTGGATCAGAGTCCATCACCAGGACTTTTAGACCGATCTAAGATCGTCGTGCATGAACAATGATTGCTATGCCCAATAGTTGTGGTAGTCATTGTTCATACCCGAATTACCGATCAAGGACAGCGGGAAGTGACCCTAGCGGAATTACTCCGAGCAATCTCGAAGGAACTATACTTCAAGAAAATCCTTGAAGAAGCCGATGCTCGAGATTTAAAGAACTCCTCCAAGGTTGACCCACTGTCCGACCAGACACAGCGCCAGAAAACCGGAAATCTAACCCGGCTCAGATGGATTAGATCCAAGAGAGCAGGTTGCCTGCCGGTATTCTAGGCGCAATTTCTTTTGCCTGTCGATATTCTAAGCGAGAGAGGCTATACCAAAGGGACTAGGATCGAAAAACAGGGTCCGAGTCCTAATTTCAAACTCCTTTATTTCAGAAGTATCACGGATCATATTGTTAAAAGAATTCAAAACTCGAGCTGTAGTGATCGGACGAGGCATTGGTGATGAGTGAAGAATGTGACGGAAAAAAATTGGAACTATTTATAACAGCGAAGGGATAAAACCGACGGACCAGATAACATTTCACGGACGGCTATGATCTAAACAATAAATGTACTGACTATTACATTTCCCAAGGAATAGGATCCTGTTCGGTTGGGAGAAGAAGTAATCTTATAGACACATAAAGATGGTTCAGTGGTTCTTATCTGTTAACCAATCTAAAGGGCAACGCTGGAATCAAAGATGTTTGTCTAAAATTCGATCTTTTGGACGTGCTATTCAAAATACGATACGACATCTTCCCCTAAAGAGGTCATTTTGCCAGAGTTAGCAGGTTTAATCGAAACCCATTTTTCTTTCTTTTCTTCGCTAACCTTATGAGATTTGGGGGAAGGCATGGAAATTCTTGCAGAGGCCTTGGAATTTATATATTTTTAGGAGCTCCGATCTCAGTATTCGAAGATATGGTGAGATGATGTGAAATGGCCCTAGTATTTATAGCAAGGATAGCATCTTGTTATCACAATAATGGAACAGTCATCACCCACAGAAAATATTCGATATAAAGTAACCAAAGTTCTCGCTAAGATGACAACAATATGGGTTAAGGAATGCAAAGTATATACGAGAAGGCAAGAAGTACACAGATTCATAAACTACAAAAGAAAAGTTAATAAAGGAAGTCCTATTACATAATATTTATCAATGATCGGATTCTTCAGCACTAGAATCACGACCCTCCTCCGCCTTTTCATCTTCTTCGTCAGAATCACCTTCCGAGCTATCGCTATCACCGCTACTCAAGCTATCATCCCCTTCATCGCTACTTTGGTCATCAGTGGAAGAACTACTTGCTCTAGGGGAAGAGATGTTTTCTTCTCCCCGATCATCAGAATCGCCATCAATATTCACCTCCTCGCTCTCTTCCACCGCATCTTCCGCTTCGATCATATCAAGGTTGGGCATGGGAATCCCGAATTCAGTGAGGAATTGGGCATACTCATGACCTTGAAGACCAACAATTTCGGGAGGAAGAGAGGAAGCTTTGTAGTTTTCCCCAAAAATATTTTTATAAGGGTTCATATGGGGAAGATAGTCGTTAAGAGCGCCTGGAATCTTTCCGGCCAAGATGAGCTGCTGAACTCCTTTATAGAAAAAGGCCTGATTAATCAGACTTGACCGCAATCGAACCAAGGCATCAAGGAAAGGGGACTCCAGAAACTCCTTTATAGCTGGGAGTTTGGCTTCTTCTCAACCTCGAGCGTAAGACTGACCGGAAAGCATCTTAGCTTGCTCAAGATCTGACCTTAATTTTTCGACCTCTTCCTCGAGGGCCCTCTTCCCTTCAAGCTCTTTCCTAGCTTCGACGAGCTCATTTTCGACCTCAGATAGCTTGGCAGTAGTCTGCCTCAATTGACCGGCCGTGATGGCGTCTTCCTTCAGTATATCGTGGAGAGCATTATGAGCCTGTTGAGATTCTTCCTCTAAGATCGCTAGTCGATGAGATTGATGAGCAAATAAATCTCCAGCCTGGAAAAATACAGATATCAATAATAAGGCGGAGTTTCGGGAAAAATTAGTACGTACGAAAAAACGTGTACCCTCTGATGTGCATAAGCATAATCACCCATGATTTGAAAACCATCTTTATGGAAGAGCTCGGTATTATCATCCTTAAATCTTCCGGCCATCAGAATTCTGAATGACTTATCTACAGCGTGTTCACCATTGGGACCAAAGTCAGACTCGATTGTCCCACTCTTTGGAAGTCCAGCGGCCCTTGGTCCTCGAAGGTGATCCTCTATGAAATCTACCAAATCTGGTTCGGTCCGGCCAGGTCGACATTGGATCGGGCTTGGTTTCCGACCAAAGGGCCTTACCCTTCTTGAGGACTCAGGTTCTTCGCTGGGATTCCCTTGAATGTGTAATAGCTATATCCAGCTGTGTTCGGATCAGACGTGTCAATCGAGAATACCGACTGTAGAGGCCCGACAACTCGGGATTGTGAAGTTCCCTCAACAGCAATTTGAGGAAAACTCACAGCTAGGTCCGGAACCGCAGTAGTATCAGTGCTGGGAATGGCTCCTCCGATTTTCAAAGTAGCCCTTGATTTCTTTTGTTTACGGGGCTGGCCTTGGGTCCCTTTTGAAAAAGAAGCAACGTTCGAGCCGGCTATAGAGGTTCAAAATCTCTCAACGACCTCAACTGAGAACCAAAGAATGTTAATTCCGACCAAAGGAAAATCCGTTGAATTATAAGAAACAAATAAGCATACCTAGAGTAAGAGAAGCAACAACGGCGTCAGCCTCCCCATCAGTCCTTACAACTTGATTGGTTTGGATATCGGCTGGCGTCGAAGAAAGATGACCAAATGTGATCGCGGGGGCAGGATAAGAACATTTGCTGAGCCCAGCCATTCTCAAGACCCCCTCTTGGGTAATTAGAGCAGTTTGATAGAGGTCGGGTTGAAGGGTCCGCAAAAACTCATCCGGGAGCTCATGATTCATTCTTCCTTTAAGGCTCCGCCTACCGTAGATCCAAGACTGCTCCCCTGCCCACTTATAGGGGGTCGGTTCAGGAACTTCTGAAGAAGGCGTGGTATCAGGCCCACGAACGACGAAGAACTCTTCCTTCCAACCTTTTAGGTTGCTGGAGACATTGCTCGACAAAATTGATCGATTCGATCTTTGCGAAAAATATACATAACCAGCGTTCGAAGATGTGGATGAACTCATCTGGAAGACTCGCCAGAAATTTTGGAAGGTCGCCTTTCTTCCTTTTGCCTTCATTAGCACGCAAAATGCGACTACATACCCAATTGAGTTCGGAAGAATCTGAGAGGGGCTAAGAGAGAAAGCCTCTAGAATACTACGAATCAAAGGGGCGAAGGGAATGCGTAGACCGTAAAAGAATTACCTGGTATAGAAAGCTTGGCACCCCTCTGGTGGATCAGTTACACGTTGCTCGGGAGTCGGTATAACGATCGAGTATTTGTCCGAAATATACTTACTGAACTCATGTTCTAAATATTCTCGATGTTTTTCAGTATAATGGCAAGCAATTTGATCAGCCCTTCGCTCGGTTTTATTAAGCCTTACGCTGGTCAACGGTTCTACCCATTTAAAAATTGTAATGATAACCTTGGTACCTATTCTGTATTTCATCTGTTCATTATCCACCAATATAAGGCTATCGTCTTCCGCGGTTTCTTCATCAGTCGCCTCGTTCGAACTGTCGTCTTCGTCATCCTCTGAATCAGAATTGAGCTTTCCTTCTTCCCTTTCAGGGTCGGAATCGGAGCTCGGGCTCCCCAAATTTTCCGTCACTGGCGATCGGGTAGTCTCAGCCTGCATCTCATCAGGACCACTCTCTTGTTCTTCCACTACTTTGGCTTTGCTTTTTGGATCTATTGGGCTAGACATTATAAATACGAGAAGGATGGTCGGACGTATCTTTAAGTTTTCTTATCGATCACTTTGCTCCGATCTAGGGTTTTTTTTGAGAATCTTGTGCAAGTGAGCCCCCAACGATCAGCATATATATATAAGGTCAAAAAGGTAAATTGCAAACCGGTCCTAGAGTAACCGCGACGGTTGAACTCCCTCAGGGAAATTTCAAAACTATCTTTCCGGTAATTGCATTTTAGACCCCTATACTTTCCGCAATTGGGGGCTGAAAACCAAAACATAAAAAGACGCCTCTTCGGTATATATATTTGTTGCCCAACGCTTTACTTTATCCTACGGTCGAAGAATTAGGGAAGTATTAATAAGGAGTCAATTATGGCAGTACCGTAGCCAATGTGGAAGGATACTTTGATCGTGATTCAATTTAAAAAGCCAGACGAAGATTGTTAATGTCAAAATTTATATCATCACAGTAAAGCCATTAAATTGTTTCCAAGATGTGCACTCTTTTTCCCTGATTCGGTTTTTATCCCAATGGGTTTTTTCGAGTTAGGTTTTTAACGAGGCATATCCGAAGCACATTTTAGATGGTTTGCTCATTCCAATATTCAAAGCAGTCCATACTTCTTCGAGCTTAAGCTACACTTTGCGCTCAAGAAGTGGGGGAGTATTGATGAGGGATATTTTGGACTCTACTTTTAGGAGCCCAGGCAAGATCGAAGGTTGTGGATCCAGACCCTAAATGCATAAAATCGAGCCTAGGTCACAATTCATCCAATCCGATCTATCAGAGAGAGCTCATAGTCGAAGGATACTGTTGGGCCGACCTCAGGCCTAGGCCTGTGGGCCGAGAAATATATTCCTACGTATGGACTAGGTAGCTCCCCATTTCAACTATAAATACCACGAGCATTTATGAAGCGAAGGGGTTTTTTTTTACGCTTCCCAGGTGCTCTCTACTCGAAGCTGCTGCTCAGAGCCATCTTGGAAAGTTAGTATAGGTTATTTTTATGTATCTATCCTCTTGCTTGTACGGCATCCTATAATGCTCAAATAGGACCCCCATCATTTGTAATCTGTACCCGCACGTTCGGAATATACATATTACTGATCTTTCACTCATTTAATTGTGTCTTTAGCTATTTTCTTCACTTCTTTGATCATATACGAAACCACGTAAGATCACTCTACCTCCGAAGTTCAACATGAAGGTGACAGCCATGGAGGAGTCAAGAGACTTGGGAAAGATCTCACTCACCGAGCTGTTCTCAGTACTCAAGGCGTACGAGTATAAACTGCCAAGAATGGGTGTTGAAGAAACCTCTACTTCAAGTCCCACAGTTGCACTTGTTGCTGCTGAAAATCCCAGAAGACCAGCTTACAAAAGCAAAGACGTGGACTCATCTGATGAAGCCACATTACTCAACAAAAAGAAGTACACTGCTGGAAACGTTGCATTGCTGATGAACAACTTCAAAAAGTTCTACAGACGAAAAATGAAGAACAAATATAACAATGCTTCTACTTCTAACCCTACTTCTTCTTCTCAAGATAAGGATTCTTATAAATCCAAAATGATGTGCTATAATTGCAGGAAACTGGGTCATTTCATCAGAGACTGCCCATATCCTAAAGCTGAGAAGTATACAGAAGAGGAAAAGAAAATCAGAAAGGAAATAAAGCATCAGAAAGGCAAGGTGCTGGTAGCAGAAGCAGAAAAGCTAGCTGCTGTCTACTCATCAGATTCAGATTCAGACACTTCTGATGAAGAGTCTTCTGATGAAGAGAGTCCTGATCTTCTATGCCTGATGGCTAAGGAATATGATGACTCCGAGGATGAAGAGGTAACTCCTCTTGATAATGAATTATTTAATTCATTTGAACAAATGATGCTTAACAATACAAGTATTGCTGATGCATTTAAAAAGCTTAAGGAAGAGATGATATTGCTGAAAGAGCAAAACAGTTCACTGAAACTTAAAGCTGAAAAGCCAAGAGAATCAGCTGAATACAAACTGTTTGAGCAAGAGAATGAGTCTCTGAAAGCTGAATGTGAAGTTTATAAGGGTAAAATCATGGAGCTTGAGAAAGTCACTGAGTCTCATGAAAAGTCATCTGTTGCATCCACTCACACGTCTAGTAAACAGAAGACACATTTAGATCAGGATAAGTTAGAACTTAAACATACTGAGAAATTTATATCAGCTGACAATAGTAAGGTCATTTTGTATGTTCAGACTACCAAACCTGCTTCATCTGAGAATGAATTAAAGGAGCAAAAAGCTCCTAAGGCTAAAAAGAGCAAAGAGCCTAGTGTAGGAAAACAGACTGGTAAGTCCAAACAGAAGAGTCCTAGGAAGTCTTCTGATAAGGTCAAAACCAATCAGACTAGTGATAAAACTAAGACGTCTGTTAATGAGCAAGCATCTAGTAAACCAAAGAAGCATAAAAACAAGAAAAATCAAAATGCTTGGTATGGAAATGAGTCTTATTATGTGCAACCTCCTGCATATCCTCCTATGTATCATGCACCTCAATTTCCAACTTACTATGCACCATATCCTGCTCATCCAATGCATGCATACTCTCCTTATCATGCATCTTATTCTACTTATGAGCATTATCCTTATCATGTTGATTATCATCAACATAGAAAATCTGATAAACATGATGAAGATGAAACTGTTCATGCTCCTGCCAAACAACAGAAGCCTAAAACTTCATCATCTTGGGTTGTCAAAGGTGGAACTAATCCTTCAGGACCCTCTCAATAAGGGTACCTAAAACAATTTAATTTTGTTTTGTAGGTTAGGATTAGGAGTAGGAGTAAAGTAGAGAAAATCTAGTACTTGGACAGTGGATGTTCAAGACACATGTGTGGAAGCATACATGAGCTGACTGATGCTGTTGCTGTGGATGGTCCTAAAGTTACTTTTGGAGACAGCAAGGAAGGCAAGATTGTAGCAAGTGGAAAGCTGATCAAAGGCAACATTGAGATATCTAACGTCTCTTATGTTAAAGGCCTCAAATACAATTTGCTGAGCATAAGTCAATTTTGTGACAAAGGATATTCAGTCATCTTCTCAACAGATAAGTGCTATGTTGAACAGATAGGTACAAATAAGGTTATTTTATCTGGAAGACGACAAGGGAATGTCTACACAGTGGACTGGAATTCTGCTGACAAGAATTCAAGTATTTGTTTGGTGGCATCAACACCAGATGAAGTCAGTTGGCTGTGGCTCAAAAGAATGAACCATGTGAATTTCAAGACCATAAACAAAGACTTATCAAGAACAATCTGGTAGAAGGAATTCCAAAAACAGTCATGAGCAAGGACAAGCTTTGTGACGCCTGTCAGAAGGGTAAACAAATCAAGTCATCATTCAAAAGCAAGAAGCATCAATCTTCTGGAAGAATATTGGAGCTGCTACACATGGACTTATTTGAACCCATTGATCCAGTCAGCAATGGTGGAAAGAAATACTGCCTAGCTGTTGTGGATGACTATTCAAGATATACTTAGGTGATTTTCTTGAAAAAGAAAAGTGAAACCAAGGAACATCTAACAAATCTGATGGAACTGATCCAGAATGAAAAGAGCATGAAGATATTGAAGATCAAATCAGATAGAGGGACTGAGTTTACGAACTCTACTGTTGAAGAGTATTGTAATGTCAGAGGAATCAGCCATGAGTACTCTGCTGCCAGAACCCCTCAACAGAATGGAGTTGCTGAAAGGAGAAACAGAACTCTTAAAGAAGCTACCAGAACAATGAAAGCTGAAGCTAAGCTGCCTCAAAGATTTTGGGCAGAAGCAACAAACACAGCTTGCTTTACCCAAAACAGATGCATGATCAACAAGCACCAAAACAAGACTACATATGAAGTTTGGAACAACAGGAAGCCAAACATTCATTACTTTAAGATATTTGGTTGTAAATTTTATTTTTAAATAATGGAAAAAATCACCTTACTGCTTTTGCAGAAAAGGCTGATGAAGCTGTTTTTGTAGGATACTCTACTGTTAGTAAAGCTTATAGAGTCTTTAACAAAAGAACTTTACTTATAGAGGAATCCATTCATGTAGTATTCGATGAACCTAGTCAATCTTTTGAAAAGAATCAAAATACTGATCAGAATATGTCTACTGATTTTCAGAAATTGAGTGTTGGAGAGAATGAAGAATATGTTCCCATCATACTACCTGATCTCAACCCAGCTGCTAACTCAAGTGCTGTTCAAAATCACAGTGCTGATAGTCTAACAGACGAGTTGCAAACAACTGACAGACCAGAGACTGTTCAACAGACAACAAATGTTCAACAGACTACTACTGGAACTCCAACAGTAGTGTTGCAAGATCAAAATAGAGGACAACATCCTGATTTGAAACCTGATCTTAGATGGCTCAAGAATCACCCACCTGAACTGGTGATTGGTGATCCTTTGGATAGAGTAAAGACAAGGAGAGCTGTTGCAAGTGATGCAATGTTTGTCAGCTTCCTATCTCAAATAGAGCCTAAGCAGATTGAAGAAGCTCTTAGTGATCCAAACTGGATTGAAGCTATGCAAGAAGAGCTAAATCAATTTGAAAGGAACAAAGTCTGGTACCTAGTTCCTAGACCAAGTCATCAAAGGGTAATTGACACTAAATGGGTATTCAGGAACAAAATGAATGAAGATGGTGTTTCACCAGAAACAAAGCTAGATTAGTGGCCAGGGGTTATTGCCAAGAAGAAGGTATTGACTTTGATGAAACTTTTGCACCAGTAGCAAGACTAGAGGCAATCAGACTCTTTCTTGCCTATGCTGCTCACAAGAATTTCACAGTCTATCAAATGGATGTGAAATCAGGTTTTCTCAATGGAGAATTGCAAGAGGAAGTTTATGTTGAACAACCACCTGGATTTGAAGCATATAATGAAGAAGACAAGGTGTATCGTCTGAAGAAAGCTCTTTATGGACCGAAACAGGCTCCAAGAGCATGGTATGATACCCTATCTGATTTTCTTTTTATTAAAGGATTTCGTAAAGGTAAGGTAGACAAGACCTTGTTCACTATAGAATGGGAAGAACATATTTTGCTTGTGCAAATGTGGACAATATTATTTTTGGTTCAACTAATCAACAGATGTGTGATAAGTTCTCAAAGCTGATGTAGAACAAATTTGAAATGAGCATGATGGGAGAACTAAATTATTTTCTTGGTTTGCAAGTTAGACAATTGCCAGATGGAATTTTCATCAACCAAGCAAAATACACAAAGGCTTTGTTTAAGAAATTTGGTATGGAAACTAGCTCTACTGCTAATGTTCCAATGTCTACAAGTCTTCGTTTGGATAAAGATGAAGATGGAAAATCAGTGGACATAACCAAGTACAGAGGTATTATTGGGCCACTAATACTTAACTGCTAGCAGACCTGATATTATGTATTCTGTTGGGGTTTGTGCGAGGTATCAATCAAATCCTAAGGAATCTCACCTCTTAGCTGCCAAAAGAATACTTAAGTATCTTAAAGGTACTGAAGAATTGGGATTGTGGTACCCTAGAGAATCTGGATTTGAGCTGATTGAATATTCAGATTCTGACCTTGCTGGCTGCAAGATTGACAGAAAAAGCACAACAGGTGCCTGTCAGTTCTTAGGTAGTCGTCTGATCTCCTGGATGAGTAAGAAACAGACTTCAGTATCCATATCAACTGCTGAAGCTGAGTATATAGCTGTTGGAGCTTGTTGTGGACAAATATTATGGTTGAAGCATCAACTAGAAGATTACAACATAAAAATCAGTGGAATCCCTATCTACTGTGACAATACAAGTGCAATCAGTCTTACTCAGAATATTACAAGTCATTCAAGGACTAAACATATTGAGATCAAGCATCACTTCATTAGAGATCATGTGGAGAAAGAAAATGTCATTATAGAATGTGTTTTTACTGAAAATCAGATTGCTGACATCTTCAAAAAACCTCTAAGTGAGACAAGGTTTTCAACTTTAAGAGCTGAACTGAGTTTACTAAAATTGGATGCATAAACTGAGGGGGAACTCATCAGAAGACTGGAGTTCAACAGCTTACTCATCACATTATCTTCAAGGATTAACTCTCAACAGACTAGTTAACTTATGAATTCTTAAAGTCAGGGGGAACGTGTAAGACTAGCGGTACTTCTGATTAAAAGATGAAATTTGTTGATGACAGTTAGTTGAAGTTATGTTTTCATAAGAAGATTAAGTCTTGAAGTTTGAAGATTAACTATCTAGCTGGATTGACAAACAGCCGAAGAAGGTTATCAGTTATTGGCTTTCACTGATAACAGCTTTGTCATCAGGACGGTAGTCCTATCAGATAAGTAGTTTATTTACCTGTCTGATCAACTCTTTAAAAGCTAAGTGTATTAAAAACGTTTTATCTAAAACACGCTTTTATAAGTACAGTAAGGCGGTTCGCATTCCCGCCTCTCATTTAATGCTTTTTGAATTTGAAACGGCGTAACTGATGCCGCACGATCAGGACTGACAAGAAACGGATCTAACGGTTAGATGGTATCACGGAAACCGAAATACCCTAACTCTATAAATCCATATTTGATCAGCTTAGTCGCTCTTTACTCACCCAAATATTCAGAGAACACTTGTGAGAAAAATTCCCTGCTATTTTCTGCAAAATTTCTTCTTTTTCACTAACAATCAACAGAATTGAGATGGCTTCCGAACAAGAATCAAAGGCTGAGGGTATGTACTTGGTGTACGAAGATTATTACCAATCTGGTAACAATTTAATGAAGGAACTACTGGAGAAGTTCAAATCTGCTTCCTTAGTAAATTTCATGGAGTATCATGAGGGTTTGGTCTGGGCTGATCAAGTTTTGGAGTATTATCGTATAGCGACAGTTGATTTCACTACACAGGAAATCAAGGCAACAGTCGGAGGTAAATCTGTTATCATTACCCCTACTTTGCTTCATGAAACTTTTGAACTGCCCAAAAGTGGACGACATGATGTCACTGTTCTGACTGAGGAAAGGCATCAAGATTTCTGGGCAATTTGTGCCAAGGATGGTGAAATGTTGACTGACAACATTAAGAAGAAGCAGCTGAAGGATGAATATCAGCGTATGGCTGATATGGTCTCTAAGCTGATAGAAAACTGCACTTTTTCATTGGATGCTGTTACAATGAAGAGATTCAGCATCATGGCGGCCATTTACTATGGATTAGAAGTCAACTGGTCCGTGGTTATTTGGTATATTCTGGCCAACTTCCACGAGAAGAAGAACAAAAAGACTCCTCAGACAAATCACAGAATCACTTTGAGCTATCTGCTCTTTCATATGGGATGTGATGTGACAAATGGGAAGGAGATTCATCCTGCTAAGGCAATGTCCAAGTACTTGCCTGTTCTTAAGAGGAAAGCTGATGAAGCTGACGTGGAAGAAGAAGCTGAGGAACCAAAGGAGGTTCCTGCCAAAAGGCAAAGGAGACTGGTTAAAACAGCTCAGCTGGCTGTTGAAACCAAAAAGCAAAAGGCTGATGAGCCTAAGGAGAAAACTTCTAAGAATATGAAGAAGGTGTCTGATGCTAAAGCTGATGAAATTATAAATCAGACCACTGCTGATGTCAGAAACATGTCTCCTGCATCATCTTCAAGAACTCCATCTGCTGAGATTCTTGATGAGAATGTCTGTCATAGGATCAGGAGTCAACTCAGGGATACAGGTTCTTCCCAACCTGCTCAAGGGAGAAGACCAAGAATAACAATCAGAAAACAAATGACATCTGTTGAAGAACCCACTGAGCTGACAGACTTAGTGAGGAAAAGTCCTCAATCAGCAGAGAGGCCTCCTGGTGCTGAGGAAGAGTCTATCAAGGAGAAGCAAGTGACTGATCAAGCTGCAAATCAAACTACTCCTCAAGAACTAACAGATGAGGTTATTCAACCTCAAGATGATCCAGAAGTACAGATCATTGAACCAATAGCAGCTGCACCTCTTGCATCTGCTGATCCTGCTCCTGCTCCAGCTGATAGAGGAAAGAGAAAAATAATCATCAAAAGAATGAAAATTTCTGCTGCTGAGAAGAAAAAGAGAGAAGCAGCTGAGCAAAGGAAGAGGGATGAACAAGAAGAGCAGAAAGCCCTTGAACTTAGCAAACTTCAAGCAGAAAATGATGAACAAAGGAGAAAGATGTCTGAAGCAGAAAGGAAGGCTGCTGAAGATGCTGAAGTTGCTATGGTTATTGAGCTAAGCAAGAAAGATTCCCATGGTCCTGTTCATGGTGGAGAGATCAAGATTGGAGAATCTTTACAGGCTAAGAAGAAGATGCCTGTTGGCATGGCCAAGGAGAAAGAAAAATTTGAAGTAAGGAGTTCCTTTTAGATCATAAATGCTGATAAATCTGTTTTCAACAGGTTTGAGAAAAGAGTTGAATATTATGATCCAAAGCTGATGCTCAAGACCTTATTCACTCGAGAGAAGAAAAGATACATGCAATGGAGAGACTACAGAGTGAATAGATCAGTTGAAGAGCTTCAGGCTTGGAAGGAGTCAGCTGAAGAAGAGAGATGGGTTCTTCAGTGGCTAAAGACTACCTCCATAACATAAGCCTTGGACCCTGACTTTGTAAGGGATGTCATGCATCAGTATGCAAGGCAGTTTGCTACTGAGGAGGCAAGAATCATATCCAACTCCCTGCCAGAGAAAAGGAGAAAAACATATGATCCTGTTGAAAAGGCAATCCAATTTGCTGTGCTGACTGCTTTGAAGACCTGGGCTGCCAAGTCCAGATATCAACAAGGTTCTTCAAGTGAGCTGCCAAGTCTGCCAAGTATTCAACAAGTAACATTTGGCAAGGAAGTGAAGGATTATGATGGTATGCCTAAGGTAAAGACTCAAGGCACCAAAGGTCTGTCAATCATAAAAAGGATTCGTCAGACTACAGTCTTTACTGATGATGGCAAAATCATCACAAAAATTTTTGAGGATGCTGATGATCAGCCTGCTGCCAAGGAGCCCTTAGCTATTGAGTGGAAAGCTAAGGAGACTGATGAAGAAGCTGAGTTGATAAATACTCCTGTCCACCAGGCACCTCAAGATGAACCAACTGCTGCTGCTTCTGCTTCATCAGCTGATATGCATTCATCACTGATGGAAGCCTTCCAGACATTGATGGAGAATTCTATAAAGGAGATGGAAGAAAGGAACAGCCAACAGTTGAAGAAGTTGCAACAAGAACTAGCAAGAGTCCAACAGATTGCAACTTGAGCAAATGCAATTGCTGACTGCCAGGACAATAAAAAATGCCATAGATAATTTTCCTCTTCCTGATGATCATTCTAAGGCACTGACTCAGAGTGTTGTAGAGCTGAATAGAAACGTTGAAGATGTGAAGGCTGATGTCAACCATCTTCATACTGCTTTGAAGAGAGCTGAAAACAACATAGCTTATCTCACTGGCAACCTTCATCAAAATCAGCGAAGAAGAGAAAGCTGTTAATGTTGGGCTGTTGCAGGAACTTAATAAAGCTGGAGATGTTATCCATGAAGAACTTTCCACTATGCAACTCAACATTGATTGCCTCAATGACAAGAATGATACCATCAGCACAACTCTCGATCATTTGACTGCCAGCCCTGATGTAGCTAATCAGAATATCAAGGCTTTATGTGCTGCTATGAAGATTCCTGCTGTTGCACTTAACCCGCCTCCTGAACCTGATAATGTCACCAAGTCTAATGATGACAAAAAAGGGAAGATAAAGGGGAAGAACCAAATAAGGAAGCTACTGCTGCTGTTGAAGCTAAGAAGACTGATGAAACTGCTGAACCTGGAATGGTTGAAGGCAAAGAGAAATCTGCTGAAGTTTCTAAGGAAAAAGCCAAGTCTGATGAAAAGGCTGCTTCCAAGGAATCTGATGAAGATAAATCAGAGCCCTTTACCAAATATAAGGATGAAGAGAGGATAAAAAGGCAGATGGATGAGGCATTTAAAGAGAAGATGGATGCTGCAAAATCCAATCTGATGCTGGATGATATCATAGATGAAGAAGAAGATGATGAAGAAGAATCATCTTATGAATACATTGAAGTGCTTGAAGGAGACAATGAAGAAGCTGATGACTAGTATAGGCAAATTTGATGTATCAGTTTTCTTTATTATTTCTTTTCAGTCATCTGATTCCAACAGAATTGTACTTGTAATAATTTTCAATATCAATAAAAAGTTCAAGTTCTGTTTCCAACAAATCTTTTCTATCTCAGAAAATTTTGAGGATCAAAACTTTAGTGTAGGTTAACAGGTACTTAGCTGAAGTTTTGTCATCATCAAAAAGGGGGAAATTGTTGGATAGAGATGAAGATGAAAGCACTGAAGATAATTTGTAAAGGGTGGTTTTGATGATTTCCAAAACCTAAGATCAGCTAAGTATGGAAAGCTTTAGTTGTAAAAGTCCCTTAGAAGAATTTTGACTAAGTAAGAAGACAAAACAGACGAGTCAAAATTCAAGGTCCAAAAGACTACTAATCTGCTGAAGGAAAGAAATCAGACTGGTGAAGATCAGCCGACTCAAATCAGATTTGTTCAAGTTTGGGATCAGCTTCGTCCGTTATCAGACTTGCACTTTCGTCAGCCAAGTGGAAAAGATCAAGAAGTCTTCCCAACGGTAATAAATGCCCCTGGAAGTAATAAATGATGAAGTACAAGGTTATTAAAGACAAATAATTGAAGAAAGACTTCCTATCAGCTTGGTGCATTTAATGCTGCCTGCAGAAAAGTACTGTTGACAGTACGGACACTGTGCAGAGAGCCGTTCGCGGAAATTAAGGACCAGTACCCGAGGATTTTGAATTCTGTCTCACTTCAACGGACATTTTTCAAACCTACGAGTATAAATAGCTGAAGAGACAAAGAGAAGAATAACAACACAATCTCTGAGAAGAAATTCGAAGCAAAATCTCTTAAGTCTCAAGAACAACTCACTCATCAGCTCTATCATTTGTTGACTGAAGCCGAAGTTGAAGATAAAAGACAAACACATTTTCTGAGTGAAAAACTGTTTGAGTGTTGTGAGAAGTGTAGATCCATCTTTGTGAGTGATCTAGCTTCAGAGTATATGTTTTCTTAGTGATTTCCTATTGTGAGCTTACTGTCAGATTCATTTGTTGTTTTGGCGTAAGTGGAGTGTACTAATTACTTTGTGTTCTTAGTATAACCCAAGATCTTTGTGACTTAGAAGAGTGGACTAAATGATATTTAAATCTATATAACCACTATAAAAATTACTTGTGTTTTTACATTTGCTTTCAACTTGCATATTTTCAGATTGCATAAAACACATTCAAAACTGTTAGAAAAGAGTTCAAAGGAGTTTACAAAACTGGGGATAAAATTTTCAAACTACTAAGTTTACTTGTGAAAAACACTTTGAAAATCCACTGCAAGTACTCTAGTATTAAAACTAATTTTAACTAAATAAGCTAAGTAACTATCAGATTAGTGGTCGACAAAGCTGTTCAAAGATTTGTTCGCGATCAGCCTTGTAAACTTACTTTTCTATATCAGCTTAGTCTATTCAACAGTTAAGTAAAAGTTTTAAAGTTAAAAATTGTCAAAAAGTTTAGAGGTCTATTCATCCCCCCCCCCCCCCCCCCCTCTCTCTCTCTCTCTCTAGACCTCATCTGACCACTTGGGACCAACATCATGGGATATCTTGCAGATGGTATATGTCCTAATTGGGCGATGTTAGTTGGAAGTAATTAGAAATCCTAATAACCCTAAACAAAGATTGTTCACTCAAATTCCAGAGTCCTACAGAAAAAGATGTTGAACGAGCCTTTGGTATCCTTCATGCTCATTTCGTAATTATTAAACAGCCTGGAAGGGGTTGGGATACAGAAGATTTGCAAGACATAATGTTGACTTGCTTCACAATATGATTGTGGACGACGAACGAGACGAATACGCCGACGAGGACTCAGGCGACGACGAGGACTCAGGCGACGATGAGACCGATCTTCATAAATCTCGTAGAGCTCGTGCTAGAATTTACAAGCAATCGGAGAAAAATACCTCTACATATGTAGAGATGGAAACAACAAGGTCATAAAATTTCAACTTGGATAGGTACATGAGGCGTCGTGTCAGTATTCGAAACAAAGATGCCAATGGTCAATGAAGAAAAGATTTAGTCGAAGACTTGTGGGCGACTCACAAACTGTAGAGTTAAGATTGTATTTTTTTATTTAAGTTGTATTGTGTATTTTTAAGAAAATCATTAATTCTAAATTTGTATATTTTTAAGAAGAGTTCTTAGTTGATGCTTACAAATAGTTTATGTTAGATATTTTCAAAATTAAAATTGTTTAAAATTAAATCTGGACCATTTGTAAGTAACTGTCAATACATTGCCCCAATTCGGTGGATGGATGTCAAGAGTTTAAGCCCTGTTTCTTAAGCCTTGAGATCAAGAAAATAAACAAGATTGAAAGAGTACTGAATATACCCATTAATGACTGCAAGGCTTAGTTAAAGATATCAAACCATCATTTGTATGTAAAATATTGCCCCAGAAAATGATTGATGCATCAAGATAAGTAAATTGGGTCTGCAATTGTGATGTTGTAGCATAAATATTTCAGTCACACCATTTATCAATTGTATTAATATGTACGAAGCTGAAATGGAACTGATAAAATATACTCCTATATCGCTATTTTGCATAAAAACAAATGCAATTTATTTAGCACTCTTATTTACAATTACACACCATTCAGTTAGCAAACTTTTGCAAGTAATTCCCAGAATTGGTACTATTGCAAGAATCTTAAATCCTTCAATGCTTTCATGTTTTTAATGGAAAACCGATAGTCACATTAATAAGTTCAGAAATTTACACATACAAGAAGACTTTTAATTTATATAGTACCAAAATGTGATTGATTTAGTGGAATGGACTATTTACTAAAAAGTAGCGGAATCAGATTCGAATCCCTGTTGAGAGGAGTACCCACAATAATGTGTCCGACCCGCTTCGAAATGGATTAAACCCCCGGCAAACCAATTTATATAGCTTTCATATATCCATTGCAACATTATCGCACCTCGATTCCAAAACAAAGCAGAGGGCAAATAAAAGAACAAAACCCTCTTACCGTCTTCGTTTGTCGAGTTCTCTTGTCCCTCTCAGCAACATATTTGACCATGAACTGTACAACAGCCTGAAAAACAAATGAACTTTGCAATTTAATTTTCACTCAATGGTTCCAAATGGAAACGTAGAGACATTTCTTGCGAAAATTTCTTTTTGGTACCATAAGATAGCCTAACTTGCACTATTGATATTACTGGATACGAAAATGCACATTTGGTACAACATGATAGGTTTTTACTTTTTATTGCAATTTTGGTACCGAACCCAAATTTGTACAAATTTAATAGCAATTTACTCCATATGAAATACATAATATTTAATTTACCCCTCTATAATTTGAAAAAAAATCAATTTACCCCCTAAATTTTTTTTAATGAAGTAATTTACCCCTTCAGCCGGAGAGTGTAACTCACTTGCCGAAATTGAGAGTAGGCATGCAAACTATTCTATAATATAAGGGGATAAATGGTCACATTTATCATAACACAGGGAGTAAAATGCGACATTATCATAATAAAAGTGGATAAAATGCCGCCTTTAAAAATATCAGGGAGGCGATGTGAAATTTTACAAAATTTCAGGGGGTAAATGCTCTTTTTTAAACTAAGAGAAAGTAAATTGAACATTATGCATTTCATAGGGGTTAATTTATCATTAACTTTAAGAGAAAATTGGGTATGGTACCAAAGTTGCAATGAAATTCTCTCATATGATACCAAATTTGCATTTTTATATTCAATGGTACCAAAGTTGCAAGTAGATCTATCCTGTTGAAAAAGAAAGCAATTTTCCTGATATTTCTTGATAATGAGAAAGCGTGGGAATGAAATAAATCAGAAATTTTAGAAGCAATTAACACAAACAGTAATCAAAATTATCAAAAATAGAAATATACTAATCATAAATACTACAGAGCCCTCTTCAAATCAGAGTAGAAAGTTGTTTCACCAAAAATCAGAAGGTGAAGACTGTTGTGCATATGAAAAGATAAAACGAACTTAGTTCGAAGTTTATAACAAATTAGATTATAGAGAGATGGTGGGTTCGTGGATGATGCAGTTAACCACGACATTTTACCTTAAAACCCATACTCTGAAGTTTGGAAAATTTAATAGTAAAGGATAAAAACGAAAAACATTTTATTGGTATAATAACTATCCAAAATTGGCATTTCCTTCCAATTTTAACCCTTGACAGAAGTTTATTGTCGATTTTGATCAATTTTTCAAGGGCAATCCACGTAAAATGAAATGAATAACTTCCACTTTGTGAGAAGGAAATACTTCTCTTTTTATTATTAGTATAGATGTCACGCTCCAGCCATGTCTCCGACGTATCCGAACC
Organism: Penstemon barbatus; assembly: GCA_003313485.2. Classification (NCBI taxonomy): domain Eukaryota; kingdom Viridiplantae; phylum Streptophyta; class Magnoliopsida; order Lamiales; family Plantaginaceae; genus Penstemon; species Penstemon barbatus. The sequence continues at coordinate 74,222,379 of CM064883.1, forward strand.
CACACATGGCTCTAGATTCTAGAACCTTCCATATTAATAGTTCTAGATATTTCTCCACTTATTTACACAATTCTAAAGTAGAGAATTTTAGATAAGTCCGTACAGTATCATGTAATTATATAGAAAAGTCTCTAGATGATCTCTTAATTATTGTATCAATTTATCTACACTGTCTATTTGAGGATGTGGTTGATATAAATAAGGATAAAATCTCATTGATAAACTATCTAAATTTTTCACATCACATTCTTAGTTTAATTTGATTTGTGATTTTTATTCATTTATAAATAAATATTTTAAGAAAGATAACATTTAAACACTAGGCAATCGCGAGTTAAGAACACTACTCTTTCTTTTCTTGGTTGCCTTACCATACTCTAGTCACTCCATTCACCTTATTAAGTAAATCATCGTTGTACAAACAAGTTGGTCTCTGACCATATTCGACACTACCATCAAATGATCTGAAATAATCCCTGAACTTGTGATTTTCATCCAAAAACCTATAGAGACCCCTAAAACTATATTTTTTTATTATATGAAAAGAACAAGAAATTTGTATTCAATTCCTTAGAATTGCAATGAAGATCTTTTCCCCCCGCTATTCTACACAAAGTGTATATGAAATGAATGTTACGTTCACCAAAAAGAAAAAAAAAGAAGGAATGTTACAAGTTATTTATTACAGTCTTCATAAATAGATGTTATCTATTTGTTAATTGAGCAAAATAAATGTGCTACTTCCCAACATATTATACCTCGGAATGTGTTTAAAAATAGAAGAACATTAACTACTCGGAAAAATATGAGAATGAAATCTCCCATCCCAAAAAATAATGCAAATCAAGATCATATAGATTATTGAAATTTTGTGAAGGAAATTATTGTATATTGAGATATTTAGTTAATAAATACTTCCCAAACCCGTTAATAACCCGACCCGACCCTTAAATTATAACCCCACATTAAACCCTATTGATATAATCAACATATCCTCTCTTCACTGTTCCAAGAGAGAAATTCTTTTCTTTTCCATCTTGCGATTACGATGAAGATACTAATCCATCTAAATGTTCAAAAAAGGAGAATGTACGAAGAGCTAGAGAATGACACCCAAAATCTTATTCGGGAGCATTTCGATAGAGAAGAGAAAGAAGTGATTCAAGAACATCGGACATTGCTTAGGGTTCTTCAAGAAGAAAAAAGAGGGGACATAAAGAACCAGGAAATGCGACATCATCAAATAGAGGCCCGGCTAAAGCGATGTCAAAAAAGAGAAAGAGAGGATAGGTTAAAGCGGCCTCAAGAAAAATATGATGGGATTCAGAGGCTTGAAGAAATAGAGGAGGGGTTGAAGATGCTTGGTGATATTTGCACAGCTGGGGTGGATGTTCAAAAAACCAAATTCAAACGTAAGTATTATGCATTTATTTTAGTATTATGTTCTCTGTAATTCTTTAATTTTTTTTCTAAAAGTTATATTTTTATCAACTGAAGGTGCTACGGGACATGATATCATTAAGAAGATTTGTGACAAGCTAGACGATTCAAAGAAGGGCTCAAACAAGGAGTATTACATCTTGCCCATATGCCAAGAAGATAAACCAAAAATTTGGTGGTTGTAAGATGTTGTCAACAATTGTTTTGTCCCTCTTGTATTGTGAAACACCTAGAAAGAAATAAACAAACACATGACCCAGAATGACTAATAGAAAAAAACTTGAATGTTCACTTTGTCGTGCATGGCTTACACCCGATGACATACTTAAGATACTGATATGCGTGCTTTTGAAGCCGTTTATATTGGCGGCCCTGCCCTCCAAACTCGCTCGAGTCATTGAAACTTTAACAACCCACGAAATACCCGGCCACAAGGCCATGATTTTATCTCAAGACCTAGTTTGTCTGAAATTTGTCCAAACTTTAGAGAAGCACTCGATTCCTTTGGTTTCCGGGTTTTTGAACTCGAAAAATTCACTTTTAAGACACATAGGAGGTTGCGATTAGAGACTTCAATGCTTCTTCCTCTAATGTCGATACCGTGTTGATTGCCAACAAAAATGCATTGGGTCCACACCGTGAACGATCACTTGTTGCTCAAACCACGGCTAAACTTGTGTGTTTGCATCAGCCGTGGAGATCATGCATCATCAGATGATATATAAAGACTTAGAAATATAAGCAAAATAGACTTGAACGACGTATTATTCAAATTGGTGAATTTTCTTATCGAGATTGAGATTTTATTTAATTAAATAAGATGAGTCAAACTCGAATCATGTTTATAAGGCTACTAACATTCAAGTTTGATATGTATAATAAATATGATCTGAATCACATTTATTTGACCAAACTCGAATCAAATATAAAGTAATGTTGGTTAGAATTGGAGAAGGTTTTGAAGATGACAAAAATGGTATAATGGTCATAAAGGTTAAATTGGAAGTCATCAACTAAGAACTAAAAAGCTTAGTGAAACCTATCTCATGGTCTGGAAGCTAAGTGACCGAATCAGCCGAGTGGGATATCAGATCAGTGAAGATCAGATGGGTGCCATCAGACGAGTCAAGATAGATGTGTTCATTCTTGAATCAGCAGAGTAGCCATCAGATTAGTACGCCCATCAGCCAAGTGAAGATGGTCAGCAAGCTGTCCAACGGTAACCTACTGAGTGCATTAAATGCGACTGACAGAAAGTACAGCAGACTACTGTAGCAGTTGCAGGGAGCCGTTCCAGAAAATGGGGACCAGAACTCGAGGACTGCAAATTTCTGTCTCATCTTCAACGGGCAAAAATTCAAATTCGAGAGTATAAATAGAAGACTAACTGAAGATCTAAGAGAGACTTGCAAAAATTCAAGATCACATCTTAAGAGCAAGATCCATCAGTTGAGTCGTCTGATCACAAGCGAAGTCATCTGTTGACGAAGCTTTTCGTTGAAGAACAGAGAACTTGCGTTGTCTGTCTGAGTGACTTTCAACTGAGAAAAGAAAGGAGTGCATATCCATCTGTGTGAAGTGATATAGCTTCTTAGTGTAGGTTTTCTTTGTGAGCTCCTATACTGAAAATAGCGTGAGGAGTGTAGATCCGTCTGTGTGAGTGATCTAGCTTCGGAGAGTAGGATTTCTGTGTGATTTCTTACTGCGCACTTGTGGCCATTTCATTTGTTGTTTGGCGCAAGCATTGTATACTGGTTACTTTGTGTTTCTAGTATAACCCAAGATCTTTGTGACTTGGAAGAGTGGACTAAAGGATTTTTATCCATATAACCACTATAAAAATCATGTGTGTTTGATTCAGTGTTTCTTTATCTTGCATATTTTCAAAAGAACTCAAACATACGAATTGAACCAAAAGATTTTAAAAGGAGTAGTGAAAACTGGGGATAAAATCTTTTGAGTGAGAAAACTTAAAGAGGAACAGATTGGTACACTTCATAAATCCGCTGCCAACTAGTTTCTAGAACTCTGATATTTTAGCTGAAATCAGCTAAGTAATTATCAGATCAGTGGTCAACTCTGCTGTTCAAAGATTTGTTCGCGATCAGCTTAGTCAGCTTACTGATTCGATATCAGCTTAGCCTGCTGACAGAAAAATTTAGAGAAAAAGTTTTAAAGTTTATGAGATCTATTCACCCCCCCCCTCTAGATCTCATCTGACCACTTTTGGGACCAACAAGTGGTATCAGAGCAGGTTGGTTCATCTGATCCTCTGCCTGATCAAACGAACTTGATCCAAGGTGTGTTTTTCAAATTTTTCAAAAAGAGAGCATACTTTGAAAATCAGAAACTTTTGAAAAATGGATGTCATAAGCCATGTTCCTCACATCGGCCTTATGGACTTTGAAAGCTGGAAAATCAGAATGGAAATCCTTCTTGCCGCTTATGACGACAACATGCTTACTTGTTTCACAAAAGGACCATTCAGATTTCAGAAGACTGTGAAGGTTGCTGGCCAACCAGATCAGACAGTTGACAAAGAGCTGGATGAGCTGACTCCCAAAGAAGTCAAGTTAGTAAACCTTGATAAAAAGGCTAAGCTCATTATGTTCAAGGCTGTAGACGAAGAAAGATTCCAGAAGATCAAGCATTTCAAAACTGCCAAAGAGATGTGGGATAAAGTCTGCGAGCTAAGCGAAGGAAACGACGCTATCAAAGAACACAAGCTCTGTGTGGCTCTTGAGGAGTTTGAAAATTTCAAGATGAAGTCTGGTGAAACGATTGATCAGATGGATACAAGATTTACCAAAGCTCTGAATGAAGTTCTAAGGTTTGGTAAAGAATTTTCGAACAAAGAGATCACCGCAAAGGTTCTCAAGGCCTTGCCACCTAAATTCAATATGAAGGTGACAGCCATGGAAGAATCAAGGGATTTAGGGAAGATTTCCCTTTCCGAACTGTTCTCATCCCTCAAAGCATATGAGTATCAAATGCCAAGAATGGGATTAGAAGTGCCAACCAGTTCAGACCCTACTGCTGCTCTAATGGCGTCAGACAAGTCAAGAAAATCAGCAGACAAGTCAAAACAGAAGACTCTGCTGAGTTCAGAAAAAGTCTACACTGCTGACGACGTTACCCTGCTGTTGAATGATTTCAAGAAGTTCTACAAGAAGAAAATGAAATTAAAATATAAAAATGCTACTTCATCTTCTTCTGATCATTTTCAGGAAAACAGGGATTCCTCCAAAGCAAAACTTAAGAACTACAATGAAGAGGAGTATGGACTCTTGATCAAAGATCGTTCTCACTCATCATCTGAAAAGTTTGCTGAAAAGGAAAAGAGTGCCAAAAAGGAGTGTAAGCTTAGAAAGAGCAAATCAAGGTTAGCTAATGCAGCAAAGCTAATAATCTCCGGCATATCTTATTCAGACAACCAGTCGTCTGATAAAGAATTTGAAGAAGTACCTGAAACTCTGTGCTTAACTGCGATAGAATCTGATGATTCTGAAACTGAGGTAACTTCTACTATTGATTAAATACACTATTTGAATAGTTGAATAAACGCTATATTACAAATTCAAATATTGTATGTGCATTTGCCAAGCTTAAGGAAGAGATGACTCTGCTAAAAGGAGAAAAACAGATCACTGAAACTTCAGGTTGAAAAACCTCAAGAATCAGCTGACTATCAAAAAGCTTGAGCATGAGAATGAAACTCTAAAAGCTGAGTATGCAGTTTGTTTTGAAGATATAAATAAATTTAAAAGAAGAAATTGCATCATTCTCTAAATAAAAAGAAATCAGAGGCTTAAAAGAAGAAGTCTGCTGATGCTCAAAAGGTTAGAAAACCTAGTAAGCTACCTAAGACAAATCAGACTACTAACACCCATCAGCCGAATAGGCTGCTGATAGGAGTAAAATTTAAATGTCAAGTCTGCTAAATCTAAGGTGAGTTATTAAATAACTCGGGTAAGAAATTGAGGCAAAAATGAAATTATCTGGCAAGAATTTGAATCACATTATGATAATTGTTATTATGACAAGTACTATGCTTATTCATATTATCATGTTGATCATATTCACTGTGCTGATTGCCATCCTCATTTCAAAATGCATGTTTATCACACATTTCATGCATCTTACCTTGCTTATGAGCACTGTTTTAATCATGACCAGTAAAGTGGTATCATAATGACAAGTGATATCATCATGATAAAACATAAGTCACTAGATCATCACATGTTAAAGGTTTTTACTAACCCTGCTGGACCCAATAAATAAGGGGTACCAAAATTAGTCATCTGTTTTACAGGTGAAGTACATGTGAGATGACAAAGATGAGTTGACTGCCTTGCAAATTTCACCAAGTTCAACAAGTGGTCTCACCAGCGAGCATGTACCAACAAGTGTGTTATCACATAAGTGGTATCAACAAAGTGGTATAATTAAAGTGGTAGACTCTACATTTGAAAATGTCAAGGAACGCAAGAGTGTTGAAAAGTTGAAGATTATCAAAGAATATCAAGTGGTATTAAAGACCAACAACTGATCGCAACAAGCAGTATCACCAACAAGTGTGGTATCAGTCAACCATGTGACAAAGAAAGTGGTTTGTTGATTTTGGATTCATAAGTTGAGGGGGAACTTATCAGAAGACTAACCCAGAACAGCTTACTGAAATTCAACGGCTGAGTGTCTTTAAGAGAAACTCTCATCAGACTACTTGACCACGGATTCTTGAACTTAGGGGGAACGTGTACGACTAGCGGTACTCCTAAATAAAGATGAAGTTTTCAATATGTCAAAATGAAGCTATCAGAAGACTGCTTCTTATCAGCCGATTGGAACTCAACAGCCAAGTGTTATTCAAGAATGTACTACATGAAGTGGTATCAGCAAGTGTTATCACATCAACAAGTGATATCAGCTGACTAATCTGATTTACATTTATACAAGTAGTATCAGACTACAAGTAGCATCAGACTACAAGTGGAATCAGACCAAATACCAACAAGTGGTATCAATTCTTGAAGTTAAGGGAAATTTTCTAAGCTGGAGTGATAAACAGCAACGAAGACTACCTAAATCAGCCTAGTACTCACCTAATTGTCTTCAGCATACTAAGTTTGCAATCCTATAAAGAGAAAAAGGGGAAGAAGAGATGCAACTCAAGTATCATTGTTGATGACAAAAAGGGGGAAGATAAAGGATGCAACTAAGAACCCTTTAAACAGAAGATCAGAAAAAGGGAAAAGAACCAACTATTGGTAATTTTTGAAAGTTGTATCAGATCAATAAATTTCCATCTCAAGGTATGAAGACCAAATCTGAAGACTTAGAAGACGTTCTTAGTTGAAGGTTTTGTCATCATCAAAAAGGGGGAAATTGTTGGTTAGAATTGGAGAAGGTTTTGAAGATGACAAAAATGGTATAATGGTCATAAAGGTTAAATTGGAAGTCATCAACTAAGAACTAAAAAGCTTAGTGAAACCTATCTCATGGTCTGGAAGCTAAGTGACCGAATCAGCCGAGTGGGATATCAGATCAGTGAAGATCAGATGGGTGCCATCAGACGAGTCAAGATAGATGTGTTCATTCTTGAATCAGCAGAGTAGCCATCAGATTAGTACGCCCATCAGCCAAGTGAAGATGGTCAGCAAGCTGTCCAACGGTAACCTACTGAGTGCATTAAATGCGACTGACAGAAAGTACAGCAGACTACTGTAGCAGTTGCAGGGAGCCGTTCCAGAAAATGGGGACCAGAACTCGAGGACTGCAAATTTCTGTCTCATCTTCAACGGGCAGAAATTCAAATTCGAGAGTATAAATAGAAGACTAACTGAAGATCTAAGAGAGACTTGCAAAAATTCAAGATCACATCTTAAGAGCAAGATCCATCAGTTGAGTCGTCTGATCACAAGCGAAGTCATCTGTTGACGAAGCTTTTCGTTGAAGAACAGAGAACTTGCGTTGTCTGTCTGAGTGACTTTCAACTGAGAAAAGAAAGGAGTGCATATCCATCTGTGTGAAGTGATATAGCTTCTTAGTGTAGGTTTTCTTTGTGAGCTCCTATACTGAAAATAGCGTGAGGAGTGTAGATCCGTCTGTGTGAGTGATCTAGCTTCGGAGAGTAGGATTTCTGTGTGATTTCTTACTGCGCACTTGTGGCCATTTCATTTGTTGTTTGGCGCAAGCATTGTATACTGGTTACTTTGTGTTTCTAGTATAACCCAAGATCTTTGTGACTTGGAAGAGTGGACTAAAGGATTTTTATCCATATAACCACTATAAAAATCATGTGTGTTTGATTCAGTGTTTCTTTATCTTGCATATTTTCAAAAGAACTCAAACATACGAATTGAACCAAAAGATTTTAAAAGGAGTAGTGAAAACTGGGGATAAAATCTTTTGAGTGAGAAAACTTAAAGAGGAACAGATTGGTACACTTCATAAATCCGCTGCCAACTAGTTTCTAGAACTCTGATATTTTAGCTGAAATCAGCTAAGTAATTATCAGATCAGTGGTCAACTCTGCTGTTCAAAGATTTGTTCGCGATCAGCTTAGTCAGCTTACTGATTCGATATCAGCTTAGCCTGCTGACAGAAAAATTTAGAGAAAAAGTTTTAAAGTTTATGAGATCTATTCACCCCCCCCTCTAGATCTCATCTGACCACTTTTGGGACCAACAAGTAATTTGATTTAACTTTATTAGATTTTGAATTGTTTATCCACTTTTACGTTCCCTATGTCAACCACATTTTCTAGCACTGTTACACGAGCATAAAAGTTTATAATTTAACTATATAAATATTGATATTTGACAAGTAAAATTTATTTTCTATTATTGTGCATCAATTATACTCCTCTATAGAAAAAGACAATATTTATTACACAATTTTTCTGTAGAAAAAGATATTTTGAAAAAACTAATGGGTATATTCAGTACTCTTTCAATCTTTGACTTGCACTTGTACCCATGGATCAAAAGTTCGTTTTGAATGTATGTTTCGGAGAGCCAAATATTGGAAACTTTTCGAGACTATTCGGAATTGTTTCGGAAACACTAAGAAAAATTTGTAAAAAAAGTTATTTTAGAAAAATAACAAAGTTTAAGGCAAATAAATAGTTTCGGAATTACATCTTGTTTTATTTTCGCCTGATTAAAAAACGGAAACTTTTCGATATTTTCGATGGAAAAGATGGAAATTTTGAATCGATATTTTGGTTTGATTTTCGATACGAACTGAACATTTGATTTGATATGGTTCGAATGATTTACCAAACTGTGCACAACCGTGCGTACTCCTTATGACTACAATAATAGGTAGAAAATTATGCTTAGACTTTTATTTTTAGCAATATGCTTAGACTAATATCAAATAAAACTAAAAAATATTTGATTCACTTAGATAAAGTAGTCGCCTCGCGCGCATTAATATAACTGTGTTTAACACATTACCTACAAATTTGGTTAATTGAATTTACAATTAAATTACATTAAATTTTTGGTTTAGTTTACAAATATATTTAATGTAAATGTACAAATGCGAAGTAATTTACTTAATATTAATTAGTAAAAGTGTAAGTAAAAGCAAGTATTTAATGGAGAGAAAATTGTAGTTTTCGTACCGTGCTTTAGGTTAATTCTCACTTTCGGTACACTATTTCTAGGGTTTAATTCCCTCACAAAACTAACGGAAGTATAACTTTTGTAACATCTGTCAAAAATTGATATTCCCTCCATTTCTTTTATCTGTTACTTTGGCAAAATTTTCTTGTTTACTTTTTTGTCGCTTTAGGATTTCAATGTAAAATTAATGTTCTTTGACCAGTTTTACCCTTCTTACTAATAGTTGTCACTAATGCTAATTAATGCTACGATTATTTGATTATAAGGGTATTTTGAAATTCTTGCTTTAAAAAAGTGACTATTTATGATATTTCTTAATTCGTGTGCAATCCTCCAAAGCGACAAATAAAAAAAAACGAAAAGGTATGTTTTTGAACAATTTGGTATGAAAAGTGATGAAAAATAAATTTTTGCCTTCAAAAAATGAAAACAAGATATCAGATTATTAAAAATCAACGAACGAGCAATGTATTACACAAAATAAATTATTGAAATTAAAAGCCTGGTAAAAGTTCCAGCGTGCCCCTGACCTAGTGCTGCCTTTGAGCATGTTTTCTCCTTGCCTCGTGAAATTTTATCACCACATTCTTAGTTTGGAAGTGGAAAAATGAAATTTGGAACTAGAAATCATCTTCTTCATTTTAACGGCCTAAAAGATCTTACCAGAAATTTAAATATATTTATACTTGCATAATAACAAAAATAAAATAAACTCACAATATATCAAGTCAAAATCAAGAAAATTGGAAACGTAGAGATATTTCTTGCGAAAATTACTTTTTGGTACCATAGGATATACTAACTTGCATTTTTGGTACCACTGGAAACGAAAATGCACATTTTGTAGCACATGATAGGTTTTCATTGCAATTTTGGTACCAAACCAAAACTTTCTACAAATTTAATAGCAATTTACCCCATATGAAATACATACTGTTTAATTTACCCCTCTATAATTTAAAAAAAAATCAATTTACTCCCCTTCAGCCGGAGAGTATAACTCAATTGCCGAAATTGAGAATAGGCATGCAAACTATTTTATAACATAAGGGGATAAATGGTCACATTTATCATACACAAGGGTTAAAATGCCACATTATCATAACAAAAATGGATAAAATGCCGCGTTAAAAAACACTACTAGAAAAAAGGAAAATTTTGACAGAAAATTTTCGACGGAAATAAATCTATTGAAATATTACTTCAATTTTCGACGGAAATTTTTTTCGTCGAAATATGCTGTCGGAAAGAAGGTATGAAAAAAAAAAGAAAAAAAAAAATAATTAAATTTCGACGGAAATTAAAATCCGTCGATATTTTAGTGATTTCGACGGATCTTTTTCCGTTGAAATTAATAATTTCACGAAAAAATCCGTCGAAATTTGCCCTTTTCTAGTAGTGAAATATCAGGGAGGTGATGTGAAATTTTTACAAAATTTTAGGGGGTAAATGCTATTTTTTAAACTAAGAGGAGGTAAATTGAACATTATGTATTTCATAGGGGTTAATTTATCATGAACTTTGGGAGAAAATTAGGTTTGGTACCAAAGTAGCAATGAAAACCCATCCTATGATACCAAATTTGTATTTTTAAATTCAACGGTACCAAAATTACAAGTAGGTCTATCCTATGATACCAAAAAAGTAATTTTCCCGATATTTCTTGATAATGAGAAAGCGTGGGAATGAAATAAATTAGAAATTTTCGAAGCAATAAACACAAATAAATACCACAGAGCCCTCTTCAAATCAGAGTAGAAAGTTGTTTCACCAAAAATCCGAAGGTTAGAACTGTTGTGCATAGGAAAAGAGAAAACAAAATTAGGTCGAAGTTTATAATAAATAGGGATTTTTTCACATCACCCCCTAAAAAAGTTTAATTTTTGCACTTTCCCCCCTATGATTGAAAAAACATGACAGTACCCCCTAGAAGTTGATAAGTGAGTGCACTTTGCCCCCTGGTCAATAATTTGTTGGATTTCAATGGATAGAAATGTAAATTTGAGATTTAGTGCAATAATTCTAATCTTCTGGAGGGCTAAGTGCACAAAATATTATTAATTTAAGTTATTAAAATATTAACATTTCAAAGCAAATTTTCATAGAATTCTTTGTCTTGATAATTACATCGTAATCTAATTTTAGTCTTATAACATAGTTTTTTATTTTAATTGTTTTACTTTCAAACTTCATTGATTTGATTAAAACATTTTTAGAATAGAGATGATTTATTTTTAACAAATTAGGACTAATGAAAATTTCATTTTTTTTAAATGTGAATTTTCGTATAAAAATATAACTAAATATTTTTTATTTTTTTAAATTGCATGTCACATTTGGATATTTTAAAATTTTGTGCACTTAATCCCCTAAAGTTGTTTGTTATTGCAGAAAACCCCCTGAGTGATGTTTTACCATTTGAAAATTACTTAAAAATGACTAGGGGGGCAAAGTGCACTCATTTATCAACTTATAGGGGGCATTGTCATGTTTTTTCAATTATAGAGGGGAAAGTGCGAAAATGAAACTTTTCTGGGGGGTGACGTGCAAAAATCCCTAATAAATAAGATTATAGAGAGATAGTGGGTTCGTGGATGAGGCAGTTAACCACGAAATTTTACCTTAAAACCCATACTCTGAAGTTTGGAAAATGTAATAGTAAGGGGTAAAAATGGAAAACACTTTATTGGTATAATAACTATCCAAAATTTGCATTTTCTTCCAAATTTAACTCTTGACAAAAGTTTAATGTTGGTTTTTATCTCAATTTTTAAGGTTAATTCCCGTAAAATGAATGAATAACTTTCATTTTGTAAGAGAAAAATGCTTTTCTTTTTATTATTAGTATAGATGTTACGCTCCAGCCATGTGCCCGACAAATTCGAACCCGCACATGACTCTAGATTCTAGAACCTTCCATATTGATAGTTCTAGATATTTCTCCACTTATTTACATAATTCTAAAATAGAGAATTTTAGGTAAGTCCATATAAATATCATGTAATTATCTAACAAAAGTCTCTAGATGATCTCTTAATTATTGTATCAATTTATCTACACTCTCTATTTGAGGAGGTGGTTAATATAAATAAGGATAAAATCTCATTGATAAACTAAGTTTTTCACATCACATTCTTACTTTCTATTGATTAGTGATTTTTATTAATTTGTAAATAATTATTTTAAAAAAAATAACACTTAAACACTAGGCAATCGCCTAAAATTGTTGCAAAACTCAATCAATACTTCGCTTGTATTCTCAAGTAAAAGTTTTTTTATAGCTATAGGCAAAAGTAACTCCATAATTATATGATTGGTATGGCTTTTAAGTCCTATGAGATCACATTTTTGTCTTTTTTTATTCATAGTAAAACATGTCGGAGGAAAATATGCCCTCCAGTAGCACGTCGTTGTGGATGAAGTGTCTTTCTGATTCCCATATTTTGAAGGTCGAGACGATCATTTAAGTTATCTTTTGATTTTCTTTTCACACCTAAAATAGTCTATAGAATGTTGTCGCACACATTCTTTTCAATGTGCATGATATCAAGATTGTGGGGAATTTGGTTATTTTTCAAATAGGGCAAATCAAAGAAGATGTTCTTCTTTCTCAAGTTATGTTGTCCCGAGTTAAAAACACTACGTTTCCTTTTCTTGGTTGCCTTACCATACTCTAGTCACTCCATTCACCTCATTAAGTAAATCGTCGTTGCACAAAGAAGTTGGTCTCTGACCATATTCGACACTACCATCAAATGATCTGAAATCATCCCTAAACTTGTGATTTTCATCCAAAAATCTACGAAGATCCCTAAAACAATATTTTTCCCATGCTACAACCATTTAGAGTTGTATTGACCCCACAACAACGACATTCAGACTTATTTTTTTCATTCCATCCAAACACGCTATCATGACCAAGAAGACCAAAAATTGTCCACATTAGCTCAGCACGCATAGTAAACATTTCCTTACGAGAGACATCATATGTAGGCAACCCTGGATCCCATAAATCATCCAACTCTTCACTGAGAGGTTGTAAATATATGTCAATGTCATTCCGAGGGGCACGAGGACCATCTATAAGTAAACATAGCAAAAATTTAGACGGTTACATGCGCATCCTAGGCGACAGATTTTAAGGGATTAAAATCACAAGTCAAGTGCTATAAGAAACACTCATATTCTTGAATGGATTAAATCAATCAGTTGCTAGTCCTAATCTAACATTACGGCTCACGACTATCACTAGCAAACAAATCATGTTTTTGATCAAATGATTTTCATGCAAGGGAATCTGACGGATGTCGTAGTACTTCATCATCTCCACGACCCTCTACGTGCCAACTCATGCAGGGGCGGATTCAGAAATTTTGGTCGGGGGGGGGGGGGGGTGGGAGGGGGAGGGGGACTAAACTTATACACAAAAAAAAAACTATCACATTTAAACATAAAGTTTATATTATTCACGTAAGAACCCAAAATATCTACATATTTACTTTAATAATCGACCACGATGATTTTTCATCTTTTGAAATCGGTCCATGATAGCATCGTTTGAAATACTACTAAATATGTCTCTCTCTATAAAGACAACTAAACTATCATTTAGTCATTGATCGTCCATTCATTTACGAAGTCGATTCTTTACTATCTGCATAGCCGAAAAAGCTCTCTCCACTGATGCAGCTGCAACGGGTAGAGCCAATGTCACAAGTTTGTAAACCATTGAGAATGCGACATGTCTTTTAGTTGCAATCATCTTCTTAGCAAGATCACCAATCCCTTTCAAATTAGAAAAATCATCCCTAATATAATTTTCAAGTTGATTGGGAAGAGCCGAGAGCTCAAGAAAAGATAAGTCATTTGGATAAAATTCGGCAAGATGAACAATTTTTCCTTTGTCAAAAGCTTCAAAGTGATTGGATGGGTTTAAGCATGCAACACGAAGAAGCTACTCCGTGTTTACTTCATTGAAACAGTTGTTCAACTCTTGGGTTTGGAGATGTTGGGAGTAGGAAAAAATTGGGGCTTACAATTGAATAAAATTATTATTAAAGTGGGTTGTGTATATTAATTGGACTGAAGTTATAATTGGGCAAAATTCCTATTGGGCTAATATATTAAATTTTTTGTAAAAAAAAATTACAACATACCTATATGAAAAAATAAAAAAGAAAAAAATAGCCCCCCCTTGCCCCTATCTCGGTCCGCCTATGAACCATGAATGGTGATATCTCTGAACACATGAACGCAATGGACTGGTCTATAAAATCCTAAGAAAATGCAGATAAAGTTTAAGTCCGGCCAAACAAAATGTATATCAAGAATAAGTACCACACAATAATCATTTTGGAACCCAATATTGATTATCATCAAAACCAACAAACTTCGACCGAATTCAAATTGCATTAATCAGAGATCTGATACACTTATCCAAAATCCAATAAGCCACATCAAACTAATTCTAATTATTGATCTAATTTTACCATATGACAAAAGGTGCAATTAATTTAAGGACCAATACTATCAGTTGACAACTAGACTATTTTATGCAGAATAAGCACTTTCAATCTACTTAAAACATCAACGATTTGATTTTAGGATCACAAATATGTTGTTTGTATGCAGCAGGCTAAAATTCTACCAAAATGAAGTTAGATAAAGATCACAAAATAAATATATTTTCTTCATATTTCACCAAATTAACTAAGACAATCTCCAATTCAATTCAATTAACATGTTGTTCGGGTCGGGTTGAAAGAGTTAACGGGTTTTAGGGGAAGGTCGGGTCGGGTTGAAGGTACATTTTGCTTAATTGAATACCCTTATGATTTTAATCCTCTAATCAAACTTTAATCTGTAAATCAATGTGTATCTCTGATGTTCTATTCAAAGGAAAACATAGAAGAAACTTGATTGATTTGTCATTTCTCTATAAATCAAATATATCTCTTCTGCATAAATTGAAATGTATTAATAAAAACCGGATTGGTTGTAAAAGTAGAAGGCTTGCCATGAAACTAGTGAACTCATTGAAAAGAACGAAAGTTAAACATCGTTGATGTTCCAATAACATCATCCCAACTACTTCACGACATAATTATAGTTATTTTAGCCAATCCTTAAATTATTATAGTCCCATTCACAAAGAGAATTGAAGAAATTACCTAATCCATTTAAGTTGGGGCATCGGCCTTGAAAAATTATAAAAAATTCACCTAAATCGATTTCAGCAGGGGCTTCGAGTTTGAAAAGGGCATTGAAGATTCGAGAGCGATTCTGAAAGATTTGAGAGATAGTGTTTGGGTTTGATTTGGTTTTAAGGATTTGAGAGAGATTTTTGTTTGGATTGGAATGAATATTGAAGATCAAAGAGGGTTTTTGATTTGGAATTACTAAATTTCTTTGTCAAAGCCATGAATAATACGAATATAAATGGGTAAACACCTTTTATGGTTTTCCTTATCACTTCCAAAGTTGAATATTTTGATATTGGAGTATATGATTTTCATACCTTTGCATCCAATTCCGTAATTTGCTTTGGTGGAACTTCGAGTGGAGTTTGATCAGCTCTAAAATTTCTTAACCTTGCCAGAAATCTAAGGGCCCATTTGGATGTGGTTTAACCGTTTTTCGTGTGGTTTGATTAAATCAATGATATATGCTTAGGGTTAGGTTTATTGCAATTATAGGGCTTAGTTACTTTATTCCGGATGGATCAATCTCAAGGAGGAACAATACATAACGAGATTAGAATAATAATAAGAATAATAAAGATCAATAAGTATAGCAAAAACTCTTGTATTAGACTAATCTTGAATTGTACAAGTATGTAGGCGTAAGCTCTATTCCTCTCCTTAATACAATGTATGATTCAGGTATTTATAGGGTAAAATCCCTAGATATACAAGGAAACATAATCCTACAAGGACTCTGGGTATTTGTCCTTCTTAAGCCCGGATCGCAGCCTGGTCGCTGAGGAGCATCGTCCCTGATCGGGTCGATTCGTGATAGTGAGTGAGCTATATGGTCGAGCCAATCTAACATCTCTGAGTCGATCCGAGTATCATATGGGGTATAAAATAGCCCCCATCAGTACTCCCTCACTTCTTCGAGCGGATATGTAATAGAAGCTCGTAGAAGTATTGAACATTGTTCGACTGACTTTTCTATGAATTGTGCCTCATTAAAAACCTTACTTGAAAAAATCCAAAGTAAGAAAAAGAGTGCGACGTTTCATAGATAGTCATTTTGTCGTTTCCGAGCTGTGCCGTTATTTTGTTTCGAGGAACCAGTCCTCTTCGTTTGATGGTGGGCGAATAGTCGTGAAAGGGATCAAAGCGTCATTTTGACCTCGTATATATATATGCGTCCCTGGTTTCACCCCCACTTTTTACTCTCTGCATTCTGTCTTTTAGTGGTAACTTTCTTAGTCAATAATTCACCCAAATATCATACTTATTGACAATCATTTTCGACAATCCTTATTATGGCTTCAAATTTGAGAAATCCCAACTCTTCGTCTATCGAGGACGTCAATCTATTTATCGATGTAGAAGCTTCCCCGAGTCCTCCTCCAGAACAAACGGGGGCTCCAGATGTAAATATCCCCGAGAAAGATACATTCAAGGTGGGTATTCTTTCCGACGCGGCGGTGGCCGCTAAGACTAAGAGGAGCAAGGGCGCTAATCCTCAGGTGTCGGATCCGGTTGAGAACCCCGTTTGTGCCTATACCGAGGATAATATTCATGAGGTACTAGATAATTATAGGAAGTGTTTTCCAGAAGGCTCTGACATTCTTCTCCCATCCCCAACTGACAGGGTTACTTCACCCCCTGAAGGCTGTCACGCTTTTTACACAGCTCATTTTAATCATGGCCTCAGACTTCCATTGTCTCCTTTGTTCTTGGAGATATTAAAAATCTTTAGTGTCTCCTTGACACAATTAGTTCCTAACTTTGTGGCCTTCGTCGTTTCTTTTTCGGTTTTGATGATTGCCAAAGGATTCCAGCCTTCTTTCCGCAATTTTTATCAGTTATTTCGTTTTAACATTTCCAGTTCCTCTAATCATGGTTACTTTTTTACAATTTAACAATTTGATCTTTCCATTTTTGATTCACCCGTTTCCAGTAATTCCGACTGGAAATTCCACTTTTTCTTTGTTCGTCCTCCGACACATAGGACTTTAGCTGATGGATCGAGAGAACCTTTTACCTGGGACCATGATTCTAAGTGGACTTTTGATGGTCGCTCTGTTGATGGTCAACTGATTCCCGATGATCCCAACCTGCCGGATAAAATAAAAGAGATGCATTTGGACAAATACCAATGCGCAGTCCTTATTGGGGAGGCCTTTCTTCGCAAAGCGGGCCTAAGTTCTCATACATTCCCCGTTTCTACCTCTTCTCAGCCTCTTGATAAGCTTCTTTTCATAGTTGCAATATGTTTTCTTTGTCTTTATTCCATTAATATTTACAACAAATTTTCGTTTCTCCCTCAGCTTCTATGGTTGAAAATTTTCTAGAAAGGGAAAAATGGTTTTGTCGAAATCTACCAAAACGGTAGAGAACCATCCCATTGAGCAACGGGTTTCTAGGAAGAGGAAATTGGATCACGGTCTTGACTCTGACGATAACAGAGAGGAAACTCCAGAGCCTTCCCAAGAGATTCCGGACGACCTTCTTCTTCTCAGATTCCTACTTCTACCAGGACCGGACAAGGTTATCCTCCCCTGCAACTTAGATCTTCCTCCGGTATACGTGGATGCCGCATGTGGTAGTTGCCTAATTTGACTAATCTCGTGGCAAAGAGAAGGAAGCAGGTCTATAATCGTTCAGGCGAGGATCTCACATTGCTGGGTGAGCCGCATCCCAAGCCTACGCTAGTAGAGATGATTGAGGATCATCTTGTTGGAAAAAGAGCTGCAGGTTACTTTGAGCGTGATTCTCTGGTCAACGATGAGAAGTAGAATGCTGCAGATAAAGCTACACGGATTCTCCTTTCTTCCGTTTTTACTCGGGATGTTTAGAGGTTGCTCGTGAAAGACCCATTGGAGAAGTTGGAGAAAACCTCTCTCTCTTACGCCAGGGTAAATAACCAGATCATTCCTTTTGCATTTTCTGCATTCGAGAAGATTTTAACTAATCTGCTTTTTCTTGACTGGCACTTGTATGTTATCTTCCTTTTATTAAGTGGCCCTTCTGAGGCAGCAATGTGAATTTTTGGAGGAGAAGAACAAGGTTCATCTTCAGAAAGTGGCTGACTTGGAACGTGGTGTGACTGGAGCTGGTCCTTCCACTTCTTCCTCTCCTCCATCTAGGGTCGATGGCGAGCATGGTTTGGGGACAGACAATAATCACATAATAAACACTATTTTGGAAGTGACTCGTACCCAGGAGCGAGTTGATCAATTGGCCAAGGACCTAGAAGATCATCAAGTTCAGTACGCCACTCGTGTCAGCGAGCTGGAATCACAGGTCGCACGTCTTCGAGCTTCTCTCGATGAGCAGGAAGAATACCTCAATCTTGATGGTCTTACTGATGGGTATGGTAAAAGCCCTAGAGAGAAGGTTATTCGTGAGTTCCTCAGCTCCCCGGTTCATACGGCTTTAGTTTATCAAAAGATGGCCCTCTTTTGGAGAGTACTTTTAAGAAAGCCGTTCATCAAATGGTTGCCATGGGTTTGATCGAGGATCGTCGAAGGGAGTATTTCAGGGCCATTCATGTTAGCCTTGATCGTCATGGTCAGAATTATTCTTCTTCTGACGTTCATACTGTGAATTTTGAGCATCTCCCTTTGGCGCATTTGGTAAAGGAGTTCGGAGTACCCTTGCCGGTGCCTCCTCCCGACATTGATTCCGAGCAGGATAAAGATTTGAGCGACCCGGAAGAGGAAGAGGAGAACCCTGAGCCAGTGAATAATGTCAACGAGCAGCTTCAGGTTGAAGGAGACTAGCAAGACACAGGTGAAGGCGACGAGCAGATAATAGGTGAGGGCGACCAGCAGATCCGGGGTGAAGGCGAGCAATAGTTTTTTAGGAAGAGTAATTGTCACAATGTAATTTGTAACTTTACGATTTAACCTTTGTACTGAGACGATTCATATTATGTCTTTACGATTTAACTTCCTCATTTATTAGACAAGTTCAGACATAAGTCTTTATTTTCTGAATATTTATTATATATATGTTTTCAAAGTCTGCGCAACTGTTCATTGGCTAGATAATTTGTTTCGCGCTTCTTTCTAAGGTCCGTCACGTCTTTTCCCTTAGTATAAATACTTGAGGTAAAAAGTTCTTCGCTATTTACAACACGTCCCTACTCAGATAAAATATTCTCCCCAGTAAGTCGTTCGCTCTCCTCGATATATCAATCACTTCCTTGATTTTTCGACAATGAGTTCACTTTTCGGCAATACTTCCAAGCGCTCTTCGCGCGACCATCATAGAAACACTAGATCTAAAAGGTCCCGCACCGAGGGGCCTTCCTTTGGTCCTCCCAAATCCCGATCATCTGCTAGCTCGGGAGCACAGGAATCTACTATTTCTCCGAGTAGACTGAGTGGCGAGCCTAATGCGACCACTAATCCAAGTTATGTACAACAAAACCTTTCCTCTTCTGATGATCTTCAGAGAAGGACTTCCCCAGGTCGGGTTGCTTTTGGGGATATGTCCAATGAGGAGCCATCATTTGACATTCCCATTTCGAGTTCTGTTTATGGTCTTCAAAGTCATGCTTATATCGATCCAAGTCATATTAACCCTTTAGCAGATTCAACCGTTGTTCAGAGTCAGGTAGATAACACTGCTGGGCCAGTTAGCAGTGGATTGTTTTTGGATCCTCCTTTGGATAGTTCTAGACCGCAGCCTGTTACCCAAAGTTTTTCAAATTTTTTGTTTTCTGATACTACTGTAATGACTACTTCGGTCGAGGCCGGTGCTTCTTCCCGGGGTCGGACCTAGCAAAGGTCAGGTCGGGTGACCAAGATTTCTGCATCGGGGTCTGTGAGTCCCAACACGATTGAATCCCCCCTTCAGTTGGATGATCGTTGTATATTGGAGCAGATTAAGGATATAACTGAGTCCGAATCTGCTCGTCATGACAAGATTCCCCTTGATTCTGTCCTGTCTGATTCTTGTGAACCTGATGCTTTATCATGGGATCTGGGCCTTAGTACTATTGCCAGGCGAGTTGAAGAGACACGAGGGTACTTCCAGCATTCGCCTCGTTCAGTCCCTTTTCAAACTTTTTGAGCTGGTACTCATTTTCTTGAGCTATTCCCTTTATTGCTTATATTGTTCATTGATTACATATTTTATCCTTCCAGGGGAAGTACTATGCTTTGCAGTTAGGTGCTCATAACGATGAGATGTGGTTCAGCAAAGATAGCATGAGGCATCGTTTGGATGTGGAGGTGGCTAAGACTGACAGACTCACTCTTCAGAATCAGCTTCTTGAAGATGATATCCAAAAGTTACGTGATGGAAATTTGGTTCTTCAAAAGGAGAGGGATGACCTTACTCAGCTAAATGCTAATCTGGAGAAGTCTCGTCGAGGAGTTTTTGATGAAGGCTATGATCAAGGTTACCAGAAGCGCCAGGAAGAGCTGGTGGCGTTTCTGGATACGCCAACTCCCAAAAAAAGTGCTTCCTCGAGTAGGCCTACCGGTCCCGATCAGCCTTAAAGCTCTAGCTAGCCTTGTCTTCTCTTTTTTTTTTTTTAGAAATAGTAGGAGGAGACTTATTGCAGATTTGTTAAGAAATATTTGTATAAAACTCCTTATTTTGGTGTAAGTATATTTTTGTTGTCTTCAACCTCTGTCGAGAAGCAATTTGAATTACTTGATCGAGCAGACATAATTTGAATGTGAACTGAAGGGATACTAACCAATTTACTGTTAAGCAATGTTTCATCTGTTTGCCAGTAAGATGTTCGAGCATAGAGCTCTGTAAAAGGTTATTTTGCTGGACTTTGTGTAGAAGTGCTTCAGTTATGTCAATGTGCTCGCTCCGTATCAACTAGCATCGTAGGTCGAAAATAAGTAAGTCATTGCCATCGATTAGACATGAGTCCTTCTTGGGGTTCGAGAAGTCACTTGTAATACGCGACGTTTCATCTGTCCCTTAGTTGTAATGTTTTCTGTGCTTATAAATATGCAAAAACCGCATAACTTATTTAAAATGGCTTCCTACGCATCTACACCAATTCTTTCTGCAGAAGAAGAAATCAGGAGATCTTTTGTCGATCCAAGTGGGGCTTTAGGTTTCTGGGATATCATCTTTACTTTGGTTTGGGTGGAATTGGAAAAATGGTGGGTCCATCCTTCTCCTGGGGATCCATTGTTTCAAGACCAGTTTTAACGGAAAGCTGGTCAATTCATCAAAAGGGCCCACACTATCGTTCCTCAATATTGCGTTCGATTATGGCAATTACCGGATGTGAGAGAGATGAAGCGTTGTTACTATTTTCTTTATTTGGCAACCTTGCAAAAGCCCTTATAAAAATGTATGCCCCTTTGGTCAAGGTGCATTACTAGGGGGTAGTGTCCTTTTCTGATCAAGGAGGATACCTCATCTTTAAGGTACCAGCCTTAAGAGGCGTAGCAGCATGTCGAAGATTTAGTCGACTATAGTTGTAGGATGACACTAGTCTTTCTGTAATAGATGTAGTAGGAAAGTTTTATCCTGTAACACTGCTGAATGTAATTTCATAAGAAAATTGTTTCCATCTTTGATATACCGTGTTCATTTCCGCTTTGACGATTTATGAACTCTGTTTACTTTTGTGTCTCATATTGTATCTCAATACTGACGATCGTTGTGAGGTAATCTAATTTTCGCTGAGTTTTGTGGATATTAAAATATGCATACCAAAATTCATGTCTGTCACTCAGCCGAGTCATGTAGGTCGCTAGAACTTTATAAGTTTGACCCTGACATTTTATGTGAAAGGTTCATCCATTTGTTAAAAATTTGAAATTAGCAGGTAGTAGATCTGTAGTCCTTGTCGTGATTGATCAGACAAAGTTTTGAGACATTATTTTTTATTTTATGAAGATCTATATAAGGGTCTTCGTTTTCATTCTTTTTCCAAAGAGGCCTCATCACCAAGATTTAATTATAGGAACACCTGTTATCTTCGTAATCAATGTATCTGTGTACAGATTGTGAATTTCATATTTCCCAAATAAAGCAACATTTATATTCATTATGCCATCATGTTGTATTTTTGGTGTGGGAGGAATTGGAAAACGTAGAACCATTAGTGAGATCCAGCTTGTCAAGACCTCCTTAAGCAATTCTTTGGTATATTACAGTGACGAGTTCATCTGTCTTAGTAAGATAGGTTGATGCTCTTAATACCTCGTCAGATTTCTTGGACTCTAGGAGGAGAACTAGAGTCTGTGTTATAAGTTTTCAAAATGATCCCCTATCATGTAATCTCAGCATTTTCACTATCGTAATATCAACGGATCTGGTAGTTTGAGTAGTGATGCCTTGTCCTTTTCCGTTTCAGTCGACCTATCGAAAGGTCGCAGATTGATCTTCACATGTTAATCGCTTCAATTCCGGTCATCCATTTTCATCGAGTAGTTTTATCGACTTACCTTCTGCCGTTCCAACTTGCATTAAATGTGGGGAGTTAATAAGTTCGTTTCTCATCCGTTGATCTAATTATTCCCCATCTGTAGGATCAATCTTAGATCTTCCTATAAATAGGTAACAACTCATTTACCATTTCTACTCATACCGTACAGATGGAAAATTCAGTTTCCTCAGGCTTCACTTTGCCGAGTGATCCCATATCTTCAAAAAATCGCATTACTACGATTATTCATATCATATTATTCAGTCCCTGTCTTGCCTAGTGCTGACAAGTCCCATTAACGCCCTACCTAGTACTGACGAGTCCCATGTGGCCTCAACCTTAGTCTTCATGGGGTTGGGGTCCATGGTTATTTGTTTGCACATGGAGGGTTCATATATGCCTGGCATCCTCATTCTTGGATGTTACCTCCGGAGTGATTCCTGGATGGGGTGTGCTGGTAGATTTTCACTTTCACGATGGTCCGTGCGGGATCTCGTTCGGATGAACAACTGCAGCAACCTCTCAAGAGGGATCTCATTTCGGTCGAATAACCACTACAAGCTATCAGACTTTTTAGAGGTTGATTGACCAAAGGGGGCATAGATCTTCGGAGGTCGGCCATCGAACTAAAGAAGTCGACCATCCTGAACAGTATGCTTCTTAGGTGGTTGAAGAAGAATGTTGAGGTACCAAGAAGGAGATTGATGTTTCCGTGGACATTGTCGTGGAACTTTCCAACTTAGTGAATAGGGTTTTACTATTTTGTATTTGTAACCACCATCATATCAATTCTCCTGTTTGAGTGTTTTTATCCGACCTAGTCGGCGTACTTAGTCTACACATAGGTTTTGTATACTAGTAGTTGGTTTTAATCCTTATCATGTAGAGATCGCTGAATTCCGATCTAGTCGGTTTACTCAATTTAGCTCTTAGGTTTTATATCAATGATTGCCTTTAACCTTAATTATTCGATATTTCTAGATCGTCGAGTGTTTACCGACCCAATCGGTTTTTACTCCGTCAATACTTAGGTTTTTTTACCAATTATTGGTTTTAACCCTTTAATTCGTAATTTTGGAGATTGCTGAGTGTTTATCGACCTGGTCGATTTTACTCAATTTAGAAGTTAGGTTGTTTACCAATAATTGGCTTTAACCTTTTAATTCGTAGTTTTGGAGATCTTTGAGTGTTTATCGACCTGGTCGATTTTACTCATTTAGAAGTCAGGTTGTTTACCAATAATTGGCTTTAACCTTTTAATTCGTAATTTTGGAGATCGTTGAGTGTTTATCGACCTAGTCGATTTTACTCAATTTAGAACATATGTTGTTTATCAATAATTGGCTTTAACCTTTTAATTCGTAATTTTGGAGATCGTTGAGTGTTTATCGACCTGGTCGATTTTGCTTTAACCTTTTAATTCGTAATTTTGGAGATCGTTGAGTGTTTATCGACCTGGTCGATTTTACTCAATTTAGAACATAGGTTGTTTACCAATAATTGGCTTTAACCTTTTAATTCGTAATTTGGAGATCGTTGAGTGTTTATCGACCTGGTCGACTATACTCAATTTAGAACATAGGTTGTTTACCAATAATTGGCTTTAACATTTTAATTCGTAATTTTGGAGATCGTTGAGTGTTTATCGACCTGGTCGATTTTACTCAATTTAGAACATAGGTTGTTTACCAATAATTGGCTTTAACCCTTTTCTTGTCGTTGATCGTTCGTAGGTCGACGAGTGTTTACCGACCTAATCGGTTTTACTCAGTCAATATTTAGGTTGTATACCAATTATTGGTTTTAACCTTTCTGTCGCAAATGGCTAGTGATGTACCACCTTGAAATGTACCTTTTGATTGTAGGCCTTTTACATGTTGGATTTGGCGACCTGTAAACGTATTGCTGCTCTTTCTCTTAAAGCTTCAGTTAAGTCGACTTCATCCTTCCTAGTCTTTCATTCTCCTCGCCATCGTACATCTCAATCCTCGGGGTTGGGACTAATGCTTTGACCGGAATAACAGTCTCCGAGCCATAAATTAAACTGAACGGGGTCTCACCAGTCGAGGCTTTGACAGTTGTCCGATTGGCCCAAAGTACTCCGGGAAGTTCATCTAACCATCTTCCCTTTGCTGCCCCTAATCTTTTTTCTAAAGATTTGACTATTTCGCGGTTAGCCACTTCAGTTGTCCATTTGCCCTCGAGTGTCCTATCGAGGTAAAATTTTGTTGAATTCCGAACTTAGAGCACCAGTCCAATACTTGTTTTCCGGCGAACTGAGTTCCATTATCTGAGATTAGGATTCATGGGATGCCAAATCGACATACTATGGATTTCCATAAGAAATTAATTACTTGAAACTATGTTATTCGCGCCAGGGCGAGACACTCTATCCATTTTCTAAAATACTTCACTGCGACTAAAACATAGCTTTTCTTTGACCTTGCAACTGGGAAAGGTCCAACAATATCTATTCCCCATTGATCGAAAGCCCAGCATACCGGTATGGGGTGCATCTTCTCAGCAGGTTGATGACTTATATTTGCATGAACTTGACAGTGATGGCACTTCTTTACATATTCAGTTGCATCATTGTTTAAATTCGGCCAGTAGTATCCTGTTCGGAGACATTTTAAAGCCAACGCCCTGGCTCCACTGTGATTTCCTGCCTTCCCTTCATGTATTTCTCGAAGTATCTCAACAATTTAGGATTCGGAAATGCATTTTAGTAGGATCCCGGAGACCGATCTTCTAAAAAGCTTCCCATCTAATAGCGTGTATCTAGGTGCTCGGTATTTTATTTTTCGAGCCTCATACTGATCGGTTGGCAGGGTTCCTTCCAAAAGATAATCCATTATTGGAGTCATCCAGTTCTTTTCAGCTATATCGATCTCCATCATCTCGGTGATTGGTGTGTTGTCAATGTCAATCGCGGGGGTATTTGAGATCAACCAAGTGATTACTCTTTCTGTTCGTCCATCTTTCGATCCCGTGATTGATGTTTGCTTTTATTGCCATTTCCATCCCTGCGATCAACGCCTCATACTCTGCCTCATTATTGGTTACCATGAAGTCCAAAGTTATCGCATAATTCAAGTCTTCTTTCTCTAGTCCGGTAAAATTAATCCCGTCTCCGCCTTCCTCCCTGTTTGAGGCACCGTCGACATGCATCAACCAAGTGTGATTTTCGACAATCAAAATATCATTATCACCGCTGGTCAAGTCGTTAGTATTTTGTATTGAGGTCGGAGTTTCCAATAGGAAATCAGCTAGTACTTGAGCCTTAATCGCAGTCCTTGGTCTATACTCAATCTTGAATTGTCCTAATTCGATCGCTCATTTAATTAATCTTCCAGAGGTTTATGGTTTTCCCAAGACTTGTCTTAGTGGTTGATTTGTAAGCATTACTATCTTATATGTCAAGAAATATGGTCGGAGCTTCCGTGCTGCTACTACTAAAGCCAAAGCAAATTTTTCTATCTCCAAGTAATTTTTTTCTGCTCCTTGTAATAATTTACTTAGATAATAAACAGGCTTATGCTCTGTGCCTTCTATCTTTACCAATACAGAACTAATTGCAGCCTCCGAGATTGATATGTAGATGTATAAAGGTTGTCCTTCGGTTGGTTTGGCCAGTAAAGGAGAAGAAGTTAGATACTCCTTTAATTGGTTGAAAGCTTGATCACATTCTTCCGTCCATACAAAGTTCCTTGCTTTTTGCAAGGTTTGAAAGAAGGGCAAACTTCTATCTGCCGATTTGGATATGAATCTATTAAGTGCAACAATCTTCCCGACTAAGCTTTGCACTTGGGAGATCGTTCTAGGTGGTTTCATTTCTGTTATGGCTCGAATCTTTTCGGAGTTGGCTTCAATCCCTCGTTGATGAACCATATATCCCAGGAATTTTCCTGATTTGACCCCAAAAGTGCATTTGGTAGGGTTCAGTTTCATGCGGTATTTTCTCAAAATCTTGAAGCATCGGTCCAGATGTTTGACGTGGTCTGCTTCATTCATGCTTTTTACCAACATGTCATTTACGTAGACTTCCATTATTTCTCTGATTAATTCTCGAAACATCAAGTTAACTAGTCTTTGGTAAGTTGTCCCTGCATTCCTTAATCCGAATGGCATCACAATAAAGCAGTAAACTCCCTGCTATGTGACGAAAGCAGTTTTTTCTTGGTCTCGCTCATCCATGTAAATTTGATAGAAACCCTGGAAGGCGTCCATCATGCTAAAGATAGCAAATCCTGCAGTTGAATCGACTAGTAGGTCAATTCTAGGGAGAGGGTAAGGATCTCGTGGACACAACTTGTTTAGGTCAGTGAAATCGTTACACATCCTCCATTTGTTGTCTTTCTTATCCCCTTTTGCCACTAAGACAACATTGTGTAGCCATTCCAAAAAATGTATTTCCCGAATTTGTTTGGCTTTGAGCAGTCTTTCAACTTTTGCCTTGATTATTTTGTCTTTGGCAGGCCCATGATTCCGCTTCTTTTGTCTTGCGAGTTTTGCCATTGGATCTATCTTTAGAGTGTGAGTAATTATTCTCGGGTCGATGCCCTCTATGTCATCTGCACTCCATGCAAAAATGTCCACGTTATCTCTGAGGAAGTTTACTAGCATAACTTCCCCTTCCGTACTGAGTTCAGTCCCAATCCTGGTCGTCTTTAGCGGATCGCCTTGCACAAGCATAATATCTTTGTGTTCTGGTGGCTTTATGGTTAAGTCGACCGTCTCCTTCCCTTTTCGATCTATTCTGTATGTTCTGGGTATCTCGACTTCAGCTTTCTCGACATCAATCTCGAGTTTTCTTTTGATCGGAGTAAATGATTTAGGTTTATTTCCCAATGCGAGGGAGGTGTTATAACAATCCCAGGTCATGCAATGATCATTCACTATTTCTCCAACGCCTGAGGCATTCGAAAACTTTATCTTCTGATGGTAGGTCGATACTATTGCGCGAAAAAGGTTGAGCGCTGGTCGTCATAATATTGCATTATATGCAAATGGGGTTTCAACGACCAGGAATTTTATCATCTTCACTGCTCGTTCTGGTCCCTTTCCCAATGAGACACTTAAGTTCACAGTCCCAGAGGGGACTATTTCTGATCCTCCAAAGCCTACCAATGGAGTTGTCACCTTTTGAAGCGTTATTTCCCCCAGATTCATTTGCGTTAGAACCTCCCTCGAATGATGTTCGCCGAACTGCCATTATCGATTAATATTCTTTTCACATTGTAGTTTGCTATTTCTAGAGACACAACCATTGGAAAGTCAGGATTGTCTTCTTTCAAATCCCAGACTATATTTCTCGGCACTTCGTTTTCATTAAAGCTAATAGGTTGTTCTTTTGGTAACTTGCTTTCGAGAGTCCATACTTCCCTCGGATTTCTAAAATTTCCTTCAATTGACCTGGAGGTTCTACGGCGGGCATTACGGCTGTCTCCCCCTGCCGGTCCTCCTGAGATCGTGTGTATAGTCCCGTATATTTGATCGTTATTCAGTTCTTAGGGTGGACCGTTGTAAGGCCTTCTTCTCACGGGGGTTCTTCTCCGATTATGAGTCCGAGGACTTCTGCTTCTATTTCTCTTTTTCCCGTTCCGTTCGACGTAATCGTCTAATTTTCCTTGTTCAATTAACCTTTCGATCTCCTGCTTTAGGTGGAAACAATCTTCGGTCCGATGTCCATGCGCCCGATGATATCCACAATATAAATTGTAGTTTCGGGCTCCTGGCTTCGGTTGTGCAATTCTTTTCGCTGGTGGAATCCAATTGTTCCTTTCGAGCACTACCAAAATTTCTTCGACCGGGACTGTCAACTTGGTATATTCCACGTGATCTACTCGATTTCTATGAGGCAGTTCAGCCAATCTCGGTCTTGTATAGACATTAGGTCTTTTGTCTCGATCGTTTCGATTATAATCCAATCTTTGGAAAACGTTTCCTTTTCTAAAAGATCGGTCGTAATCCGTTGGCCTAGAGATAGGGGTTTTATCCTGTCGTCTCGGGCCGGAAGTTGACGCTTTATTCCTACTCTTATCTTTGAAAGAGTTCATCTCTTCTTGAGTCATATATTTAGAAGCCAAGGTCATTATTTCTGCAAACGTCCTTGGTTGTTTTCTACTCAGGACATTCCCAAACTGCCTGTTTTTGGTTAGGTCGAACAGCATAGAGATTATGTAATCAATATTTGGCGAGTCAATCTTAAGTAGTTCCACATTGAATCTTGCCAACCAGCTTCTCAGGGATTCTCCTTCTTGCTGATGAATGGTTCCTAAGTAGCTCATAGGGAGTTTTTGCCTTTTCTGGCTGGCGAACTGTTGAGTCAGCTTGTTGCACAGCTCGGGAAAACTGAATATAGAATTGGTAGGTTGTTTCGCAAATAAATCCAGTGCCAATCCTTCAAACGTTGTGACCATCAATTTGGCGGTATATTCAACAGAATGTGCATATAGATTTTTTTTTTTTTTTTTTTTTTTTTTGGTACAAATGTGCATATAGATTCATTATGTTCGTAAAGCTGAATATGTAATTGTCTGGATCAGTTGTGCCGTCGTAACGCGGTAGTCGTCCTGGAACTTGTCCGGATGATTGTGCTTCTTTTATTTCCCTACAGAAAGGAGAGCATGCTGCTAAACTTTCCTGGACTTCCGTGCTCCTTGCCCATGGATGTTGAACAGTCAATAACCGTTGTTCAAGACGTTCTCGTACCATTTTTCAATCTCTCTTTCTGAGACACGGACAATTTTTGGTTGATTAGGGATTGGGTAAGTGATGTCATCGTCGATGGGAATTAAAGTGTTTTTCTTCGATCCCCGATGTGGTGGGTGTACGGGGGGTTTTGTTCGATCCGTTCTTCTTCGGACCCGGTTGTCCATAGGTTTTGCGTTGCTCCTTTGTGGACTAGGTAGTGATTGCTGCTCGGTCCTAGGGCTATCTGCCTGTTCTGATACTTGTTCGAGCTGCCTTTAAGCTCTTCTTCCTGGTTGCGCCCTAGTCGCTCTTGACTCTCTGGGCTCTTGTTCAGGAATTACTTAGCCTCCATGACATAAAGAGTTAAACTGTAGCGCAATTTGTCTCAATTTTTCCTCCGTTTCCGCCAATGGGACGGGGATGGTAGGAACCCTAGGACCTCCAGGTATCGTATTGGCGGCAATCTCCTGCTGTCCTTGAGAAATCTGGACATTAGCCTCCTGACGCTCTTGTTGATTTGAAGGATGATCATTTTCTTGTTGATTATCGACATCGTTGACTATTGGTTCATTATTTGTTAAATCGTTCGACGTCATAGGTGGGTGCGTTGTGCTGCTTCTCGTCTCGTTGGGAGCATTTTTCCTCGGGCGAGCCATGTATCTATCGAATAATTAACTCAGCCCCACGATGGGCGCCAACTGATTTAACCATTTTCCGTGTGGTTCGATTAAATAAATGATATATGCTTAGGGTTATGTTTATATTGCAATTATAGGGCTTAATTACTTTATTCCGGATGGATCAATCTCTAGGAGGAACAATACGTAACGAGATTAGAATAAGAATAAGAATAAGAATAATAAAGATCAATAAGTATAGCAAAAGCTCTTGTATTAGAATAATCTTGAATTGTACAAGTATGTAGGCGTAAGCTCTATTCCTCTCCTTAATACAATGTCTGATTCAGGTATTTATAGGGTAAAATCCCTAGATATACAAGGAAACATAATCCTACAAGGACTCTAGGTATTTGTCCTTCTTAAGCCCGGATCGCAGCCAAGTCACTGAGGAGCATCGTCTCTGATCGGGTCGATTCGTGATAGTGAGTGAGCTATATGGTCGAGCCGATCTAACATCTCTGAGTCGATCCGAGTATCATATGGGGTATAAAATAGCCCCCATCAGGATGGATGTATTTGAAATGAAGAGGGATTTCAAATGAATGGATTTGAAATTCCAATGATTTGAAATCCATTCATTTGCAATCTCTTGTTTGGATAAATTTTTTTACAAAGAATTTCAAATCCATTCATTTAAAATCCATAGTTTGGTATATATCATTTATGTTATTTGAAATTTCCAATTGTGCCTTATAATTTACTCTATGATTTAATTCTTGTTGTTGATATCCGGATAAAATCGCATAAATCGATTTGGGGCAAAATTATAATTTTTGAAAATTAAGGGACCAAAAATGAAAATTCAGAATTCAGAAAATCTGGGGCCGAATTGAAAATCTTAATTTTCTGAAAATTCTGGACAGAATTGGAACACTGGGTTTTTCGAAAATCTGCGGTCAAATGGCCATTTTTTAAAATTAAGGGACCAAAAGTGCAAATTTGGATTTTTGAAAATCAGGTGCCGAATTAAAAATTTTAATCTTCTGAAAATTATGGAATGAATTGCAGTTCTTATTTTTTTGAAAATATGGGGTCACACTGCAATTTCTGAAAATTAAGGGACCAAAAGTGAAAATTTGAAATTATGAAAATCAGGGGCCGAATTGAAAATTTTAATCTTTCGAAATTAACTGAATTGTAATTTTGGGTTTTTCAAAAATCTAGGGTCAAATTGTAATTGCTGAAAATTGAGGGACCAAAAGTGTAAATTTGGATTTCTGAAAATTTGGGGCCGAATTGTTTTAATTTTCTGAGAATTCTGAACTGAATCGCAATTCTTGATTTTTAAAAAATTTGGGGTCAAATTTCAAAAAATTGAGGGACCAAAAGTGCAAATTTGAAATTCTGAAAATCAGGGGCCGAATTGAAATTTTTTCTTTTCTTAAAATACTGGACTGAATTGCAATTCTTTCTGAAAATCTAGGTTCAAAATTGCAATATCTAAAAATTGAGGGACCAAATTCGGTTCCTGAAAATCAGGGTCCTTAAAAAATTTTGGGGTCAAAATTGCAATTTCGAAAATAGAGAGACCAAAAGTGCAATTCGAATTTATGAAAATAGTAGCCCAATTGCAAATTTAATTTTTTGAAAATTCTGGACTGAATTGCATTCTAGGTTTTTTGAAAATTTGGGATCAAATTACAAATTTTGAAAATATACAATGTGGACCTTTTTTTTAAATGGATTTCAAATGACTAGTTTTAGGAGGAATTTCAAATCCACTTAAAATTGGGCTGAAATCCATTGGACTAAAATCCAGGATTTCAAATGAGTGGATTTAATTTTGTATCCAAATAGCATGATGAATTTTATAAGGGATTTCAAATCCACCCAATCCAAATCAATCCATCCAACCCAAATCAATCTATCCAAATAGGCCCTAAATGAATCCGGCAAAATTTTTATTTGATTGTCACTAATGTCAAGCTCTTCAAGCATTTCCAGATTTCCAATCGATTCTGGCAACATTTTAAGATCAGCATTTGAAATGGAAGAAAATAAATTGAAAAAAACTTTCATCCCACATTGAAAGATTAAGAAAATTTGAGGTTTATATATAATTTTTCAACTAAAATGTGTAACAACTAGCAACCAAAAGTCTCTTCTCTCGTGCGCGCGGGAGGGTGTGTGTGTGTGTGTTTGTGTGCAAATCATGGATTGACGTCACACCTCGAACTTTCAAGACTTGTGTGAGCCCGCGACCCGAGGACACCGAAAGCTCAATTCGGACAAACCAAGGTTTTGCCTTTTTTATCAATACTTCAAATTGCCCCTTATACAATTTTTATTATTTAATATTCTACCCCTAAAACAATTTGTATTTAATACTCGCCTAAAATTAATTTTTGTTTTAAAAAAAAAAAAAAAAAAAAATAAATAAATTGAAACCCAGCGCATTTCCCAGCTGGCTTGCTATCCTGCTTGTCGCCCTGCCTCGCCCAATTGCCAGCCACCGTCTCCAACCGAACCAAGCCGACAACCCCCTTCATGCCTAGTTGTCGGCTCGGGTGGAGATAGTCTTAAGTGATGTAGTGAAAGTTTCTATCCAATTTTTTTTACCCAAAGTGTAAATGCTAAGAAATCAAGGAAGTGGGGGATAATGGTCAAATTGGGCGGTAAAACAAAATTTTATTTTCTCAAATGCCATTAAATTTTTAAAAATTACTCAAATGCCATATGATTAATTAACCAATTAAACTAAATTAATTAACTCTTCCTAATAAAATTAAATTTAACAAATATACCCCAAAATTTTAAAAACTTCAAAATCAACTACCCCAAAATCAATTCAATTTTTCTCCCATGAATTCAGTGTTGGCGTGTGGCGGGTAGGAATGCCACCCTCCATGAAGAAACCCATGATGGGTCCATGGCGGATGGCGGGTGGGAGTGCCACCCGCCACTCGCCACTCGCCATGAACAAATTCATGGCGGGTGGCGGGTGGCATTCCCACTCGCCACCCGCCATGAAAAAATTCATGGCGGGTGGCAGGTGGCACTCCCACCTGCCACACGCCAAGGGTTTCTTCACGCGAATCGAAGAAAAGTGCGAAATAAACACGAAATTCTTACCTCAAATGGCCATTTTTGTTGGTTTCTTTCCATCATCGATAATCAGTTGATCTGCCATTCCGATTTGCTTCAATTTGAAAAAAAATTGAAAGAGGATTTTTTTTTTCCACTCTTCTCTGCTGCTGCGCGATGGGTTTTTGAATTGTGAGGAATGTGTGTGTGTTTTATTTTTATTTTTGTTAAGGATTGGATTGGGGGGTTTTGTTAAAAGTGTATAAAGTGTGAGGCGTGAAGTGTAATTATTAGGTGAGATTATGTTTTTTTAACATTTTTTTTTTTTTAAATCTGAGAAAGGGCTTTGGCATTTGGGTAATATCTATTTTCCCTTGTGGCATTTTTTAAATTGGCTCAAATAGGGCTCATTAATAATTGGTACATTCGTAGTTCATCATACCAACAAATGTCTTTAATCAGTTTTGGGTTTAAGCCATCCCAAAACCAGGTCACATTTGACCACAAAACCAAACAACGCCTTATTCCCCAAACCCCCGCTATCATACGCCCTAAGCGCACGAATAATTTTAGCTTCAGAAGAAGGAAGCAAACTATCATATCAATGCGGGCCGTCGTTCAGCGCGTGGCTTCCGCCACCGTTGAGGTAAACAAACAATATTACCATAAATTTCGTTCGATTTTTCTCGATTACTCGGTCGCGTAAGATAGAGGCATTTCAGGTGGAAGGGCGCATGGTATCGACGATTGGGCCGGGCCTGTTGGTGCTCGTCGGGCTTCATGAAACCGACGTTGAATCGGATGCTGAATACATGTATGTTTGTTTTTCTTACTGATTATGTGAGTATTGTTTTATTGAAAATTAATTTGTTGTTGAATGCTGGGTTTCAGATGTCGGAAAGTGTTGAACATGAGATTGTTCCCAAATGAAATTACTGGCAAGAATTGGGACCAAAATGTAATTTCTTCATTCTTCCTTCTTTATCTTTCTTCTTTCATATTCATAAAATGAGAAGTAACAATAAGGCCAAATTTTACTTTGGAAAGTCTAACTATGTTTGTTAGTTTTCCTCTTCAAATTTGCTTTGTGAATATAAGGGTAAAATGGGAAATCTTAGGCGTTTTGCGAACGAAGATATGTTGAAACTAATGACATGGTGCAAATAAAGAGTAAATAGTTTGAGGCGGAAACATGATGCAATTGATAGTCGAGGGGACAAAGTGGACATTGAAGATAGTTGGAGAGAGCAAAATAGAATTTAGTCCAAGTATAATGCATCATCTAGAGCTCTCATTTTGATTGTTTTGGTATGAAAGTGGGAGTATTTCCAAGATCATTCACAATTTTTCGTATTTGTTAACAAGACATTTTATTGGTTTATGAACTTACAGGGTGACAACAATTGGAAAATTCTTGTCCAGACCTGGCTTGGCCAAACCCATCCAACCACAAAGCAAGTGTATTGCACTTACTTTGTAATTGATCACTCTCTTGAGAGATACATCGAATCCAAAAGCAAGTGTATTTCACTTGCCAAGTAGTTTAATTTTTTTTTTTTGGTTTCTCAGGGGTTTGATCCCTTTCGAGGCGCGTCAGTCATATATTATATGAGAACCTCTTCCAACATGGATTCAAACTTAGGTCGCCACTTTGGGGATACTAGTCTCTTCCGCTAGACCAATCTCCTGCTTTGATTTGTTTTTTAAGAAGAATTTCCTTTTGAATATAACTTATTAGATTGCAAACCAATTGGGCATGGGTTTGAAAACAAGGCAATAATACTGATTTTTAGATGGCTTTAGATAATTAAGAAAAGAATTTGTTTTCAGAAAATTTCGATATGGCCCAAGTATTTAATCTTACATCCTCTAGCTTGAGTTATATATTACGAGTTCTTGCTTCTAGATGAACATTTATGGCTATTTTTTCCTTACAATGTTATGAGAAAGAATACAGATTAGTCTATCACCTTTCCTAAATTTGGGTTCTTTTCTAACTATTGCAATAATGATTTTCCATGGTCTTATCTGCTTTTTATTGCTTACATAATGATTTTTCATTGTGTTATATGCATGTTGACAGGTTATGCAGAAAAACTATGAAGTTTTATTAGGTAATTCTTCTCTGTCTACCTTCTATTATAAACTTTCCAGCTTTTGTACAATTGCTATATTTTTTATCTATGTCTACTTGTGTTTAAAGGTGCTAATTGACATTGACTAGTTCTTACTTGGTGCAGTAAGTCAATTTACATTATATGGGGTATTAAAAGGCAATAAACCTGATTTTCACGTAGCAATGCCTCCTGAAGCAGCAAAACTGTTTTATGCTTCTCTAGTCGAAAGATTTCAGAAAGCCTACCGATCTGATGCAGTTAAAGGTGATAGAGATATTTCATCTTTCTTTTTCTTCTTTGTGTTTTACATTGACATTACGATTTCCAATTTTCGTGAGAGTGCTGGATTACCCCTTTTTAATTTAATTCCTTGTAACTATATATTAAACTACTATTAACTTAAGGGTGATTTACACCCAGATTTAGTGTCTTATAAGAAATAAAAAATTACAGAGAGACCCTTTGTTTTGTCCTTCTCACCGTTCCCCTTACGGTGGACGGCATTTGATGACATCATCTAAATAATTTAATGTTTTCCAAAACCCCTAGGGTGTTTTTGAAACGTCAGGGGATTTCTTGTAATATAGCTAAACCTCAGGAGTCTGGGTGTAAATCGCCCTTAACTTAAAACTCCTTTATTCATTCTTCTCTATCAAACCATTATACACATGGCTGTGCTTTTGGGTAGGAATCTAAAGATTCCCTGATGGGAAAGGAAAGATGGAGATGTCTCCTACGTTACACATGATATGAAGTATCGACCTAATTCCATAGATTCATTCCGTATGAATGCTACATGAAGAACATTAGCAAGATGACAGATATCTTCTTTTCCGTCTCAGCAAAATCATTTTTTTTTCCACAAGGAATTGTGATGTCTTTTGACGGGATCGCGGTGCACAATTTCTGGAATGTAGGTAGTGGTTTTGATCGGTTCAATCGAAAGGAAGGACTAATGTCTATTTTTTATTTTCGACGGGATGATAAAGACATATATGGTAGAATCGTAACCATAGAATACGACCCTAATCGAAATGCCTACGTTTGTCCCATGGAGAATTTTGACTGTTGAATTCTCTGAGTAGGATTTGGTTTAATAACGGTATAGAAGCCTAATTCATTTCATGCATTATAACTTTCAAGCGCCTATGAATAACTGATTATTCTGTATGTGCAGATGGCATATTTGGAGCAATGATGACAGTGAGTTTTCAACTTTCTATTATAAACTTTTCTTTTGCGTTGTTGTAATGAAATCTAAATTATCAAAAAAAAAAAAAAAAAGAACTTTTAAGCCAGAAAAAACTGAGGACAACCCCTTAACTTATGCCTTTCCCCCCATCTATTTGAAGGTTAACTTGGTCAATGATGGTCCAGTGACGATGCAGCTCGATTCGCGATAACAATCTAGGTAAGCAAGCTAAGACCAGCCATGGTTTTACTCAATGAATTTGGGCTAGTTGAAGTGAATTAATGTTATCTGAATCTGAATACTGTCTAGATTGTTTCTATGTTAGTGAAATGTGGACATACTTGTAGAAATACAAATGTATTGTTTATGGAGTATTATGTTAGAAATCCAAATTGATTAAGCACAACATGACTTATTTTTATTAGATTCTCAACTCCATAAAATTCATAACTGGGTTTCTCTGGTTGCAGTTTTTGTTTGGAGTTTCTGCATTTTCACCCTCTTAAAACAATCCCTAAAATACAAAAAGAAAAAAAAAAAAAAGCAAAATTGGCCCGGAAGATAAGAAACGTTATGGGAAAAAAACATGTAGTAAAGCAAGCACATTTGTTTGATGTTGTTAAGACATTTTGAAATTGTTTTACACGGAGAGAATTGTCATCTTGATCTCTTCTCTATAAATTACGAACATTCCTTGATCTAAGACTCAATTACAAAAATTCCATTCACGTCTTTGGTATTACGAAAACTTGCCTCAAGTTTATCACTATCTTAAAGTTAATCTCCTTCACCATTAACTTTTGACTTCTGAGGAAATATTCCTTAATTTTTCAATTATGCCTCTAGGAGTTATTTGTAAGATTTATAAAAATGACATGAATATTTATGGATGAAATTGTCCCAGAGGGTTAGTTGTTAGATTTTATATTTAATAGGGGTGAATGTAATTTTTTTTTTAAATTTCATAGATTTAAACCTTTTTTTACCTATTCAACTCGTTTTCACCGATTTTCATCGATTACGTCCACTTTTTTTCTAATCTCATCAATTTGAGCCTTTTTGATTGACTTGACTTATTTTTCATTGATTTGAACTTTTTTTTTGATTTAACCAACTTTTTGATCGATTCCATCTATTTTTTTTCTTTCTAATGTCACTAGTTTAAACTGTTTATGATAATTTAACTTCCACAAATTTTTAATCAATTCCAATCATTTTTTTTAATCAATTTAATTAGTTTTTCACCAATTTTCATAGATCTGAATGGTTATTGATCGGTTTAACCATTTTTTTTTGTCAATTCCACCTATTTTTTTCACTTATACATTAATTTTTATTTTCGATCGATTTAACTCATTTTTTCATATATTTTCATCGACTTAATGTTTTCAACGAGCTACCATTTTGACGTTTTGGATACATTCAAATAGAAACATCATATGCAATAATACCAATTCTTGAAAATATTAGGCATGTTGCTATTTAATATGATGATTTTATGCATGTGTTATGATTTTCCTTATAAACATCATATGCAACAACACCAATTCTTGAAAATATTAGGCATGGTGATATTAAATATTTTTATTTTGATGTCCTGATTATAATTTTCATATATAGACTTTTCATATCATTATCTGAGTTTTTGGGTTAGAATCATGAAATAAAAATCTTATGTTTTGTATGATTTTTAAAGCAAATTGCAATATAAATAAACAATATTCACTGTTTTCAAGTTCATATTACTAGAATCAATTCATGTAGTTCTAAAAAAAAATCAATTCAATTAGTTGTTAAGGGGGAAGGGTAAAACAGACATTTAATAAGTGGAATGGATGGCTGGTTAGGGTGTGATTGCCAAAAACGAAAATTTTTGGGGTAACTGCAAAATAGTGATGGTTCAGGGGGTATATGTGCAAATAATCCATAAATAGATGTAAGAAAAAAAATTGTAAATAATGCATGTTTTCCATTGCCGGGTAATTGCCAGATATTGATAGTTTAGGGAGTATAGGAGCAAATAACCCATAAATAAAAGTAAGAAAACGAAAAATAAAAAATATATTTTTTCCGTTGCCGGGACTTGAACCCGGGTCTCTCGGGTGAGAGCCGAGTATCCACCAACTAGACTACAACGGAACAATTGTTATATAATCTCAAATTTTGGATCATGTAATATTAACAAAAAATAAATATAAAAATGAGAAGCCATCTAATTCAAACTAATTCTTTTTTTGTTGATAAAGTTGTTCACGTGCGCAATTTCACTGATATTGATGACAAGGTGACATTTCCTTGGTTAGATGCATTCATCGGTAAGTATTAGCGTTAGTCATTTATAGCTTGTTTGGTTATAAAGAAAAAGTTAAAATAATACATATTTGTTATAAATATTAAAGTTATGGATGTCATTGAAAGGTCACATTGAAATTACTAAAGTCTAGATTAATTCACATTGAAGAGTTAGAAAGATTGTAACTTATGACTTTTTGATTTCCCAACTAGTCCTATAAATAGTGATACTTTGTAATGTATTTCTCAATGAATATGAATAAAAAATATTCTCTCCCTACTTTGTTCTCTTTAGTTTATTCTTTACATGTTCATCTTCTAGCTTATTTCGTAACACGTTATCAGCACGAATTCCTCCGAAATACTTGATCCAACTTAAGTATTTCCGTAACACATCAGTTTTATAGCAGTAAGAGTACTTTCTATTCTTTATCATTATTTGCTATCTACTCAGTTTTATAGCAGTAAGAGTACTTTCTATTCTTTATCATTATTTGCTATCTACTATGTTTTACTAGGAAATCGAGACTAATTTCATCTCTACTTATTTCTTAATTTACCATCACTCGTCTGTCTATACTGCATATTAAAAGTTTTAGTGTCATCGGACCACAAACCAAGTTTCAATTCAGCCAAATATGTCCAATTCATTACATTAAAAAAATGTAAAGGTTTGTAATTATGTTTAAATTTTTAATCTACAATTCTTATTCTTTTGTGTTGACGTATGGCCAAATAATAGAAAACAGTTTTTCTTATGCCACCACTGGACATGAATTGTTTTACATTCATTAATTATTTAAAACAACTTATTATTGAAAATAATTTTTTTTCTCTAAAATATTCTGATCGCCTAAATCACTTGAGTTTACTTATGTTCATATCTTCTATGTCTATGTACTCAGATGAAGTTATTATCATTTTTGGACCCTGAAATTATTTGATTGGTTGGTATTAATTGATTGGTATTAGAATAGGTAAACAATTTAGTTTTTGTTACACATACTCAGTGACATTATTCTAATTATTATTTTTTTATTAGCTAACAATATGTCAAATCTCACCAAACTCGAGTTTGCCGCTCTAGACATATCGGGAAAGAATTATTTATCTTGGGTATTAGATGCTGAAATTCATCTAGACGCTAAAGGTCTAGGAGATACAATCGTAAAGGAAAATGATGCATCTAATCAAGACAAAGCAAAAGCAATGATTTTTATTCGTCATCATCTGCATGAAGGATTAAAAACCGAATATCTAACAGTTAAGGATCCACTTGAATTATGGAACAATCTGAAAGAACGTTATGAACATCAAAAAACGGTAATTTTACCTAAAGCTCGATAAGATTGGATGCATTTAAGGCTACAGGATTTTAAAACCATAAGTGAGTATAATTCTTCGGTTTTTAAGATAAGTTCTCAACTGAAATTGTGTGGAGAAAAAATAACTGATGATGACTTATTAGAGAAAACTTTCTCAACTTTTCACGCATCTAATGTGCTCCTGCAGCAGCAATACCGTGAAAAGGGCTTTAAAAAATACTCTGACTTGATCTCATGCCTTTTAGTGGCTGAGCAAAATAATGAGCTATTGATGAAAAATCATGAAATTCGACCCACTGGTGCCGCTCCATTCCCAGAAGTGAATGCAACAGTACATGGAAATTTTGAGACCGGACCCTATCGTGGTCGAGGTCGTGGTCGCGGCCGTGGACGTGGCCGTGGTGGTAATCGCGGCCGTGGACGTGGACGTGGTCGAGGTCGTAATAATTTCAATTATTATGGCAACAATAACTTCAGCCAACAAAAGAAAAATGATCTGAAAGTTAAGGGTGGTCCAAGTAATCCTTCAATAGGTGGTCCTAACAATCCTTCAAAAGGAAATGAAAATATATGCCATCGATGTGGTATGAAAGGGCCTTGGTCGCGTACCTGTCGTACGTCTGAGCATCTCGTAAAGCTTTATCAAGCATCAAACGAACTTGACTTTTCAAGATAATGATACAAATACCAATTTTGATTATGAAGATGATGCCCACAATATTGAAGCAAATCTTGCCTACAAGGATAATAACATTAATGA
This sequence comes from Penstemon barbatus, assembly GCA_003313485.2. NCBI lineage: Eukaryota > Viridiplantae > Streptophyta > Magnoliopsida > Lamiales > Plantaginaceae > Penstemon > Penstemon barbatus. Next base: position 74,263,126 of record CM064883.1, read on the forward strand.
TTTTACTCATATGGATGTAGAGGACTTTTTCGAGACTCTCGGTGGGAGAGTTGATGATGGAAATAATAAGAAGAACTAAATGTTATTTATTTTCAGTATTTTACTTCGTACTTTTGATCATCTTTTAGTTGTATTTCAGTTTCACCAATGAATAATTATCACTTATGATAAATTATTTTGTTTAATGAAGCAATATGGATTTGCGAAATTCTATAGTGGGACCCAAGATCGATCTCAATGATGTATGTCTCGCCGACTGTGCTACAACGCATACCATATTTAAAGATAAAAAATACTTTTCTGAATTAATAGCAACTAATGCAAATGTTAATACCATATCTGGTAGTGCAAAACTAATTGAAGGCTCCGGAAGAGCCATTATATTATTACCTGAAGGAACAAAATTTGTTATAAATGATGCTTTATTCTCTAGTAAATCTAAAAGAAATTTACTAAGTTTCAAGGATATTCGCCGAAATGGATATCATATTGAGACTACAAATGAGAATAATAATGAATACTTACATATCATAGTTGTTATATCAGGAAAGAAAAGAGTTTTGGAAAAATTACCTGCCTTATCTTCGGGTTTGTATTATACAACTATTAGTACAATTGAAACACATGCTATAGTAAACCAGAAGTTTACCGATCTAAATACTTTTAATATTTGGCATGACCGGTTAGGCCATCCCGGATCAACAATGATGCGTAAAATTATAGAGAATTCATATGGTCATTCATTGAAGAACCAGAAGATTCTTCAATTCAAAGAATTCTCATGTGTTGCCTGTTCTCAAGGTAAATTAATAAAGAAACCGTCTCCAATGAAAATTAGGTTAGAATCTCCAGCATTTCTGCAACGGATTCAAGGTGATATATGTGGGCTCATTCATCCATCATGTGGACCATTCAAATATTTTATGGTTTTGATAGATGCATCTACAAGATGGTCACATGTGTGTTTATTATCAACTCGCAACCTGGCGTTTGCGAGATTACTTGCGCAAATAATTAAATTAAGAGCACAATTTTCAGATTATGCAATTAAGACAATTCGCCTTGATAATGCTGGTGAATTCACATCTCAGGCTTTCAATGATTATTGTATGTCAATTATAATAACAATTGAAAGTCCTGTTGCCCATGTTCATACACAAAATGGACTAGCAGAATCATTCATTAAACGCCTCCAATTAATTGCTAGACCATTATTTATGAGAACAAAACTTCCGGTTTCAGCATGGGGATATGCTGTTTTACATGCAGTAGCACTTGTGCGCATCAGGCCAACTAAATTCTCCCCATTACAATTGACTTTTGGCCAGGAGCCAAACATTTCCCATCTTTGGATTTTCGGATGTGCGGTATATGTGCCAATTGCTCCACCACAACGCACAAAGATGGGTCCTCAAAGGAGGTTGGGAATATATGTTGGTTATGTGTTGGATGAGGATGAAGATGAAGGCACTGAAGACAAATTGATAAGGGAGGTTTTGATGCATTCTAAAACTTCAAAATCTGCTAAGTATGGATTAACTTAACTGATGTTCCCTTATGAAGAATTTTTGACTAAGTAAAGAAGACATCAGAAGAGTCAAAAATCAAGGTCCAAAGACTACTGATCCGCTGAAGGAAAAATAACAGACTGATGAAGATCAGCCAACTCAAATCAGATTTGTTCAAGTTTGAGATCAGCCTTGTTCGCCATCAGACTTGCACTTCCGTCAGCCAAGTGGAAAGGATCATAAAGTCTTCCCAACAGTAATAAATGCCCCTGGAAGTAATAAATGCTGAAGTACAAGGTTATTAAAGACAAATGATTGAAGAAATGCTTCGCATCAGCTGGGTGCATTTAATGCTGCCTGCAGGAAAGTACTGTTGACAGTACGGACAGACTGCAAAAGAGCCGTTCGCGGATTTTAAGGACCAGTACTCGAGAAATTTGAATCTTGTCTCTCTTCAACGGACATTTTTCAAACCTCAAGTATAAATAGCTGAAAGAGACGAGAAGAAAACAACAAGACAATCTCTGAGAAATTTTCGAAGCAGAATTCTTTAAGTCTCAAGAACAGCTCACTCATCAGCTTAGTCATTTGTTGACGAAAAGCGAAGTTGAAGAACAAAGCTAAACACATCTTCTGAGTGAATTTGTAAAACTGAGTGTTGTGAGAAGTAGATATCCATCTTTGTGAGTGATATTACTTCGGAGAGTAGGAGTTTCTGAGTGATTTCCTACTGCGCACTTGTGGCCTTTTCATTTGTTGATTGACGCAAGCAGAGTATACTGTAAACTTTGTGATTATAGTATAACCCAAGATCTAAGTGACTTGGAAGAGTGGACTAAAGGATATTTACATCCATATAACCACTATAAAAATTACTTGTGTTTTTACTTGCATTTTTACTTGCATATTTTCAGTTGCATAAAAACACTTAAAGTTAACTGTTTGAAAAGTTTTCTAAGAAAAAGAGTTTTGTAAAACTGGGGAACAAACTTTCAAACTGCTAAGTTTACTTGTGAAAAACACTTTATAAATCCGCTGCAAGTACTCTAACTATTAAAACTGATTTTGACAAAATCAGCTAAGTAACTATCAGTTTAGTGGTCTACGAAGCTCTTCAAAGATTTGTTCGCGATCAGCCGAGGAATCTACTGTTGATAAAAGCTTAGTCTGTTTAAGTTAACAAAAAGGTTTTAAAGTTAAAAATTGCAAAATGTTTAGAGGTCTATTCACCCCCCCTCTAGACCTCATCTGACCACTTGGGACCAACATTATGAGTCCCCTTCTATAATTAAGTATCTTGAACAAATGACGGGAAATTTATTTACGGCGCGGTTTGCCGATTGTCATTTTGATGAAACAATGTTCCCAACATTAGGGGGAGAGAATAAAGAGCTGGTAAAAGAAATAACATGGAATGCATCATTATTATCTTATCTAGATCCTCGAACAAACCAGTGTACACAAGAAATTCAAAAGATAATTCATTTGCAAAATATTGCAAATCAATTTCCAGATGCATTTACCGATATAAAAAGAGTTACTAAATCTTATATACCAGCTGAAAATGCTCCAGTTCAGATTGATGTCCCGGTAGGACAATCTGTTAGTGCAAATGAAAGCAAACCACGGTTAAAACGTGGCAGACCAATCGGTTCCAAGGATAAAAATTCTCGTAAAAGAAAAGGAGCAAAAAATGAAGATGGTCATATTGTGGAGGCGAGCGCTCATGAAGAGTCGCATGACATAACTAATAATAACACCCAAGAAGCGGTGCAGGTACCTGAAAATAATGAAAATGAAGAGATCTCAATAAGTTATGTCACTACGAGAAAAAGATGGAACCGAAATAAAATAGTTGTCGACAACATTTTTTCATACAACATTGCTGTTGAAATTATAAATGAGAATGAGGATCTAGAACCTAAATCTGTCGAAGAATGTAGATATACAAATGATTGGCCAAAATGGAAAGACGCAATTCAAGCAGAATTAAATTCACTTTCAAAACGTGAAGTTTTCGGACCAATAGTCCAAACACCAAAAGATGTAAAACCCGTTGGGTATAAATGGGTATTCGTGCGAAAAAGAAACGAGAAAAATGAAGTCGTTAGATATAAAGCACGACTAGTGGCACAAGGGTTTTCGCAGAGACCCGGTATTGATTATGAGGATACATATTCTCCTGTGGTGGATGCAATTACCTTTAGATACCTTATTAGTTTGGCAGTACGTGAAAAGCTAGATTTGCGTCTAATGGATGTTGTTATAGCCTATTTATATGGCTCGCTCAATACTGAAATTTATATGAAAGTCCCTGAAGGACTTAAAATTCCAGATGCACTTGGGAAATCCCGGGAAAATTATTCAATACGCTTGCATAAATCATTATATGGATTAAAACAATCTGGGCGCATGTGGTACAATCGATTGAGTGGATACTTGTCAAAAGAAGGTTATAAAAGTGATCCAATTTGCCCATGTGTTTTTATAAGGAAATCAGGATCAGAGTTTGTTATAATTGCTGTATATGTTGATGATTTAAATATCATTGGAACTCCTGAAGAGTTTCAAAAAGCAATTGATTACTTAAAGAAAGAATTCGAAATGAAAGATCTTGGAAAAATAAAATTTTGTCTCGTCTTGCAGATCGAGCATCTATCAAACAAAATTTTTCTTCATCAATCAACTTATATACAAAAGATCTTGAAACGATTCTATATGGATAAGGCACATCCCTTAAGTACCCCAATGGTTGTAAGATCTCTGGATGTAAAAAAGGACCTTTTTCGTCCTCGTGAGAATAATGAAGAACTCCTTGGTCCTGAAGTACCATATCTCAGTGCTATTGGAGCATTGATGTATCTTGCTAATAGTACACGTCCTGATATATCTTTTGCTGTAAATTTATTAGCAAGATTTAGTTCTTCTCCGACACGACGACATTGGAATGGAATTAAAAATATATTTTGATATCTCCGAGGAACAATTGATATGGGGTTACTTTATCAAAATAATGCAAAATCATACTTAGTTGGATATGCGAATGCATGTTACTTATCTGATCCACATAAAGCCCGCTCTCAAACAGGCTATGTATTTATAAGCAATGGAACTGCTATATCATGGCGTTCTACTAAACAAAATTTAGTTGCCACTTCATCAAATCATGCAGAAATAATCGCAATGCATGAGGCAAGTCGAGAGTGTGTTTGGTTAAAATCAATAACCCATCATATCCAACAGATGTGTGGTATATCATTCGACAAAAATACCCCTATAATTTTGTATGAAGATAATGCAGCTTGCATAGCTCAACTCAAAGAAGGGTACATCAAAGGTGATAGAACGAAACATATTTCACCAAAATTTTTCTTCACTCATGAACTTCAGAAGAATGGTGACATAGATGTTCAACAAATTCGTTCAAGTGAAAATTTGGCTGATTTATTAACTAAGGCATTGCCGACTGTCATATTTGAGAAGTTGATAAGTGGAATTGGGATGTGTCGACTTAAAGATGTTAAATGATTTTGTCATCAGGGGGAGTAAAAGATATATCGCACTCTTTTTTCCTTCACTAGGTTTTTATCCCAATGGGTTTTTCCTAGTAAGGTTTTTAATGAGGCAATAAACTATAAACAATGAACATCCAAGGGGGAGTGTTATAAATATTAAAGTTATGGATGTCATTGAAAGATCACATTGAAGTTACTAAAGTCTAGATTAATTCACATTGAAGAGTTAGAAAGATTGTAACTTATGACTTTTGGATTTCCCAACTAGTCCTATAAATAGTGATACTTTGTAATGTATTTCTCAATGAATATGAATAAAAAATCTTCTTTCCCTACTTTGTTCTCTTTAGTTTATTCTTTACATGTTCATCTTCTAGCTTATTTCGTAACAATATTTTATTTTTCTATTTGTTGTTTGAGGAAAATTTTATGTTGAATTTTTTTCCCATCAATTTGATGAGAAAATTCTAGGAAAATTTTAACGTGAAATGTAAAAATAATTCTTGTGCTTTGTCTAACTATCAAACTAACCGTGTTATATTTATTACCATAAGATTCCTTGTGCTTATTCATTATTAGAAAAAAAAAATCTCAAATCATAATAAAAATTATGCCCCCTCAAAGGATGCAAATCTTTATTTATGAAAATATCGATAACCCCACTGTTAACTTTAAAAATTGGCAATAATTCTCTGGTTCACTTAAAAAATTGACAAAGATCACCTCCCACAATTTATGGAGGAATTTCAAATGGATTTTATTTGCTAATAAAAAAATAACTCATGGGTTTTTTGCCAATAAAAATAACACATGAGGTGTTTGATAGCTTCTTTTTTACTTAATTATAATTATTTTGTCTATATTATTTGTTTTTTGTTTTTATTTTTTATATGAGTATGTCTAACTTAGTAATACAAATGAAATGAAATATGTCTTCAAATTTTAAAATTGATTTAATGAACGTTATTATCCATACAATATTTTATCCAAAAAAATGTGATTTTATAATTTATTTTAAGCTATTTAATTTATTTGTTTTATTATTGTTAGTTTTTATTTGATTCCATAGCTCAATTATACTTTATATTTCCTAGAGATTAATTTGATAATTTTTATTTTGCAATAACTTTTAATACATTTTACACTTTTGAAATATTCATAATCAATCAAAGATATTTTTTTAAAAAATATTATAAGAGATGATAGAAAAAAACCAAGAAGAAAATCAAATTGTAACTTAAGAATTGAACATTCCTTCATTTGGATCTTCAGTAGTGCAACCACACAAGTTTCCAAGAAATGTTTGAAAATATAACAGTTGTGATGCGACGTTATCACCATATTTTTCATATATTAAATTTAACAACACAATAGACAATGGCAAACCAAAGTATAGCCAAAAGAAACAACGAAACCCAATCCGACCAAACTCACATGTTAGAAGCCAAAATAGTGAAAATGCAGGACATCATGTTTAGGTTTCTGTATTATGAGTAAAAGAAACATAAAGCTGTAAATTACATATATTACAATAGTGTGCTTATCATTTATGGAACAAAAGTAGTTAGAGCTCGACTAATGCATTTTCTTTTCATTTTTAAATATTTATCAAGAACATATTCATCCCTGTAACTTTTCCTTATCCGAAAGCAAAATGTAAATCAGGTTAACAACATAAATCACAATAACAATCAGGGTCTGTCTCTACTAAAAAAATAAATAATCGGAGTTCTTTTCTTGATGAGATCTTTAATAAGGAAAACATGGTTTGAGAGTATTTGGACTGTATTTTAGAAGAAAAAAATATTTGGATCGTGGCTCTAAATTTTTTATCTGGGTTTATACTGTTGCAGGTGGATTTGACGTGACGTTTAAAAAGATTATTGGAGATTCAGATATGGTAGAAGTTAAAACAGTTCGAAGGGCAATAGGAGAACAATTCAAGATTCCAGTATTTATTGAACAAGCTGAAGATGAAGCAACAGTCACCACCGAGTCATAGTTCCTGAGCCAAAGACTATCTTATGAAGTTATTCATTCTCAGTTGGGGTTTTGAATTTAAGAATGATAATACTATGGTTAGTTTAATTCTCCTATTTCCCTTAGTATTAAGTTTTTCTATATTGTGGTTGCAACCTTGCTTGTTCCCTCGACTGGTTTTTGAATTATATATAGGTTGTTCTGAAAGACTATGTCGTTTGTTTAAGTGAATGCTAGTGATTAGTTGTTAAAAAAAGGAAAAAAAACAATCAGGGACAATTCGACATATTAAAGGGCCCTAGGAGAAATAGAGGCCCCATTCTTTTAAAAAAAGAAAAAGAAAATAAGTATTATTAAAGCTCATCTCTTACTTTAAAATATATATATATATATACATACTAGTGTCTCTGTATGCGCGGTGCTTTTGCCCTGTAAAATTAGGATGAGATAACGCTGATGGAAGTGGAAGAAAAGGAATTGCTTAGTGGATTTCCGTTTGGGCAAAATAAATGAATTGGTGGGCTTGTGACTTGGGCAAAATAAATGAATTGGTATTCTTTTTGGAGCTAACATTTTGTTGGGCTATTATTATAACAGAAAATTTCAATAGCACTAAAGGGCAAAAAAAAATATGCAGACATATCAGGTAATAGTCAAATTAAAACTTTGAGTGGCTCTATTGGTCAATAAAAAATCTCACAGTTTAGCCCAATTTCCACGTCCACTGAGTCTGGGCTTATTTTCCTTTCTTCTTTTTGTTTGTCTTTTAATTGCACGGTCCGTCTCTTCAGGTGGGACCAATTTTTTAATTTGTTTTCCCATCGTCTGTAAAACGACGACGTTTTCCCCCAATTGAAATTTGATTTCCTCTTAATTTTAGCGGCTGTTTTTTTGATTTATTTCTTCTTCTTACCAGGTATTATTTCTACTTTCCTTCCCCTTCTTCCACGTTCCCAATATTTGTGATTAGTGTCCAACTTCAATTACAATTGTTTTGCTTATTCAATTAGCAATTACTTTTATCAGTATATGTGGGTATTTTATTTAAATCATCACAATTAAAAAAATTGTCAATTGAGGGATAAATTTCTTATGCCATCTGTCCTCCCACAACCTCAAGCTCGGTTTCTATAGGAACATCCCATATGAAAGAGGGACCCAATTTCAAAAGAATCAAGAAATTCCGGCAAGCAGAAGGTGGAATGTGAGAGAGGAGATGAAAAGGAAAAATAGAAACTAACTAAAAGGTAAGAAAATAAAACGAACGTACAAAAATTAGAGCGAAGGGTACAAATAATAAAGCAGTTTATAATACAAAACCAAAATGACGTCGTTTCCAGCTTGAGCGTTTAAATAAAGAAGCTTTAAAAAATAGTAGGTAGTATGTGGAGGCCACAAGTAAGCTGCTCGAAAAGTTACTGTTCAATTTGGTAGATTGGCTCTTATATGTACTAATATATATATATATATATATATATATATATATACCTTATGAAACTGTGTTTATCCTATTATGCCATATAAAAATTATTTATATGGCATAATAGGATAAACACATTTTATTATAATCTAATAAACATAATTTATAAACAAAATGTTTTACTTAGTAAGAAAACATAAGCAAAAAAGGTGAAACTGGTAACAAGTTTGATAGAATTAGTGTCCTACAAGCCAACAATATGGCTGCAATAAATGTAATATTTATGGAACTATTTAAGTTAATAACATGAAATGCTTTTTCTATACTTGGCCATCTAATGTAATAAATATCTAACATTAGGATAGAAATCCTTAGATCATAGAGCTATGTGGCAACCTGTAGATTGATCTTCAAGGCCGTGATCTAAAATATATTCAAGAGTCGTAAAATCTATTTGAGATGGGACATCAATGAATTCGGAAAGACTCTCACAATTGTGTATACTCCGATGAACCGGAGGACACCGAGGTCCACGAACGTGACTGTGATAGTCGATACACATGAGTGGGTGGTTTGCTAGGATGACAAGTACATTGAATACCCCAAATTAAAATAACTCGCCATGGAAGCGCTTATCGCATATCAAAGATACAGTTATTCCAATCTACAATAGTGTACGAGGAATGATCCTTCTTAGTTGAGGAGATATGGTTTATCTGGACAACCGCTTTATACTTTGATGTGAGTCCCGACTGACTGACCTGTCTAACCAGAAGGTCTTTGTGAGCTTATATTGGGTATAAAGGGACGTGTATGCATATTCATATCATCAAGAAATGATCCATTGACCTGATTTGGTATGTTAGAGTTTCTCCTATGAAATTTTGTGAGAAACTGATTACGGTAATTAAAGACTTTGGCTAAGGTAACTAACGACATTAATAAGTAGCTCATAAAGAAAAAGTCAAAGAGAATATTTTCGAGAACAAAATTCATTAAGTAAAGACGAGTAGGGAATCAATGGAAGTCTTTGCTTTAGGTCTTGACTGGGAGACCAACTAATGGAAGGATTAAGTCGTACATGAAAATTATAAATGAGAAAATGTTCACCGAATTAATTCACCAATGACTAGGATATGCGGACTTGTGGCCAGACATCGAAAATTGAGTGTGGGAGAATTTTTTAATTGGCAGGGGTGCTGATTTGAATAATGGTAAATTGTTAGAGTGTTCAATTGATTTTAAGAGCAAGTGATTACTTGATTAACTAAACGAAAATTTAATTATAACCCCAACCAATTATGTGGTGGACTTACGGGACATAACACAATATACATGAAGAGAAAACAAATGAAATAAAAAAATGCGGGCTCGATTGGATCGACCAAGTGGGTGTTAGATGATCCATTTGGATTGGATTGGATCATTTGATAAATTAAATTGGGTTTAGTTTTGTGAAATAATTAATTAATTAGGCTTATAGTTAAATTAATTAATTAGATAAATTAAATTAAATTTAATTATGGGAGTGGATTTAATTAAATGGACTTGAAGCCCAAATTAATTAATAGAGAAAGACTTAAATGGGCCAATTAATTTGGAGATTATTTGGAGACCATATATAATTAATAAGACTAGGCCTTTAATTAGTTGCATGATTGGTCTTCTAAAATTAAATAGGGTCTAGCCCAATTTAAATGAAAGACTAGGGATAGATACCTAATGAATCTAGGATTCATAGTATTTATAGTAAGACCTTTTAGTCTTGGAATAAGGTTAATTAGACTAACAGATATCTAGCACTCAAGAGTGAGATCAACAAAAACCCTAGTCGGAAATAATATTGATTATTCTGCAAGCGAGTTTTCATATTAAATTTTTAGATATGAAATGCATAAAAATGAACCCAAAATGGATTAATATCCGAGATAAATTTCTCTTTTATATTTCTCAATATCAGTAATCAATTGTTGAAATAAGTCCACAAGTCAAACTTATATAACCAAATAAAATTACATATCGATCCCTAAAGGAAACAAAATTAATAAAAGATACTCCTAACAATTAAGACTCCAAAGATTATATAATAACTTAAAAATTGAAAACTAATCTACAAAATATGATTCTGCCAAATCATATATTTTCTATCCAGATTCTCCTGACAAACCATAGTCGCCGCCCCTACCTTGTGCAAGAAGTCAATTGACTTCTTGTTCCTTTTATCTTCAGTTTTCTCCCCTAATCTTTCTATATTCTAAAGTGTTCGAGGAATTGTGGTGTATTGTACCATTGAGATACAACACGTGGAGTATTGTCAAAGTTAGAGATCCACTTTTCGATGAAAGGACGATTTTTGGTGTTAAGTTCTACGCAGTCCAGATATACAAATTTTCTCCTTTGGAAGTGCTAGGAGTAAGGTATAAACATTTATATTTATATCTTTTGTTAATTGTTTATTTGTTTTAATTAAATACATCTGGGTTTATATTCTGACAAAATTTTCAAGGGGAGCCTAAAGTTTTATTTTTCGCCGCGTGAGACTCGTTTCCCGTAAGAATCCCAACAAAGTTTGCCCCATAAGTATTCCGATAGATAGTTTTAACCCATAAGACATTAACTTGGAGCAATTTTGGACTTTTTCGGCTCAATTGGGTGAATAAGCTTCACTTGCAAGCTGATAAATTCTAATTGAAGAATTTTGACCGTGATTTAAAGATAAAAAGAAAAAACATATATGGATCATGTGCCGCGCACTTCATAATTTGACTTTGGCTTTTTGGAGGGCTTCTAATTGCGATTTGGACAAACATTAACTTTTTTCTGCATCCTAATCGTGATTTTCGGATAAAATTATTCTTGTCAATGCTCTTTCTAATCGCGATTTTGGAACAAAAATTTGAAAAAGAAAAAATGGTCCCGAAATCATTATTGCAATTTTGGGAACAAAAGGTTTTTTTGATAAAGAAAAATATATGCACTTCTTATTTGTGGTTTTGGAAAAATTCTTTTTCTGCTTTTCCTAATGGCGATTAGAAGAGAAAATTTTCATATATTTTTTAAAGATTTTTGTTCCAAAATTGCAATTAGGATTTTGGGACATTTTTTTTATTTTTGTTTTTTAATTTTTTTTTCCAATATCACATTTAGGAAGAGCGGGAAAAAAATAGGAAAAAATTGTCCTAAAATCGTGACAAGTGACAAGGAAGACATCGTTTTTCTTTTTAAAAAGTTTTTGTTCCATTATCACAGTTAGGATTTGGGTCAAAATAAAAAGTTTATTTTCAATTTTTATTCCAAAATTACGACTAGAAGGAGGAGAAAAATAATCTCAAGTTCACGATTAGGAGGCATCCAAAAAGCCAAAATCAGATTTTGTACGAGTCATGTTACAATCACGTGACCCATATTAATATTTTTTTTCTTTAAATCATTGTCAATTCTTCAATTAAAATTTCATCAGTCCGAAAATGAGGTTTATTCTTTCAATTGAGCCGAAACAATCTCAATTTTGCTTCAATTTAGTGACTTGCAAAGGGATACTATAAGCCCGAATACTTTCAGAGCATACGTGTCAGCGGACATAAGTTGTGGGACCAAATATAAATAACATTTAAATGTTTTATTCCAGAATTTTAATTTACAATATGAGAACAATATTGTAAACTCGTAATAGAGTATGGGTATGTAGCTAGATATCAATAAAGCAAAAACAATATTTTAATCTAATTATATTGACTGTAAAAGTTAAACAGAGTTTAAGTAAATAAATTAATGCTTACGCGAACTTAAACTCATAAATCATAATATGGAAATCGCAATTCAAGTTTATGACTGCAATGTTCATAAGAGGACTACATCATTGCAATAATTTTTAATTTTGTGCACTGAATTGGGAATAAAGACGACTATTTTAAGTTAGCTATTTCACAACGTATATAGGGTGAAGTGGTGAACACCACATATGATCATGTTCAGGAAAAAAAAAAAAAAAACCACATATGATCCTCATTATTATTAACTCTTTACGGAGTCGTTTCTCTTAAGTTTTTTTCCTCACATTAGTTCCTACTAAGAGTTATTTGTGTCACTTTAGTCTTTTACAGGTTGAGCATGGCGGATGACGTGAACTACAATATAGGTTTTATTGAGGGCTTAAGAGCAACACTATGCAACAAATGGACAAAAATACCCTCATGTGCAAGTCACTAGATATCGGAACCTCCACGTTCAGCCTGAAAAAGGGTTAAAGTGAAACAAATAACACTTAGTAGGGACTAACATGGGAAAAAATGTTGGATGAAGATGAAGATGAAGAATAATATTGAAGGGAGATTTTGATGATTTCCAAAACATTAAGATCAGCTAAGTAATGGAGGCTTAGCAAATCCCATGAAAAGAAGTTTTGACCAAGCAAAGAAGATAAATCAGAAGGGTCAAGATTTATGGTCGAGGAGACAACTGATCTGTTGTCGAAGAAGGAAATCAGATTGGTGGAATTCAGCCGACTCAACAGATATGTTCAGTTTGGGATCAGCCGAGTGTTCATCGGACGAGAGACTTCTGACAGCTGAGTGGATGTGATCAGAAAAGTCACCTCAACGGTAATAAATGCACTTGAAGAAGTAAATGCTGAAGAGGAAGGGTATTTACGACAAATGATTGAAGAAGAACCTCGTATCAGCCGGGCGCATTTAATGCGACTGACAATGAAGTACAACAGAAAGGACAGTACACAGTCGCAGGTAGCCGTTCCTGAGAAACAGGGACCAATCTCGAGAAAATGACTTCTGTTTTCTTCAACGGACAGATTTCAAATCTCAAATATAAAAGGAAGCTTGTTCGAAGAGTTTGAGAGACACAACACACATTGAGAGCATTCGAAGCAAAATGTCTATTTATCTCAAAAGAACTCAAGAACATCTCAGTCATCAGCTTAGTCATTTGTTGACAAAAGCCCACGTTGAAGATAGAAGAAAATCATAAGAAATCTGAGTGATTCTTGTTAGAGAAAGTGTTGTGAGGAGTAAATATCCATCTTAGTGAGCAATATTACTTCGGAGAATAGGTTATCTTTGTGATTTCCTATTGTGAACTTACGGCCAGTTCATTTGTTGTTTTGCGTAAGCAGAGTATATTGTAATCTTTGTGATTATAGTATAACCCAAAGTCTAAGTGACTTGGAAGAGTGGACTAAATGATTTCAATCCATATAACCACTATAAAAATATTGGTGTTTTATATTCTGCATTCTTTTCTTGCATATTTTAAAAAGCATACAACTATTAATGTTGGATGAAGATGAAGATGAAGTGCAAAGAAGATAAGTAGTAAGGGAAGGTTTTGATGATTTCCAAAACATCATTATCAGCTAAGTATGGAAGCTTAGTTCCCTTAGAAGAATTTTGAACAAGTAAAAGAAGACATCAGAAGAGTTCAAAGTTCAAAGCCCAGAAGACTAGTGATCTCATGCTGAAACAGCGAACAGAAGGGTAGGTCATCAGCCGAGTCAAATCAGATTAGTTCAGTATTTGATCAGCAGAGTGCCTATCAGATGAGTCGTTTTGATCAGCAGAGTATAAGAGATCAAGAGATTAGTTCAACGGTAATAAATGCCCCAAGTGAAATAAATGCTGGAAGAGAAGGGTAGTAATGACAAATGATTGGAATTAACTCTCGGATCAGCAGAGTGCATTTAATGCAGCTACAGGAAAGTACAGCAGAAAAAGGACTGTAGCAGGTTACCGTTCTAATTTCGGGCTAAGGCTATGGATTTGAAGATTTGATCTTCTTCAACGGTCTTATTTTCAAATTCAAGTATAAAAGGAGCTGATTTCAACGAGCGAGACACACAACAACATCTGAGATTTTGCATTCGAAGCAGAAATTTATCTAAGTCTCAAGAAGCTCATCAGCTCACTCGTCTGGTGGAAGTCATCTGTTGACAGAAACCCAGTTGAAGAAAACAGAAAATTACGATCTGAGTGATCTTGTAATAGCTAAGTGTTGTGCGAAGTTGTGATCCATCTTTTTGAGTGATCAAACTTCAGAGAGTAGAATTTCTTAGTGATTTTCTATTGCGAGCTTATAGCCTTTTCATTAGTTGTCTAGGTATAAGTGGAGAAATATTGTAATCTGTGTGATTATAGTATAACCCAGAATCTAAGTGATCTGGAAGAGTGGACTAAAGGATTTTTATCCATATAACCACTATAAAAATTCTTTGTGTTATCTTGCATTCAAGTTTTCTTGCATATTTTAAAGATTGCATACTTAAACACTTTGAATTATTAAAAGATTTTATAAGGAGTTTCAAAATTGGGGATAAAATCTTATTAGAACTTAGTTTACTTGTGAAAAACACTTTCAAACAATCCGCTGCAAGTATACTCTTTGAAAAACTGTTTTGCTGAAAAACAGCTAAGTATTTGTAAGAAGAGTGGTCAGTCTGCTGTTCAAGATTTGTTCACGATCAGCTCAGTCTGCTTACTGTTCTTCATCAGCTTAGTCTGCTGACAGAAGACTGAAAAGTTTTTAAGTTCAAAAATTTTCAGAGGTCTATTCACCCCCCCTCTAGACCTCATCTGACCACTTGGGACCAACAAGTGGTATCAGAGCAGGTGGTTCATTAGAATCAGCTGCCTGATCAACGAGCTTGATCCAAGTGTTTTTCAAAGGTTTTCAAAACTTTTCAAAAGAGCATCTTTTTGAAAAATCAAATCTTTTAAAAAAAAAAATGGATTGTATCAGCCATGTTCCCCACATTGCTGGTATGTCCTTTGAGGACTGGAAAATCAGAATGGAGATTTTCCTAGCTGCTTATAATGACAACATGTACACATGTATCATTAAAGGTCCATTCAGATTCACAAAGACCATAAAAATCAATGAAGTTGATACGGTTGTGGAAAAAAACCTTCATGAGATGACTCCCGAAGAAATCAAGCTATTCAATCTGGATAAAGTCGGAAGATTCATCATGACAAAAGCCCTGGACAATGATCGGTTCGACAAGGTTAAACATTGCAAAACTGCAAAGGAGATGTGGGATAAAGTCAGGGATATGAGCGAAGGCAATGATGCAATAAAGGAGCATCAGCTCACTGTTGCTTTGGAGAAACTTGACAACTTCAAGATGAAGTCTGGAGAAACCATTGATCAGATGGATACCAGATTCACCAGAACTCTGAATGAAGTTTTAAAGTTGGGAAAGACTTTCACTGACAGAGAAATCACCGTCAGAGTACTAAAGGCCCTACCCCCAAAGTTCAACATGAAAGTAACAGCAATGGAAGAATCAAGAGATTTGGGAAAAATCTCTCTTACAGAGCTGTTTTCCGTACTCAAGGCATTCGAGTATAAACTGCCTAGAATGGGAATTGAAGAAACCTCAACTTCAGGACCCACAGCTGCCCTGGTTGCTGCTGAAAACACCAGAAGACCAGCACAGAAAAGCAAAGAAGTGGACTCATCTGATGAAGCCACTCTACTCAACAAGAAGGAGTACACTGCAGGAGATGTTGCATTGTTGATAAATAATTTCAAGAAGTTCTACAAAAGAAAAATGAAGAACAAATACAACAATGCTTCTACTTCTAAACCTAACTTTTCTTCTCAAGATAAAGATGATTATAAAGCAAAACTAATGTGTTACAACTGCAGGAAATTGGGACACTTCATCAAAGACTGCCCATATCCAAAAGCAGAAAAATACACTGAAGAAGAGAAGAAAATGAGAAAAGAAAGAAAGCATCAGATAGGCAAGGCAATGATGGCTGAAGCAGAAAAGCTGGCTGCTGTCTACTCATCTGATTCAGATTCAGACACGTCTGATGAAGAATCGTCTGATGAATAAAAACCTGCTCTCCTCTGCCTGATGGCAAAGGAATCTGATGACTCTGAGGAAGAGGTAACTCCTCTTGACAATGAATTATTTAATTCATTTGAACAAATGATGCTTAACAATACTGGTATTGCTGAAGCATATAAAAAGCTTAAGGAAGAGATGATACTGCTAAAAGAGCAAAACAGTTCACTGAAACTTTTAGCTGAAAAGCCAAAAGAATCAGCTGAATATAAACAGCTCGAGCAAGAACATGAATCTCTGAAAGCTGAATGTGAGGTTTATAAAGGAAAAATCATGGAACTTGAAAAGGTTATTGAGTCTCATGAAAAATCATCTGTTGCATCCACTCATATGTCTAGTAAACAGAAGATACCTTTAGAAAAGGATAAGCAAGAATTGAATCATACTGAGAAATTTATATCTGCTGACAATAGTAAGGTCATTCTGTATGTTCAAACTTCTAGATCTGCCTCAACTGAGAAAGAATTAAAGGAGAAGAAATCTCCTAAGGCTAAAAAGAGCAAAGAGCCTAGTATAGGTAAACAGACTAGTAAGACCAAACAACAGAGTCCTAAGAAGTCTGCTGATAAAGCTAAAGTCAATCAGACTAGTGGTAAAACTAAGTCGTCTGTCAATGAGCAAGCTACTAGTAAGCCAAAGAAGCATAAGAATAAGAAAAATCAAAATGCTTGGTATGGAAATGAGTCATATTATGTGCAACCTGCTGCATATCATCCTATGTATCATGCACCTCAATTTCCTAGTTACTATGCACCTTACCCTGCTCATCCAATGCATGCATATCCTGCTTATCATGCACCTTACCCTGCTTATGAACACTATTCTTATCATACTGATCATCAACATGACTTATCTGCTAATTATGATAAAAATGAAACTGTTCATGCTCCTATCAAAACTCAAAAACCTAAGAAGCCTAAGACATCAACATCTTGGGTTGTCAAAGGTGAAACTAATCCTTCAGGACCCTCTCAATAAGGGTACCTAAAACAATTTTATTTTTGTTTTGTAGGTTAGGATTAGGAGTAGGAGTAAAGTAGAGAAGATTTGGTACTTGGACAGAGGATGTTCAAGGCACATGTGTGGAAGCATACATGAGCTGACTGATGCAGTTGCTGTGGATGGTCCAAATGTTACATTTGGGGACAGCAAAGAAGGCAAGATTAAAGCTAAAGGAAGATTGATCAGAGGAAACATAGAGATATCTGACATCTCATATGTCAAAGGCCTCAAATATAATCTGCTGAGCATAAGTCAATTTTGTGACAAAGGATATTCAGTCATCTTCTCAACAGATAAGTGCTACGTTGAACAGATTGGTACAAAGAAGGTAATCTTATCTGGAAAGAGACAAGGGAATGTCTACATAGTCGACTGGAATTCTGCTGACAAGAATTCAAGTGTTTGTTTGGTGGCTTCTACACCAAGTGAAGTTAGTTGGCTATGGCACAAAAGAATGAATCATTTAAACTTCAAGACCATCAACAGATTAATCAAGAATGATTTGGTAGAAGGGATTCCAAAAAAGTCATGAGCAAAGACAAGCTCTGTGACGCCTGTCAGAACGGTAAACAAATAAAGTCATCGTTCAAAAGCAAGAAGCACCAATCTTCTGAAAGAATCTTGGAGCTGCTACATATGGACTTATTTGGACCCATTGATCCAGTCAGCAATGGTGGAAAGAAATACTGCCTAGCTGTTGTGGATGATTATTCAAGATATACTTGGGTGATTTTCATGAAGAAGAAAAGTGAAACCAAGGAACATCTTACCAATCTGATGGAACTGATCCAGAATGAGAAGAGTATCAAAATATTGAAGATCAGATCAGATAGAGGGACATAATTTACAAACTCTACTGTGGAAGAGTATTGTAATATCAAGGGAATACATCATGAGTATTCAGCTGCTAGAACCCCTCAATAGAATGGTGTTGCTGAAAGGAGAAACAGAACACTAAAGGAAGCTGTCAGAACCATGATAGCTGAAGCCAAGCTGCCACAAAGATTTTGGGCAGAAGCAACAAATACAGCCTGCTTTACTCAGAACAGATGCATGATCAACAAAAATCAGAACAAGACTCCATATGAAGTTTGGAACAACAGGAAACCAAACATTCATTACTTTAAAATTTTTGGTTGTAAATGTTTTGTTTTGAATAATGGGAAAAATCACCTTACTGCTTTTGCAGAAAAGGCTGATGAAGCTGTTTTTGTAGGATACTCTACTGTTAGTAAAGCTTATAGAGTTTTTAACAAAAGAACACTACTAGTAGAAGAATCCATTCACGTAGTATTTGATGAACCAAACCAATCTTCTGAAAAGAATCAAAGCACTAATCAAGATCTATCTACTGATTTACAGAAGTTAAGTGTTGGAAGGAATGAAGAATATGTTCCCATCATACTACCTGATCTTAACTCAGCTGCCAACTCAAGTGCAGTTCAAAATCAGATCACTGATTGTCTAACAGACGAGTTACAACAAGCTGACAGACCAGAGACTGTTCAACAGACGGCAAATGTTCAACAGACTACTACTGCAACTCCAACAGTAGTGTTGCAAGATCACAACAGAGGACAACATTCAGACCTGCAACCTGATCTCAGATGGCTCAGAAATCACCCACCTGAGTTAGTGATTGGTGATCCATTAGATAGAGTGAAAACAAGAAGAGCTGCTGCACATGATGCCATGTTTGTCACCTTTCTATCTCAAATAGAGCCTAAGCAAATTGAAGAAGCTCTCAGTGATTCTTTCTGGATAGAAGCTATGCAAGAAGAGTTGAATCAATTTGAAAGGAATGAAGTCTGGTACTTAGTTCCTAGACCAAGTCATCAAAGAGTAATTGACACTAAATGGGTTTTCAGAAATAAGATGAATGAAGATGGTATTGTTACCAGAAACAAAGCAAGATTAGTGGCCAAGGGTTATTGTCAAGAAGAAGGAATAGACTTTGATGAAACATTTGCACCAGTAGCAAGACTTGAAGCAATCAGACTGTTTCTAGCCTATGCTGCTTATAAGAACTTCACTGTTTATCAGATGGATGTGAAGTCTGCTTTTCTCAATGGAGAACTGCAAGAAGAGGTATATGTTGAACAACCTCCTGGATTTGAAGTCTATCAAGAAGAGGACAAAGTATATCGTCTGAAGAAAGCCTTCTATGGACTGAAACAGGCTCCAAGAGCATGGTATGATACCCTATCTGATTTTCTTTTAATTAAAGGATTTCATAAAGGTAAGGTAGATAAAACCTTGTTCACTATTGAATGGGAGAATCATATATTAATTGTGCAAATATATGTAGACGATATCATTTTTGGTTCAACTAACCAACAGATGTGTGATAAGTTCTCTAAGCTGATGCAGAATAAGTTTGAAATGAGCATGATGGGAGAACTTAATTATTTTCTTGGTTTACAAGTTAAACAGCTACCTGATGGAATATTCATAAACCAAGCTAAATACACAAGAGATCTGTTTAAAAAGTTTGGTATGGAAACTAGCTCTACTGCTACCATTCCTATGTCTACCAGTCTTCGCTTGGATAAAGATGAAGATGGCAAATCAGTGGACATAACCAAATATAGAGGCATTATTGGTTCATTGTTGTATCTAACAGCGAGTAGACTTGATATAATGTACTCAGTTGGAGTCTGTGCAAGATTCCAATCAAACCCCAAGGAATCTCATCTCTTAGCTGCCAAGAGGATATTGAAATATGTTAAAGGCACTCAAGAATTGGGATTGTGGTATCCTAGAGAATCTGGATTTGAACTTATTGGTTATTCAGATTCAGACCTTGCTGGCTGCAAGATTGACAGAAAAAGCACAACAGGTGCCTGTCAGCTCTTAGGTAGTCGTCTGATCTCATGGATGAGTAAGAAACAGACTTCAGTGTCCATATCTACTGCTGAAGCTGAATATATAGCTGCTGGAGCTTGCTGTGCACAGATACTTTGGTTGAAGCATCAACTAGAAGATTACAACATAAAAATCAGTGGAATTCCAATCTACTGTGACAATACAAGTGCAATCTCTCTTACTCAGAACACTACAAGTCATTCAAGGACTAAACATATAGAGATCAAGCATCACTTCATTAGAGATCATGTGGAAAAAGGCAATGTAGTGATTGAGTATGTTCATACTGACAATCAGATTGCTGATATTTTCACTAAACCTTTAAGTGAAGTAAGGTTTTCAACTCTAAGAGCTGAACTAGGACTACTTAATTTGGATGCATAAGCTGAGGGGGAACTTATCAGATCACTGAAGTTCAACAGCTTAGTTATCCACTATTCTATTCAAGAATTAACTTTCAACAGACTAGTTAACTTATGAATTCTTAAAGACAGGGGGGACGTGTAAGACTAGCGGTACTTCTGCTCTAAAGATGAAATTTGTTAATGACAGTTAGTTGAAGTTATATTATCAGAAGATCTGTTCTTAATTCTTGAAGACTAAAGATTATTTTATCTTGCTGGATTGACAAACAGCAGAGGAAGATTACTGGCTATTGGCTTTCTCCAGTAATATCAGATAACAGATCACTCGTCTGTCAGATAAGTTAAACTCTACTCATCTGATATCTTATATAAGCATGGTCTTAAATCGTATCCTTAGAAACGCGCTTTTATAAGTAACAGATTAGTGTCGATAGAGTTTCCCGCCAGTCTGACATTAAAATAATAAAATTGAAATCCGCAACTCCCAACCACACGATTAGTAAACTGTCAGATTGATCCAACGTTTCAGATTAATCACGATAACCCAATCAATGGAAAACGTATAAAATCCGATCTGAAACAGTACAGTCGTCTTACGCACTCAAACATTCTCAAATTCTCTAACTCTCAAGCTCTCCTGTTTCGAAAGTTTATTGCTTTTGCAGAATTCTACTCACTAATCTCAGAAATGGAAAAGATTATTGATGGAAGATACCTAAACTACAGCAAATTTCACTTTTCGGGTACTGATCTGATGCGCTCCATCATGGAAAAGATCAAAGAGGCATCATTAGTTTCAGTTCTGGAAGCACACGAGGACAGGGTCTACTTAGAAGACGTAGAACACTTCTACAAGACCAGGAAATTCTCTGATAACGACACTGTTATGACTGCTGTTATTGGGGGTAAGAAAATTGCTATCTCTGCTGCTGTCTTAAGTGAAATTTACAATTTGAAAAATGAAGGAGGAGACATAACATACCTAGGGTCTGAGAAAGAGGAAGAATTTTGGGCAATCTGTGCAAAAGAGGGAGAAGAAATGACTGGGACTCTGATGAAAACTCAGTTAAAAGATGAGTATCAGAGGTTCGCAGACATTATTGCGAAGGTACTGGAATGCTACACGAGCTCTTTAGATGGGTTACCTAGGAGGAGGTACTACACCATGATTTGTATCTTCTATGGACTGAAGGTGAACTGGGCAGTTCATGTCTATGATCTGCTAAGTGATAAGAGGACTTCGCATGCCATTTTGCTTAGTCATCTGTTCGTGACACTAAGATGTCCTATGGCTGGTGGAAAGACTACTCATAGCAGTAAAGAGTTCAAGCTGTATGAACCAGTTAGGAAAGTAGTGGCTGCACCCAAAAGAAAGGCTTCTACTAAGTCTAAGAAGGCCCCTTCTAAGAAAAGCAAGAAGGAGGGTCAGACAAGCAAGTCTGCTGATCAAGCAGCAAGCTCTACTGTTGAAGCTGGATCAACAGAAGCTGAGATTGAAGTCCCTGAGAAGGTGATAGATGACTTCACTGCTGAGCTTGAAAAGATGGATACAGGTTCCTCACCTGAAAGAACAGAGTCTGATGAAGGAGTCCCACTTCAAAGACTGAAAAGGTTAAGGACCAGAAGTGAGGCAAGGGGACCTCCTACTGTCAAACCCCCTGCCAAAAGAATTGCCAAATCAAAGGTCAAGAGAAAGGTCACTTTCTCTGAGGAGCCAGTTGCAACAGTAAGAGAAACAACAACATCAGCAGAGAGGCCAATCATTATTGAAGAACCTGCTGTTAAGCCTACTGAAGAAGTTGTCTCTACAGTTGGAGTGTCTACAGAAGACTCATCTGCTGCACTATCTGCTGAAGTTGAAGAAGCACAGCAGACTAGTTCAACACATGAAAAAGATGCACTCTTGTTGCATCCTACTCCTGTTGCTGCAACCCCTCTTCAAGCAGTTGAAAGTCCTGAATCAAGGAGAATACGGACTGGTAAAATTGCAACATACCTAACTGCTGCTGAAAAGAAAAGACAAGATGCTGCTGAAAAGCTAAGGAAAGCTGCAGAAAAGGCAGAAGAAGATAGGCTGAAAAGCCTAGAGTTAAAAAGGCTGGAAGAAGAGGCCAGCAAGATGACTCAAGAGCAAAGGGACGCTATTGAGGAACAGAATTGGCTGCTGCTATTGAAGCAAGCACCAAGGATGCTCATGGACCAAAGCATACTGGTGGAATAGTTATTGGTGAACAAAGAGATCCTAACAAACCAATACCAGCTATGTCTGCACCAAAGATAAAGCCAAAAAGAAGAGAGGAGATTAGATTGTCTTTGGAGATTGTCAGGGATGACCCTGCCATCTTTGAAGAATTCCTTAAAAGGTTAGATGCTGAAGGTGCAAGAATCAACCGTCTGACGTTATTCAATGCTGAAAAGATCAGATACAACAGATGGAGAGAATTTAGACTGACAAAGAGTCCAGCTGAAATGGCCAAGTGGAAAGCCTTCACTGCTGAAGAAGCCTGGGTATTGAAGTGGCTTGAGACTGGATCCTTAATTCAAGCACTTGATTCAGAATTCTTTCTGGACAGGTTAAGATTGAGAATAAGCCACATAGTCAAGGCTGAAGCAAAGAAGATCTTTGAGTCTGTTCCTGAGGATTATAATGAATCAGAAGACCTCAAGGAAAGATCAATCAAGCTGGCTATTGCTCAAGCAATGGAGCTATGGGCAAAGAAGTCTAGGAAGCTGAAGGGACAACCCAGCTCAATGGTCCCTCTTCCTAACATCAAGCACATTGTCTATGGTCCAAACATCAAACCATTTGAAGAGCTACCTGAGGAACCATACTCACCTTTTATTCCTCTTGACAATTTTACATGGATTTCTCACAGGTCTGCTGTAGATAATTGATTTAACCGGATTTCGTCTGGTTAATTGAATATCAGTGAATTTGTGATATCGGGAGGGGGTTTTCGATATTTATATATATTTTGTAGGGCTCCGTTACTTTATTCCGGATGGATCGATTACAAAGAAAATCAATATTTAAGAACGAGAAGTAAAACCACAAACGAAGCTATAAACACACCGATATGGAGATCAAATGCTAAGAATAATATTGAATCTTATTCAGTTGTGCTGTAGTAAGCAGGGTATAATCATGTATTCTCAGAATTGTGGGATTTCGTAATTGTCTAATACAATGATTAACTAGGTATTTATATAATGTTAAACCTAGCGTTACAAGGAAACATAGTCCTAATAGGACTCGGCCCAAATATCCTTCTTGGGTCCGGAGTATTGTCTTTTGATCGAAGAGAGCTGTATTCGGCCTGGTCGGTGAGACGATCTTGAACAGCCTGATTTGGTCGAACCGATCTCAAGTTCTTTAGTCGATCATACGGTATGTAGGGTGCGAAATAGCCCCCATCAGTACTCCCTCACTTCTTCGAGCGTATAGATAATAGAAGCTCGTAGAAGTAGATAAATCTTCACGACCGTTTGTTTTCTATGAATGGAGCCTCGTTAAAAACCTTTCTTAAGAAAAAACCCTGTGGGAAAAAATCTTAAGTAAGGAAAAGAGTGCTACATATCATAGATAGTCGTCTTCTCTGTCGATTACGAATCGCCACGCGTGTATTCAGGAGGCTTTTTATATTCTACCGTTTTTGGCGCGAATATGATTAGCTGCGATGAGTTCGAAACGTCTTTTCTCATCTCATTATAAATAGGTGACTCTTGAGTTCGCCATTTTTCCTTTATACTTCCTTATAATTCGTAGTCATTTTCCAGCTTAGTCGTTCATCACATAAAATTTTTCCTTTTATCGACCTTCATTTTTCGAGAACCAGAATATATGGCTTCTGTAAGAAGATCTTCTTCTAGAGAGATCGTCGCCCCCGATAACGAGGAGGAGTTGCATTCTAGTCTTTTGGGCGAACAATCTACAGTATCTGACTTCGTCGTCCCTGTAGAAGATACCTTCAAGGTACGAATCCTTACTGAGGCGGATGTAGCTGCCCGAGCCAAAAAGGGCAAAGGTACTGTTCCTCAGATTTCTGAACCAATTGAGGACGTTGCTTGTGCTTATATAGTGGAAACATTTCCGGAGGTTGTGAATAATTATACCAAATATTTTCCGGAAGGTTCCGAGATAATTCTTCCTTCCCCTTCTGATAGGGTCACATCTCCACCGGAGGGATGTCGAGCTTTTTATTCGGCTCACTTCAATAGCGGACTGCGTCTTCCTTTGTCTCCCCTTTTTCTCGAAGTTTTGAAAACTTTCACTGTGTGCTTGACACAGCTGGTTCCAAATTCCGTTGCTTTTGTGGTTTGCTTTTCCGTTTTGATGATCGCAAAGGGGTTTAAACCTTCTTTTCGTAATTTTACGCAACTTTTCCGCTTCAATATTTCTAGTTCTTCGAATCGTGGATACTTCTTCGCTAGTCAGCGGCCTAGTCGAGCGATCTTTGACGCCCCTGTTTCTAGTAATCCTTCATGGAAATCTCATTTTTTCTTTGTTCGTCCTCCGTCTAATCTTTGCTTGGCGGATGGTTCGACCGTGCCTTTTTCATGGGATCATGGTTCCAGTTGGATTCCTGGAGGTCGCTTACCGACTGGCGAACTAGTTCCTGACGATGCTCAGTTTATCGCTGAGATCTCCGAAATGCGTGCAAACAAATATCAAAGTGCTCTTCTGATCGGGGAAGCTTTCCTTCGTAAGGCGGGGTTAAGTTTCATAACTTTCCCATCAGTTCATCATATGAACTTCTTGGTTAGTACTTTATTTTAGCTTAGTGTTGTGATGATACCGTTTATAGGGAAGAAAAATAACTTATAATTTATTTCTTTTTCAGCCGATATGGTAGAAAACTCTCGACATTCTTCGAAGGGAAAAATGGTGCTGTCGAAATCTTCCAAATCCGTAGAGAACGTCCCTATCGAGCAGAGAGCGTCACGAAAAAGGAAGTTGGAGTTGGGTCATGAATCTGAGGAGAATAGAGAGGAATCTCCAGATTCTCCTCATGAGTCCCCTATTCGTCAGGGCACGGGATCCGGTTATCCTCCTCTTCAACTTAGAACATCTTTGGGTGTTCGAGGATGTCGCACCTGGTCGATGCCTCATCCTGCTAATGATCCAGTTGATGGAAAGAGGAGCTATTACGGACGCTCTGGTAACGATCTTTCTTTAGTCGGAGATAAGCATCCAAAACCTACTCTTGTCGAAATGATCGAGGATCATTTAGAGGGAAGGAGGGCCGCTGGTTATTCCGAGAAGGACTCTTTTATTCATGATGATAATGAGAACGCGGTCGATAAGGCAACCCGTGTTCTTTTGTCTGGTATTTTTACTCGCGATCTGAATAAGCTTCTTCATAAGGATCCTCTGGAGAAATTCCAGCGAGCTTCTCTTTATGCTGAAAAGGTGATATCTTTTTCCTTTGATCATACTAACAGATAATTTTAAGGGTCTTCCTTAATTTACTAATCCATCTCTTTTTCTTGTTCTCTTTGTTCTTCCAGACTAAAACTTGTCTTGCGTCATACGCCTATGAAAATGCACTTTGGAAACAACAGTGCGAGTTCCTGGAAGAGAAGAATAAAGCTTTACTTCATAAATCCTCCGGGTCAGAGGTTGGTCCCTCAACATCTTCTTCCGTTCCCGTCGTAGAGACTCGTGCTACCGGGACTGAAGATCAAGAAATAATAAACAGGGTGATGGAGGTTTCTCGTGCTCAAGAGCAGGCCAATCAAATGGCTAGAAAGTTAGAGGAATTCCAGTTACAGAGCACGGCTCGAATTAGTGAGCTTGAATCTCAAGTGTCAAGCCTTGAAACTTCTTTAGAGGAGTACGAAAAGGATGTTCCACTTAGTGGACTTAGGGATCGATACGGTAGGAATCCTGACGAAAGAGTCGTTCGTGAATTCCTTAATTCTCCTGTTCATACGGCGTTGGTTTATCGGATGGTCGGTCCTCTTCTTGAAAATACTTTTAAGAAGGCGATTCATCAGCTGGTCGCCTTAGAGATGATCGACGACCGTCGAAAGAAGTATTTTAAGGCTGCTCACATTCGGTTGAATCGCTATGGTGAAATTTATTCTTCTTCCGAGGTTCCAGATGTTGTATATCAAGGTTTTCCTTTGGCTCACCTTGTCGAAGAATTTGGAAATCCATTGCTGATTCCTCCTTCTGATGTTAACGAGGAGCTCGATAATACTTTTATTGATCCCGAAGTCGAAGAAGAAGAGGAAGATGATATTGGTATGACTGAGGACGTCGGTAACGAACAGAGAATTCCGGATAGCGAGCAGGCTTCTTAAAATAGTGATTTTTTGAAATAATCATTGTAACTATTTACTCGTAGGTTTTAATTGTAATTTTACCTTTTCTTCTCTTTGTACGCTAAACGTCTCGTATTCTGTCAGTCGTGTCTTTTCACATTCGCCGTAATAATTCAGACAAGTCATTAAATTTGCCGTAATCATTATGTGTGTGTCTTTTCAAATTCTAGCGTTTGCTCCAAGGTCAGTTTTTCTGTTTCGCGCCCTTTCTTTAGGTCTGTTGCGTCCTTTCGTGTAGTATAAATACGAAAGGTAAAAACTTGACTTATTTTTTACCGCTATACTCCTCTCTTAACAAAATACTCTTTCTTTTGCTAGTCGATAAACTTTCTCGATATTAATTTGTATTTTTCCATAATCCGATCATGAGTAACCTTTTTGGTAATACTTCGAAACGACCTTCTCGTGAGGGCGCTAGAGATAATAGGTCCAAAAAACTTCGAAGAGATGGGCCGTCGACGGAGTCTCCTCGTTCATCCCCAATAATTAGGTCGGAGATTGATACTCGCGTTATTGCCTCCGAACCTTTTTCTGTAGTAAACTCGTCGTTTTCAGAACCTATCTTCTCTTCTTCCACTCAAATAGGGAGCATGCCTTCCCCTGGTCGGATAGCTTTTGGCGATATGTCCAATGAGGAACCGACCTACAATATACCTGTTTCTTCAGGTGCTTCTTCTTTCGAGCATGTTTTTCATGGAGAGGATTTTGCTGTTTCCCTTCCTTTGTCTACTTCTACTGCCCCAATCGCCAGCGGAGGGCAAGCTGGTGATGATTTTTTTGTCAATCCTTCCGCAACACAATCTATTGTGCAGGATTGTCCTGATTATCTGTTTAATGATACTACTGTGATGACTACTTCCTTCGAATCGGGAGGACCTTCTGGAGGTCGGACCGGTTCCAGGTCTGGTCGTCGGACCGTTATTTCTGCTTCGGGCAAGGAGACCTCCGTTAGCCCCGACGAGAGAGAATCTCCTCGTTTGTTAGATGATCGATGTATCTTTGAGCAAGTCAAGGATATTATGTTGTCAGAGACTCCTCGTTCTGATGGTGTCCCTTCCAATAGTGAATTGCCTGGCTCAGTTGAGCCTGATGCTTTGTCTTGGGATCTGGGTTTAAGCACTATTTTGCCTGGTGAGCTGAAGAAGCTTGAGGGTGCCTCCAACGTACGCCTTGTTCAATCGCTGGTGAAGATATGTGAACAGGTGGACGAATCTTTTCATTACTTTATTTGTTTTAATCTTTGACTTCCTTCTTACATAAGGATTGTTTTCTTTTTCCAGGCTATGTACTTTGCACTCCAGCTGGGTGTGCAAAATGATGATCTGCGGAGAAATAGAAGTGCTTATCAACGTCAGTTGGAGTCAGAGAAAGCTAAGGCTGCGGGGCTGACGTTGCAACTTCAGCTTGCCAGAGATGATCTCCAAAGATTGGAGGCTGATAAAGTTGTTCTTAAAAAAGAGAAAGATGATTTAGTTCAGGCTGCTGTCTCGGCGGAGGAGTCTCGTCGGCTGGCCTACGAAGAAGGTTATGATGCAGGCTATCTCAAGCGTCAGGAGGAGTTGATGGCGTTTGCTGGCAACTTGACTCCTCGGAGGACTGTTTCTAGTAGTCGACCTGCTGACCGTTCTTCTCAGTGATCTTTGGCAGGCTTTAGACTGTCTCTTTCTTCTTTTTTTTTTTTTTTTTTTTTTTTTAATTTCTTGCCCATCTTTTGTGAATTTGTTCGGGCTGAAGTTTTTGTAATGGGAGAAGCTCTAAATTGGAAATCATGATCTCTTTGTAGGCAGATTCTTGCCTTGATCAATTTTCTTCTGTAGATATACTTTGTTATGCTCGTTCTTCCTTTGTGCATAAATACAATCATCATGAAATAATCAGTATAGAGTAGTATACTTATCTGAAATTGATCATTTCGAAGAATTTTCAGGATAGAGAAAAGGTAGCTTGTCCTTGCTTAGTCACTGTTTTAGTAACTGAATTGTATAATGCTTGCTTCTGCAAATCAAGTCTTTTGTTGATCAAACCCAGTATATTCCTTTGGATTATATGCACCAGCATGTTTTACGTCACAATTTAGACAATAGGCTATTCATGTCGTCAATTAGTCGTTTAAGGAACGCTCATCATCTTTGTCGATGTTCAATTTATGCCTTGTACTTTTGTCTTTTTGTGATCTAAATCTTATATAAGGAGGCTATTGTCCTTTTTTGTTGAACTCCGTTTTTCTTTACATCAAACTAAGGAAAAATATCCTTTTCAGTCTCTTCCAAACCTTTATGTTTCCCAGCATTAATGTTGAACTATATGTTCCTTGGCTAGTGTACTATTATATCACTTTCTTGATATGGGAGGAATTGGAAAATGTAGGGGTCATAGCCAGATCTACCCTTTTCAGACCCCCTTAAGCAATTCTTTGGTATGTTAGGCAGTTACGTCCTTGCTGTTTCGAATAAGGAGGACTATTCTCCTGATTTCTATGTCAGATATCTTGGATTTCAGAGGAGTTCCCGTATGGCTTAGTCAATGGTCATCCATATGATGTATTAGGCAGTGACGTCCCTCGTATGGTGAAGGGTTTGGTCTTTTATCTTTTATCGAGCAACTGTCCTTTTCGCTGCGATTTTAAAGCTTGTATGACTTCGTTTGTGGATTCTAGGTTTTTAAGCCATCGACCATGAAGTATGATCGTTCCGGTATGTCTGATCCGGAGTTCTTTTAGGTTTGCTTGTGTTATTTGGGTGATCGCTTCGATCCACGACCTCTTTTGTTGTCGACCAGTTGAGGCGATTAGATAGTGCCGTTCCAACTTACTTGCATTTATTGCGGGAAGTCAAGGGGTCGCATCTGTGTCCGTTGATCAAATACTTTTTCAGCCGTTGGATCCCTTAGATCTATCCCTATAAATAGGGGGTGGTTTGCATTCTTCATTTGCAATTTCTCAAAAAGGATGGAGATCTCAGATTCCTTAGATTTTATTCTGCCCTCTGATCCCATTGTCTTGTATCGACGGGTCCCATGAGATCTCTGCATTGGTCTTCATCATCTTAGAGGTCCGTGGTTTCTTGTTTGCACATGGAGGGTTCATACTTGCCAGTCATCCCCGCTCTTGGATGTTACCTCAGGGGTGATGGACCACCGGGGTGGCTGGTAAACTTACCGTTTCACGACGGTCCCGAAGAGATGCTGCTTTAGGATAAAATGTTTTATAGATAATGTAAAAGCAGTATCTTCTTGCGGGTGAGTGAGCATTGCTAGTTATCTGGCTGGTAATGTTCATTTCGTCTGGAAGAACACTTGATCTTCAGAGCCTAGCCATCGAACTAAAGAAGTCGACCATCCTGAGCAGCATGCTTCTTCGGTGGTTCATTATCGTAATCGATGAGGTACTAGGGAGGAGATTGGTGTTTCCGTGGACATTGTCGTGAAGATCGCCGATCTTATAGGATCATCTTATTTAAATCATTGTATTGATCTTTTAGTAGCAAGCAGATCTTTGTAACGTAGGATTTTTTGTATGTAACTGATTTGATGAATAAAATATTACTTTTATCCTTTACATCTTCCTTGTCGTTAATTCTGCCATAATTTAAAAACAGCAATTTCCGATCAGACGGATTCATACGTAGTTTATCTTCAAACCTTCAGGAGTATTAGCAGATCATTTAGATCGTTAGGAACAGATCAAGGAGTGTTTATTGAGCGGATCAATGTTTACTCAACTTGTCATAATTTAGAATTAGGTTTTTATCACCTAAAATCTTTTTGATCGCTATAGATTTATCGAGGAGTTTTTATCGAGCGGATCAATTTATACTCAACTCGTTTGTTTAGACTTAGATTGAGGAGTGTTTATTGAGCGGATCAATGTATACTCAATTCTTTTTTGATTAGACTTAGGTTTTTAACCCAAAGGCCTTTTAATCGTCATAAATAAATCGTTGAAAATATATCGAGGAGTTTGTATTGAGCGTATCAATGTTTACTCAACTCGTTTGTAATTAGACTTAGGTTTTCAACCCAAAAGTCTTTTTGTTCGCTGGATATATATCGAGGAGTTTTTATTGAGCGGATCAATGTTTACTCGACTCGTTTTTAATTTAGACTTAGGTTTTTAGTACCTGAAAGTCTTTTTGATATATCGAGGAGTTTTTATTGAGCGGATCAATGTTTACTCGACTCGTTTTTAATTTAGACTTAGGTTTTTAGTACCTGAAAGTCTTTTTGATATATCGAGGAGTTTTTATTGAGCGGATCAATGTTTACTCGACTCGTTTTTAATTTAGACTTAGGTTTTTAGTACCTGAAAGTCTTTTTGATATATCGAGGAGTTTTTATTGAGCGGATCAACGTTTACTCGACTCGTTTTTGATTTAGACTTAGGTTTTTAGTACCTGAAAGTCCTTTTGATATATCGAGGAGTTTTTATTGAGCAGATCAATGTTTACTCGACTCGTTTTTGATAGTCGAAATGAGGAGTGTGTATTGAGCGGATCAATGTATACTCGACTCATTATAATTTAAACTTAGGTTTACCACCAAAAAGTCTTTAGATCGATGAGATTGAGCGAGGAGTTTTTATTGAGCGGATCAATGTATACTCGACTCGTTTCGTTCTAATTTCCATCAATATGATTGTGTAATTCCAAGGAGTGTTAACCGAAATAATCGATGTATAGAAAATGCTAAAAAATCTTTAATAATTGAACTGTAGGCTAAGGCCTTTGTTACAAGGATTAAAACTTGATAAAGTAAAATAAAACAATGCAGTATAATCTGCTAAAATTTATTTACCATAGTATTTCCTAAGGTTGACCGCATTCCAGGTTCTTGGTAAGGCTGTTCCATCCAAGTGTGCAATTTTGTATGAACCTTTCTTTCCTACGCCAATGACGATGTAAGGTCCATCCCAATTTTGTTGTAACTTTCCCACATGCTTGGATACTTCTACCTTTTTCAAGACCAAGTCTCCTTCTTTGAAGGTTCGGACGCGTACTTTTTGATTGTATGCTTTCTCCATATTTGCTTTAGTGGCTTGTAGGCGTACAACAGCTTTATCTCTTAAAGCTTCTGTTAAATCAATGTCATTTTCTCTCAACTTTTCATTTTCTTGATCATTGAACATCTCTATTCTTGGCGTTGGGATTAAGGTTTCAACAGGGATAACTGCTTCCGACCCGTATACCAAGCTAAATGGGGTTTCGCCTGTTGAGCTCCTTACTGTGGTTCGATTAGCCCAAAGTACTCCTGGGAGTTCATCAAGCCATTTTCCTTTGGCAGCTCCTAATATTTTTTCCAAAGATTTTATTATCTCTCGGTTTGCTACTTCAGTTTGTCCATTCGCTCTAGGATGTCCTACCGAGGTAAAATTTTGTTGAATTCCAAGTTTTGTGCACCAATCTATTATTTGTTTTCCCGCGAATTGAGTTCCATTATCGGAGATAAGGATCCTTGGGATGCCGAATCGACAAACTATAAATTTCCATAGGAAGTTGATAACTTGGAATTGGGTTATTCGCACGAGGGCGACGCATTCTATCCATTTGCTGAAGTATTCTACAGCGACCAGGACATAAGATTTCTTACACCTAGCTGCTGGGAATGGTCCCACAATGTCCATTCCCCATTGGTCGAATGGCCAACATACTGGAATTGGGTGCATGTTTTCTGCTGGTCGATGACATATGTTAGCATGGATCTGGCAGTGATGACACTCTTGGACATATTGAGCGGCATCTTTATTGATGGTAGGCCAATAGTAACCTGTCCTGAGACATTTCAAGGCCAATGCCCTTGATCCGCTGTGATTTCCTGCATCTCCTTCATGTATTTCTCGTAGTATATCGATGGTTTGTGATTCAGAGACGCATTTCAGAAGAATTCCTGATACCGATCTTCGGTAGAGTTTTCCTTCTACAAGTGTATACTTAGGAGCTCGATATCTTATTTTTCGAGCTTCATTTTGGTCAGGTGGTAGTTTTCCTTCTCGAAGATAGTCTATCATCGGGGTCATCCAGTTTTCTTCGGCTTCCTCGATTTCCATTATATTGACTACCGGTGTTTCATCGATGTCGATCGCCGGCGTATTAGAGATCAACCAGTTGATCACCCGTTCGGTCTTTCCGTCAAGGGATCCTGTGAACCTGGATAACTGATCGGCCCATTTATTTTCTGAACGTGGGATGTTCTGGATGCTGAAGCTTTCAAATTTCTCAGCTAGTGTTTTCACTTTTGCGAGGTATTTGACCATATTGAATTCTTTAGCCTCGTATAGGCCTTCAATTTGTCTTTGCACTAATTCTGAATCAGTTAGTACTTTAAGACTTTTTATGTTGGCTTTGATCGCCATTTCCATTCCCGCAATCAACGCTTCATATTCTGCTTCATTGTTTGTTACGACGAAGTCCAATGTTATTGCGTAATTCAAATCTTCTTTATTTGGTCCGGTGAAGTTGATTCCGGCGCCTCCTCCCTCTCGGCATGAAGCACCGTCGACATGCATTAACCAAGTTTGGTCTTCTACGATCAAGACATCGTCGTTGAGGCTGCTCGAAGATTCAATTGCCTGCGTCGGTGTTTCTAATATAAAATCGGCCAACACTTGGGCCTTAATTGCAATTCTTGGTTTGTAATCGATTTCGAACTGGCCTAGTTCGATCGCCCATTTAATTAGTCTTCCTGAGGCTTCTGGTTTTGCTAAGACTTGTCTTAGCGGTTGATTTGTCAAAACCACTATTTTGTAAGTTAAAAAGTAAGGTCGAAGTTTTCGCGCAGCCACCACTAAGGCCAGCGTGAATTTTTCAATTTCCAAATAATTCTTCTCAGCCCCCTGCAATAATTTGCTTAGATAATAGACCGGCTTATGTTCTGAGCCTTCGACTTTAATTAGTACTGAACTAATAGCTACGTCGGAGATGGAGATGTACATATACAATGGTTCTCCTTCTGTTGGTTTTGCCAACATCGGTGGTGTTGTCAAATATTCTTTGAGTTGCTCGAAGGCTTGATCGCATTCTTCGGTCCAAACGAAGTTCTTTGCCTTTCGGAGAGTTTGGAAAAAAGGGAGGCTTTTGTCTGCTGACTTTGATATGAATCTGTTTAATGCTACGATCTTCCCAACTAAGCTTTGTACTTGGGAGATGGTTTTGGGAGGTTTCATTTCAGTTATGGCTCGAATTTTTTCTGGGTTGGCTTCTATTCCGCGTTGGTGAACCAAATATCCCAAGAATTTTCCTGATTTGACACCAAAGGTGCATTTCGCGGGGTTTAATTTCATACGATATTTCCTTAAGATCTGAAAACATCGATCGAGATGTTTAACGTGATCCGCTTCGTTCATACTTTTGACCAGCA
This sequence comes from Penstemon barbatus, assembly GCA_003313485.2. Lineage (NCBI taxonomy): Eukaryota > Viridiplantae > Streptophyta > Magnoliopsida > Lamiales > Plantaginaceae > Penstemon > Penstemon barbatus. The sequence continues at coordinate 74,297,322 of CM064883.1, forward strand.
TGTCATCTACGTAGACTTCCATCAACTCTCCGATTAACTCTTTGAACATTAGGTTTACTAACCTTTGGTAAGTAGCTCCGGCATTTCTTAAGCCGAATGGCATTACTATGAAGCAATATACTCCCTGCTCGGTTACGAATGCAGTCTTTTCTTGGTCCCGCTCATCCATGTATATTTGATAAAACCCTTGAAAGGCGTCCATCATGCTGAATATCGCGAAGCCAGCGGTCGAATCGACCAATAGGTCTATCCTTGGGAGGGGATATGGGTCGCGCGGACATAACTTGTTAAGATCAGTAAAATCATTACACATTCTCCATTTGTTGTCCTTTTTATCCCCCTTTGCCACTAGAACAACATTGCATAGCCATTCCGAGAAATGTATTTCTCGGATTTGTTTCGCTTCAAGCAGTCTTTCTACCTCGGCTTTGATAATCTTATCTTTTACCGGTCCATGATTTCTCTTCTTCTGTCTGGCGGGTTTCGCCAAAGGATCAATTTTTAGGGAATGCTTGATTATTCGAGGATCAATTCCTTCAATGTCGTTTGCGCTCCAGGCGAAGATGTCGGCATTGTCTCTGAGGAAGTCGATTAGCATTATTTCCCCTTCTTTGCTCAATTCTGTACCTATTCTTGTTGTTTTGGACGAGTCCCCTTGTACTAGAATTACATCCTTATGTTCAGGAGGTTTCAATGATAAATCTATCGGTTCTTTTCCCATTTTATCCATTCGATCAGTACTCGGGATTTCAATTTTATTTCTAATAAGATCGTCTTCGATCTTTCTTTTACTTGGAGTAATCGATTTTGGGTGTTCTTTCATAGTTAACGAGGTATTGTAGCAGTCTCAGGCCATGCAATGATCGTTTGTTATTTCTCCGATACCTCTATCGGTTGGAAACTTTATCTTCTGATGATAAGTAGAGACAACAGCTCGGAATAAGTTGAGAGCTGGTCGTCCCAATATTGCGTTATAAGCGAAAGGGGTTTCTACCACTAGAAATTTTACTAGCTTCACTGTCCGGTGGGGTATTTTTCCGAGTGATACACTTAAGGTTATTGTTCCGCTGGGGATGATTTCGGACCCTCCGAATCCTATTAATGGCGTAGCTACTTTCTGCAGGTTTATCTGTCCCAAATTCATTTGGGCTAAAACTTCTCGGGAGATGATATTGGCTGAGCTCACATTATCGATCAGGATTCTTTTGACATTGTAGTTCGCTATTTCTAGCGAGATTACCATCGGGAAGTCGGGGTTATCCTCTTTTGTGTCCCAGACGATATTTTTAGGTACTTCACCTTCGTTAAAACTGATCGGCTGATCGTTTGATGGCCTGCTTTCCAGGGTCCAAATTTCTTTTGGGTATTTTGAGTTTCCAATTATGGATCGGGCTGTTCTTCGTCGGGCGTTACGACTATCTCCACCCGCGGGCCCCCCGGATATCGTATGGATAGTCCCATTGATCTGGTCGGGATTCAACTCCTGAGTAGGTCGACGTTCAGGCGACCTTCGATGAGAACTTCTCCTTTGATTACCGTTCCGAGGGCTTCTACTTCTTTCCCTTTTGCGATTATCTCGCTCTATGTATTCGTCTAGTTTTCCTTGTTCGATCAGTTTTTCAACTTCTCTCTTAAGGTGAAAACAATTCTCCGTTCGATGTCCATGTGCCCTATGGTACTTACAGTATTGATCGTAGTTTCGAGACCCTGGTCTTGGCTGAGCGATTTTCCTCGCCTCGGGAATCCAGTTATTTCTTTCTAGAACTTCCAATATTTCTTCCATTGGAGCATTTAACCTTGGGTGTTCCACTTGATTCACCCTGCTTCTGATTGGTTGTTCAGGGTTTCTTGGTCTTTGGTAGTAATTAGGTTGTCTTTCCTGGTCGGCTTTGCTGTATTCCAATCGCTGGAAAACGTTACCTCTCCTGGAAGATCGCTCGTAATCCAAAGATCTTTGGGCAGGAATCCTGTCATGCCGTTTGGAGCCTGAAGCTGTGGCTTTGTTTTTGTTTTTATCCTTAAAGGAATTCATCTCTTCTTGGGTCATATACTTAGACGCCAAGCTCATGATGTCGGCAAACGTTCTCGGTTGTTTTCGACTGAGGGCGTTTCCGAACTGCCTGTTTTTAGTGAGGTCAAAGTGGATAGAAATTATGTAATCGATATTTGGAGAATCGATTTTGAGTAGTTCTACGTTAAATCTGGCCAACCAGTTCCTTAGGGATTCTCCTTCTTGTTGATGTATGGTTCCTAGGTAGCTCATTGGGAGTTTTTGTCTTTTCTGACTGGCAAACTGCTGTGTCAGTTTATTGCATAATTCCCGGAAACTGAATATAGAGTTGGCCGGCTGTTTGGCAAACCAATCTAGCGCGAGTCCTTCGAACGTGGTCACCATTAACTTGGCGGTGAATTCGGCAGAGTGGGCATATAAATTCATTATGTTCGTAAAGCTAAAAATGTAATCATCCGGGTCGGTTGTTCCATCATATCGGGGTAATCTTCCCGGGACCTGTCCCGTGGATTGTGCCTCTTTTATTTCCCTGCAAAAAGGAGAACAAGCCGCAAGGCTTTCCTGGAGTTCCGCAGTTCGGGCCCATGGGTTTTGAACAGATCGTAGGCGTTGTTCGAGTCGCTCCTGTACCATCCTCTCGATTTCCCTTTCCGAGAATCGAGTTGCTCGTGGCCGATCTGGGATTGCATCATCTATGTCATCCTCGATAGGGATTATTGTTCGTTCCTTCGATCCGCTGCGACCCGCCTGTGGCTTTCTTCGACCTGGTTTTCTTCGGGGATGGTTATCGGAGGGTTTAGAATTGCCCTGCTGTGGGCTGTGTAGCGAGCGTCGCTCACTTGCTGGGATGTCCGCTTGTTGAGAGGTTTGTTCGTTTGGCCTTGGTACTCCTGGTGCAGGAGTTGTCCTGGCAGATGTAACGTTTCGAGGAATTTGATCTAGTACAAGTAATTCTTCTGGAGAAAGTGATTTGAAGAGCATTGCTATTTGTCGCAGTTTCTCCTGAGCGCCCGGGAGAGGAACGGGGATTTCGGGGCCTTCTGGTTCTTCCCGTATGGCACCGGGAAGGCCTCCTTGGGGTCCCTGCTGTCGGGGGTGCGTATCTTGGACATTCTCGTCGGTATTGGGAACGTTATTATCGTTGTTGTCCTGTATGTCTTCCGATGTGTTATGGCCGGTGGTTGTATTGCTTCTCGCTCCAATACGAGCGCTTTTCCTTGGGCGAGCCATGTGTCAATCGAATAATTAACCTAGCCCCACGGTGGGCGCCAACTGATTTAACCGGATTTCGTCTGGTTAATTGAATATCACTGAATTTGTGATATCGGGAGGGGGTTTTCGATATTTATATATATTTTGTAGGGCTCCGTTACTTTATTCCGGATGGATCGATTACAAAGAAAAGCAATATTTAAGAACGAGAAGTAAAACCACAAACGAAGCTATAAACACACCGATATGGAGATCAAATGCTAAGAATAATATTGAATCTTATTCAGTTGTGCTGTAGTAAGCAGGGTATAATCATGTATTCTCAGAATTGTGGGATTTCGTAATTGTCTAATACAATGATTAACTAGGTATTTATATAATGTTAAACCTAGCGTTACAAGGAAACATAGTCCTAATAGGACTCGGCCCAAATATCCTTCTTGGGTCCGGAGTATTGTCTTTTGATCGAAGAGAGCTGTATTCGGCCTGGTCGGTGAGACGATCTTGAACAGCCTGATTTGGTCGAACCGATCTTTAGTAAGCAGGGGACTTGATCTTCTTAACAGTCTCAACTATTTTCATCAAATCGGGCGTTACGAAAGAAAGGCTACTGCTGAGCAAGATGATCAGACCAAGGAGAAGGAAAGCACTCCTGGTCAGGCTGATGAAACCAGAGAAGAAGAGATTGCTTCTGGGTCAGCAGATCAGACTACAAAAGAGTCAACTCAAGCAGAGGAACAGTCCACTGAAAAGGAAGTTCTTGCCTTACCTCCAACTCAAATTGAAGTTGCTTCTACTTCTCAGAACTTACAGCAAACATCCTTGTTGGATTCTATTCAACAAATGATATCAAAATCAATGAAGGAAATGGAGGAGAAGTTAACTGGAAATCAGAAAGCTGCTGCTGTTCCAATCTATCTGATAGAAGATACTGCTCAGAATGTCAAATCTGTCTATCAAGACCTGGACATTATCAGAAGAAGAACCCAAAGCACAGCTGCCGGTTTGAGAGATATTACAGAAACGGTTGAATTGGCCATCCAAGCTAAGGATGAAACCTTAGATAATATGATGAGAGACTTGAAGGCATCTGCTGATTGGATACTTGCCACTCAAATTCAGCTAGGTGACCAAGGTGAAGCTGTTCTCAAAAGAATGGATGAGTTTGAAGCCAATCAACTGAGACAACAAGCTCAACTAGATGCATTTGGAGCAAATCAACTGCGACAACAAGCTCAAATGCATGCTATGGAAGAAAACATCAAGCTTCTATGTGATTCACTTCTGATCACCCCAATCTTGCCAAATTATCAAATCAACCCTGCTGATGATGACAAAAAGGGGGAAGATAGGGTACTGAGGGAAGAAAGGGAAGATAAGGCATCATCTGCTGAAAGAACAGAAGTGTTAGAAGAATCTGCTAATGATGATGAAAAGAATGATGCAGAAAATGAAGGCACAAGCAGATCAATAGATGAGAAGATCACAGAAGAAGAAGGTGAAGCTGCTGAAGAAACTGAAGCTGAAGCAAAGGCTAAGTCTGATATGGAAATAGCTGCTGCCAAGGAATCAGCTGAAGAACAGCTTGACCCTGATGTCAAAAAGAAGAAGTTAGAGCTGTTAAAGCAGAAACTCTCTGAAGATCTTGCTGAAGAAGAAGAAGAGAACAAGGAAGATAAAGAAGACAAGAAAGAAGAAGACAAGCTAGTAGACTAGTCTTGTTTAAATTACTTATGTATCTTCTTGTAATTTCTTTTTGCACAACTCATCTGAACAAACTTGTAATATGTAACACTTCTCAATATCTACAAAATTGCAAGTTTTAATCCAACAGACTATTTCTATCTCAGAAATTTTTGAGGATCAAGACTTTAGTTTAGGTACAGGTACTTAGCTGAAGTTTTGTCATCATCAAAAAGGGGGAAATTGTTGGATGAAGATGAAGATGAAGTGCAAAGAAGATAAGTAGTAAGGGAAGGTTTTGATGATTTCCAAAACATCATTATCAGCTAAGTATGGAAGCTTAGTTCCCTTAGAAGAATTTTGAACAAGTAAAAGAAGACATCAGAAGAGTTCAAAGTTCAAAGCCCAGAAGACTAGTGATCTCATGCTGAAACAGCGAACAGAAGGGTAGGTCATCAGCCGAGTCAAATCAGATTAGTTCAGTATTTGATCAGCAGAGTGCCTATCAGATGAGTCGCTTTGATCAGCAGAGTATAAGAGATCAAGAGATTAGTTCAACGGTAATAAATGCCCCAAGTGAAATAAATGCTGGAAGAGAAGGGTAGTAATGACAAATGATTGGAATTAACTCTCGGATCAGCAGAGTGCATTTAATGCAGCTACAGGAAAGTACAGCAGAAAAAGGACTGTAGCAGGTTACCGTTCTAATTTCGGGCTAAGGCTATGGATTTGAAGATTTGATCTTCTTCAACGGTCTTATTTTCAAATTCAAGTATAAAAGGAGCTGATTTCAACGAGCGAGACACACAACAACATCTGAGATTTTGCATTCGAAGCAAAAATTTATCTAAGTCTCAAGAAGCTCATCAGCTCACTCGTCTGGTGGAAGTCATCTGTTGACAGAAACCCAGTTGAAGAAAACAGAAAATTACGATCTGAGTGATCTTGTAATAGCTAAGTGTTGTGCGAAGTTGTGACCCATCTTTGTGAGTGATCAAACTTCAGAGAGTAGAATTTCTTAGTGATTTTCTATTGCGAGCTTATAGCCTTTTCATTAGTTGTCTAGGTATAAGTGGAGAAATATTGTAATCTGTGTGATTATAGTATAACCCAGAATCTAAGTGATCTGGAAGAGTGGACTAAAGGATTTTTATCCATATAACCACTATAAAAATTCTTTGTGTTATCTTGCATTCAAGTTTTCTTGCATATTTTAAAGATTGCATACTTAAACACTTTGAATTATTAAAAGATTTTATAAGGAGTTTCAAAATTGGGGATAAAATCTTATTAGAACTTAGTTTACTTGTGAAAAACACTTTCAAACAATCCGCTGCAAGTATACTCTTTGAAAAACTGTTTTGCTGAAAAACAGCTAAGTATTTGTAAGAAGAGTGGTCAGTCTGCTGTTCAAGATTTGTTCACGATCAGCTCAGTCTGCTTACTGTTCTTCATCAGCTTAGTCTGCTGACAGAAGACTGAAAAGTTTTTAAGTTCAAAAATTTTCAGAGGTCTATTCACCCCCCCCTCTAGACCTCATCTGACCACTTGGGACCAACAATTAAAACTGTTTTGAAAAGAACTTTGTAAAACTAGGGATAAAACTTTGAAACCAAGTTTTGATTGCTTGTGAAAAATACTTTACAAATTCGCTACAAGTAACTCACATTGGAACTCTGATTTCACTAAAATCAACTAAGTTAATCAACAAAAGTGGTCTACTCTGCTGCTTAAAGCTGTGTGCGCGAACAACCTAGTAACTTCACCTGACTTGATCAACCTAGTCTGCTCATTCGAAAAGTTGGCGTTTAAATTTTAAAGTTGTAAAATTTTCAGAGGTCTATTCACCCGCCTAATCCTCATCTACCACTTGGGACCAACAAAAAAACTTAAGAGGGGACAACTCTGTAAAAAACTAATGATAAGGAAAACTATAAATGATGTTTACCCATTTTTTTTCAGAGGTGTTTACCCATTTATATTCATGTTATTCATGGCTTTGACAAAATAAATATATGATGAAATCAATCTATTCATGGAGCACTTATTAATTCCACTGCAACATTTCTTGCTTTCCCGGCGCTTTTGAAAGTGCCGGTATAATTTGGCGGTTTTAATGTTTTGGAAATAGTTACCCTTTTTTATATTCTCGGCACAATCTATCTACTTATACTATATATATATATATATATATATATATATATATATATATATATATATATATATATATATATGAGATCAGTCCCTTAACTTTCTTATACTAATTTTGACCCAATTCTATTTTTATAGAATTTAGAATTTTTTTATTCATAATTTAAATGGAAATTAGTAATCCCTCCATTCCACAATACATGTCACTTTAGGAATTCAAGATAACCTTAAATGCTATTTTGACATTTTTACCCTTCTTCATTAAATATTGGAATGAATAGATGGATTATAGGGAGTTACAAAATATTTAATTGTTTCTCAAGGGTAATTTTGTCCAGCTACACTTTTATTTTCCTAAAATTTAGAGCATTAATTGATTTCTTAATTCTTGCGAAAAAACCTAATATGAAATGGAGGAAGTAACTGAAATTATACGGTTTCTTTAAAACTAAATGCCTTAATTATCTCCAGTAACTTCCCACGTCCCCCAGTTTTCCTTAATCCTCCCTACTCATCGAAACCAAAAGCTGAAAGTGAATGAAGAAGAGAATGCGCGACTGGTAGCACCCACGACAGTGTCGATGGTGACGAATAATTCATCTAAACTTCTGAGTTTTGTTGTTTCTTTAGATTCCGAATTCCGAGTAAGAAATTCTTAATTTTATTGCATATATTTTGTTAAATAACCAATAATTACTTATCAAAATTGGTTCCTCTCTCTAAAAGAAGCAGATCAGCTTCAAAGTTTTATCATATGAGTAAGACTAGAAGACGGAGCAATATTAATTTGAAGTCAATGTTTAACTCCGCCGAAGAAATTACAAAATAGATCAAAGAAAAAGTCAAATCTTGAAGCTTATTTATCATTTTGTGTTGAGATTTTAATTAATACATCAATATAGTTATTCGATGGCGACGAATAATTCATCAAAACTTCTGAGTTTTTTGTTGTTTCTTGTGCAGTTCTCTTGAAGCCCCCTGCACAATCAGAATATGATCTTACGTGAATTCGTTGGTTCGATCAAGGGTGGGTCATAAGCAATAACGACAATAAATACAATAAAGTAAAGATCAAATGTAATTGTATTCGAATTGAATGAGTACAAATACAAATATTCTGAGGTCCTATTCGAGCATTATTGGATGCCGTACAAGCTAGAGGGTGAAATATGTATGAGGAAACCTATACTAATATTCTCCAGCAAACTCGAGCTGCAGTCACAAGATTGGAGTGTCTTGGAAGTTGTCCCCAGTGTAATAAATGCATGGAGTATTTATAGCCAAATTAGAGGGCTTGGGCCTGGGCTCGGCCCAACAGTGTCCTTCGATCTATGGCGACCTTATGAGCTCGGATCGATCATTTTCATGCTTTGATTCGTCTTTTGGTCCCTGGCGACAGGGTTCATAGCTATTCGAATCGTGTTAAGGCTAAAGAACAGGGGATCCGAATTACCCCTCATCAATACTCCCCCACTTCTCGAGTGTGAAGCGAAGCAAGCGCTCGAAGAAGTACAAAAATGTTCCATGCTACAATGAGACGAGCCGCTCAGGATGTCTTTAGGATATGCCTCGTTAAAAACCTGACTCGGAAAAACCCATTGGGATAAAAACCGAGTTAGGGAAAAAGAGTGCATATATAAGAAGCATACTTTGGCGCGCTCTGAAATTACCCTCGTCGGGGGATGTTGAAATAGTAATACCCCTTTCGGTTTTATGTTGCGTTGTTCGATCCCTTGATGAATGCTTTCCAGAATTTCCGATTATAACCAGGGGGCTTCTGAGAATCTTAGGGATAAATTGCAAGGACATATTCCGCAATTCTAGGGAATGAAGGATCAAAAAGGCAATTCTGAGAGGGATGACCCTAAGCTTTTATCCTTGGTAAGTTCAACCGTCGCGGTTACTCGGGGACCTCTTTGCAATCTTACCTTTTTAACCCCGTATATATATATGTTGACTTCGTTGAAAAATATTTACATATAACAACTTTCTTGAACTCGAAGTGTATTAGCTCGAAACAGCGTTTGCCTCCTGTATATTTATTTCTTAATCCATTATGTCGAGCTCTAGAAGCGCGAAAGGCAAGAAAAAGGTTGAGGAGAACCAAGAATCCGATCCCTTGTTTAAGCTTGTAGATGACTTTGAAGATGGGGAATTTCGTCAAGACGGTGAAGACGATGATCCGAGCGAGGATCTTGAGGGGAATGAGGTCGACAAACGTAGTATCGGCGAAGGTGCTTTTGTCAGGATCTTTGAACATACGCAAACCTCACAAGCCGTATCCTCAGGTAAGTCAGAGCTACCCGCTAGTGAAACTTCCTGTTGTTATTCGGAAAAGAATCGCGCTCAACTCGAGGCGGATTTTGGGAAATTTCTTCCCAAAGGTTTTTCGATTGTCGTTCCTTCTTACACCGATCGTGCCACTAAGCCCCCTGCTGGATGTCAAGCCTTTTATGAGGGACAATTTTCCTGTGGCTTGCGTATTGATCTTACGTGGTTTCGTTGTTTCGATCAAGGGTGGGACATAGAATGATATGACAATAATAAAACAATGTAAAGATCAAATGTAATTGTATTCGAATTGAATGAGTACAAGTACAAGAATTCAAAAGGTCCTATTCGAGCATTATTGGATGCCGTACAAGCTAGAGGGCGAAATACATATGATAGAACTAAACATATAATCCGAGCTGTTTAGGACTGTAGCTTCGAGGAGAGAGCACCTGGGAAGTTGTGTCCAGTATCATAAATGCATGGGGTATTTATAGCTGGAAATGGGGTTCATGCGGTCTACCCGCAGACAAGAAATTCTTCGGCCCATTATCTTGGATTTGGAGCTTGGCCCAACAGTGGCTTTGGATCTTGGGCTGCCTTGCACGGATAATATTCAGGCACCGGGTTCGAACTCGACTTCCGAGATAAGCACCGCTTCGATCTCCTGTATTAAAGAAAAGCAGGACCCAAGATTTCCCTCATCAATACTCCCCCACTTCTCGAGCGTAAAGTGGAGCTTAAGCTCGGAGAAGTAACTATATCCGAGGACAATGAAGGGAGATGAATCATCCTCAGCTTATTGTTTCGGGTATGCCTCATTAAAAACCTGGCTCGGAAAAACCCTTCTGGGATAAAAACCGGGTCAGGGAAAAAGAGTGCATACTTAAAGAGTTTCTTGGTTGCGCAGTCTTTACATCGTCTTTGTTGTTTGTGAAGTGGATCTTCAATTTAGGAATTTTTAGAAAGTTTTAGGGGTCTTAGGTGCAATTTCTGAGAGTACGTTTCCAAATTTTCCTTCAAGAGAGTCCAATCGTCGCGGTTACTCGGGGACTAATTTGCAATTTCCCATTTTGTCCCTCTATATATATAGTTATACCGAGGGTCGCTGTTCTTCTAAAATTTTAAGAGGAGAGCTATTGATCGGAGCAAAACAGGTCGATAAGTGAATTTGTTAGCCGTTTTCTAACAGTCACACGCTATTCGTTATGTCGAGTTCGGTAGATTCAAAAGGGAAATCTCCCTTGGAGGAGAATAAGGTCGATAACCGCAAGGAAAAAGAGGCTGTAGAGATTCGATCATCTGGAAATGAGGATCCACAAAACTCGGGTTCCGCCTCGAATAGCGGAGAGGAGCGGGAGTCAAGTTCTAATACTGGGAATAGCGAAGACGAACATTCCGAAGAGGCAACGGTCTCTGAAAGGGAAAATACAGAAGATGGGCAGCTTCCTTTGGGTAACAATGAGCAGTATAAGTATAGGCTAAACCGTAACGTGGTGATTACGATCTACGATTGGGAAGAGCCCTCGACTAGCGCAGCTCTAAACATGACTGAGGAGAGGGCAGATCAGATCGTCTGTTCTTATAAGGAGACAGACTTGGCGGAGTTGCAAAAAGAATTCGGTCAATATCTAGGCGCTGGTTTTTCAATAGTGCTTCCCTCCCCCGATCAACGAGTCACCAATCCTCCCGCCGGTTGCCAAGCCTTTTATTCCAAACACTTCCACTACGGCTTACGCATTCCCTTCCCTCCTCTAGTAGAAAACCTACTGAATGCTTTTAAATTGGCTCCCTGTCAGATTTTACCGAACTCAATCTGTCTAATCATAGCTTTTTGCGTATTGATGAAAGCTAAGGAGAAGAGGGCAGCTTTCCAGAATTTTTGGAGGATATTTCAAATAAGTTCTTCCACTTCTTCAAACGCAGGTTACGTATATTTTTCTCAGAGGCCGAAGATTTCGGTCTTATCGACCAATGTGAGTAGTAACCTGAAGGGATGGAAACGTGAGTTCTTTTTTGTCCGAGGACCAGAGTCCCCACCTTCCGAAGAAAATTCCGAGCCAACTCCCTTCGAGTGGCCTGGGGTAAAGGAGTGGATATATGGGAGACGCCGGCTCGTGGGGAATATGAAAAATGAGATAACAGATGATTTTCTGCAATCTCTTCGTGCCGATCCCCATCAGACTGCTCTAATGACTCAAGAGGCAGTTTTGCGATTGGCCGAGCTCAGTAATTGCACTTTTCCTGCCGATCCGATCGTCTTTGGGGAAGCACAGATCGATCCTGCTAACCCTCCTTCCACGTTAGCTGATGTTGTTGACAAATTCCGTACCTCGATATCTGGCCCCCACGTTGCTTCCTTTTCGAAAGGTAACAAAGGTCGACCTCGTCCTCAAATATCAAAGAATCTTCGGAAAAAGAAAAAATCTAAGGCCCCCATCGGGATCGCGTCGACCTCAAATGCTTTAATGATTGTTCCTCCGATTTCCCAAGCAGGAACCTCCCGGTCTAGGGCCGAGGTGGAGGGGTCCTCCGAATTCCAGGGTCCTGAAATCCTTCGATCAGTTTTTCCGAACATCTCCTCCAACCCGAATGACGAGGGGTTCAGTAATTATACTCTCCTGGAGGATCGTGCCAGAGAGATTTTGCAGGCCAGGGCGAATCGCAAAAGAAATAGCAATGTCTGTGAGTCTTCTAGGAGAGTCAAGCCTTTTGCTCGAGGGCCGAACCCTATACCATGCCGGGCTGGTCATTCCGAGCCAGATTTGGTGGATTTTATCGAGGATCATCTGCAAGGACCGAGGGCGGCCGGATACCCGGATTGTGGGACCATCGAATCTGATTTGGGTTCCGAGGGTGAGCACACGGTGGATAAGTCTCTCCGGATGTTTTTGGCCGGGAGATTCAGGGATGATACTATTCAATCTTTTGTTAAAAAGGATTTTGAGATATTTGGCGATTATGCCCATGCTCATCAGATGGTACTTTCTAATTCCGAAAATTTCTGGCTTTTCCTTATAATCCTTATCTCGAGCTCTTACGTATCTTTTCCTTTACAGGCTGGGGACCTATTTACTCAAAATGCTCTTCGACTGTCCTTATTGAGTGAAGAGTCTCAGGCAGTACAGAAAGCCTTGTGCAATGTTCTGAAGGATGAAGCTGCGAAGACCAGTCAGCTAGAGGATATCAAGATCAAGTTGTCTGAGGTCGAGATTGAGCTCGAGAGAACTAGGAAAGAGTTGGAAACAAAAAAGGCCTTGGAGGATGAAGTGGTGAAGTTAAAGCAGGAGCTTGAGCAAGCTAAAATATCTGCCGAACAATCTTATGAACGTGGTCGAGTCGAAGCCAGGCTTCCTTCCGTAAGGGAGTTTCTAGAATCTCCGATCCACGATGCCTTGGTTCGATTACGGTCGGGAGCGATTTATCAATCCTTCTACTTTAAAGGAGCTCAGCATCTCCTTGCAGCCGCTAAAATTGAAGGTGCCCTTGACGACTTTCTTCCTAAGATGGATCCTTATAAGAATATCTATGGTGAAGACTATAAGGCGTCTTCTCTTCCTCCTAAGCTCGAAGAATTTTCAACTCACGAGTTTGCTCCTTTCCTTGAGGAATTCGGCGCACCGATGCCCAATCCTGATGAGCTCGAAGCCCAATCCGAAAGCGAAGATGTGGATATTGAAGGGGATTCCCGCGATCAGAGAGTACAAGGCACTCCTTCCGGTTCGAGCCGATCTGCGTCCGGCGCACGAAGCCATAACGAAGAAAGCAGCAGCTCAAGTGAAGATGACTCTGACAGTTCAGAAAGTGGTTCTAGCGAATCGGAGAAACGAGGTGGATCGGACCGCAGTTCGGGCGTGAAGGAGTCTAACCCATAACCATTGCTATGTAATAGGATTGGCTTGGTGCAACAATGTACTTATGATCTTTTGTCCTCGGCTATTTAGTGGATTCTTGTATTTGAATTTCTTTCTTTTATACTGTTTATGTTATTGCTTGTTTGGACTTTTTGTTAAGTTTAATGATGTCAGCTTCGCGTACTCGGTTACGTCACTGAGCCTTTCTTGGAAGCAGTGCTTTGCCAATCATTGCAGTTTGCATCGTACCGTTTTCTTATAAATAGCTAGGCCATTTTACGTTGCCTTTGCATAGATATTGCTCACAGTGTTCGGAGCTTCTTTAAAAATTATCTTGGTTGGATCTTTGGTCGTAAATCGAGAGATGAATAAGAACCCGAACGCTCTCGTGATTTCTTCCGCGCCTTTTTCCAGACCGAGTGATAGTAGGAAAATAAGGAAAAGAAGGCGATCACCAATTAAATCTATTAGTTCAGATCAGCCAAATCTTCGTGGGGAAAACAAATCACCGATCATTACCCTTTCTTCGTGCTTGAAATCTAGGGACTCAAATAAGAGAACTAAAAGGGTTTCTTTTGTGGATGAAGCAACTGGGCGCTCCTCTTCCCAATCTGTTCCTTCGTTGGTCGGAGGATCTTTGCTTAGAATAAATGGGACTCGTTTTGATGCAATGTGTCATGAGAAACCTGACTTGAGTCTTCTTCGGGCCGATGTTTCTATTTCCGAGGCGGTCTTCTCGACTGGAGAATATTCCTCGTTCCTATTTCATTCTGGGTCGGAATCCCTTACTCAGGTAAATCTTTCTAACTTCTTTGTCTTGGCTCTCTATTTCCTTTATTTCTGCTATGATGTGTTTCCTTATAAGTTCAGGTTAGCAAAGTCTTCTCTAAGCTTTATGCATTGGCCAATCACGAGATCGAACAACGGGCTTCCATTTCGCTCGAGCTGATCGTTAAAAAGATGGAGTTGGAACGCGCGCTGGAAGCTAATAGATTTTTTAGGGAGAGATTGTCTCAGGATAAGTTGAGTTCGGAAATAGAGAGACTCAAAGATATTTATGAACGCGAGAAGAGACACTCCGAGCTCCGTGAGAGAGAAGCTTACATTCGCGGGTATGCTGATCGTAGTGCTGAAGTTCGAAAAATCCTTTCCGAAAATAATTTCGTTTAGTAATACTGTGGTTCTTCTTTAAGATTTCTTTGTAATACCAACCTTATTGTAACGGTTTTTTCTTTCTTGTTGTAGTATATCCCTTGTTGTAATAATATTTGTTCGGAATAATATTCTTGTTGTAGTATATCCCTTGTTGTAATAATATTTGTTCGGAATAATATTCTCCGTCTCTCTCTTTTTTTTTTTTTTTTTTTTTTTTTTTTTTTTTTTTTTTGGAATGCCTGTTTTAACCTAAGGGGTATAGCAGAGGTTTTCACCCTTGGTCGTTTTTAGAGCCGTTTTAGCCCTTGGGTCATAGCAGAGGCTTTCACCCATTTAATATTTTCGATCTAAGGGGCATAGCAGAGGCTTTCATCCTTAGTCGTTTTTAGAGCATTTTTAGCCCTTGGGTCATAGCAGAGGCTTTCACCCATTTAATATTTTCGATCTAAGGGGCATAGCAGAGGCTTTCACCCTTAGTCGTTTTTAGAGCATTTTTAGCCCTTGGGTCATAGCAGAGGCTTTCACCCTTTCAAAATTTTCGATCTAAGGGGCATAGCAGAGGCTTTCACCCTTAGTCGTTTTTAGAGCCTTTTTAGCCCTTGGGTCATAGCAGAGGCTTTCACCCTTTCAAAATTTTCGATCTAAGGGGCATAGCAGAGGCTTTCACCCTTTCAAAATTTTCGATCTAAGGGGCATAGCAGAGGCTTTCACCCTTAGTCGTTTTTAGAGCATTTTTAGCCCTTGGGTCATAGCAGAGGCTTTCACCCATTTAATATTTTCGATCTAAGGGGCATAGCAGAGGCTTTCACCCTTAGTCGTTTTTAGAGCATTTTTAGCCCTTGGGTCATAGCAGAGGCTTTCACCCATTTAATATTTTCGATCTAAGGGGCATAGCAGAGGCTTTCACCCTTAGTCGTTTTTAGAGCATTTTTAGCCCTTGGGTCATAGCAGAGGCTTTCACCCTTTTAATATTTTCGAGAAAAGTAGAGATTGGCAATATAGATTGAGAATATCAGTAATACGACGAATAAATAAGAATGTAGACGAAATATGCTTTCATTGGATAAATAGTCTGAACAAACGTTCTTCAAATACTCCAATTCTTCACTAAATACATATAATTCGCCGAATAGTAGCAGTCAAAAGAAAACGGAATAAAATAGCTAAAAAGTAGAAACCTCTATTGTTTCTATCTTCCATAATATCTTCTTAAATTGACCGCATTCCAAGTTCGAGGCAGCATTTCTCCGTTAGGGCGTGCAATCTTATAAGACCCTTTCTTTCCAACCTCTACGATCACGAATGGACCCTCCCAATTGGGTTGTAGTTTTCCTACGTGCTTTGATACTTCCACTTTTTTGAGCACTAGATCCCCTATTTTAAAGGATCGAATCCTCACATTTCGATTATAAGCCTTTTCCATGTTGGCCTTGGCGGCTTGAATTTTCAACTTCGCGCGGTCCCTACGAGCATCCGCGTGATCAACTTCCACTTGCCTCAGCGATTGGTTTTCTTCAGGATCGTAAAATTCGACCCTGGGGGAAGGTAATAGATTTTCGACTGGAATAACAGCCTCCGACCCATAAACCAAACTAAATGGAGTTTCTCCGGTTGCTGCTTTGACTGTTGTTCTGTTGGCCCATAATACTCCTGGTAGCTCATCCAGCCATTTTCCTTTTGCTTCCGATAAGCGCTTCTCCAGAGATCGAACAATTTCCCGGTTCACCACTTCAGTTTGTCCGTTTGCCTGAGGGTGGCCAACGGACGCAAAGTTCTGTTGTATTCCAAATTTTTCACACCAATCCGTGATCCTTTTTCCTGCAAACTGCGTTCCGTTATCTGAAATTAAAACCCTGGGAATTCCGAATCTGCAGACTATATTTTTCCATAAAAAATTAATAACTTGAAATTGGGTGATCTTTGTCAAGGCAACACATTCGACCCACTTGCTGAAATATTCCACAGCTACAAGTACGTAATTTTTTCTGGCTCGCGCTGTTGGGAAAGGTCCCACAATATCGATGCCCCATTTGTCGAAGGGCCAACAAATAGGGATCGAATGCATATGTTCGGCCGGTTGGTGTATTAAATTCGAATGAATTTGGCAGTGATGGCATCTTTTCACATACTCGACAGAATCAGAAAAGAGTGTAGGCCAATAATAACCAGACCTTGAGCATTTAAGAGCTAACGCTCGGGCTCCACAATGACTTCCTGCTTCCCCTTCATGAACTTCCCTTAAAATGACATTGTAGTGTGACTCGTGGATACATTTCAATAGAATTCCCGAAGAGGACCGCTTATAGAGTTGATCGCCCATCAAAGTAAATGATGGCGCTCTATATTTGATTCTCCGAGCCTCATTTGCATCATCCGGCAGTTTTCCATCCTTAAGATAGGCGATAAGAGGGTCACTCCACGATTTACTTGGCTCTTCGATTTCCATAACTCCAACAGCAGGGTGTGCATCTAACTCGATTACAGACATATTCGATAGCAGCCAAGTGATTGTTCTCTCTGTCTTTCCGTCGGCCAGTCCTGTAAATTTTGACAATATATCGGCCCAGAGATTCTCTTCTCTTGGTATCGGTTGAATGTCAAACTTATCGAACTCCGAGATCAACTTCTTCGCTTTGTTCAGATATTTAATCATGTTGAATTCTCTGGCCTCGTAAGTGCCTTTTACCTGTCTGTGAACAAGTTCCGAATCCGTTAGTACGATGATCGATTTTACCTTTGCCTTAATGGCCATCTCTAATCCAGCTATCAATGCTTCATATTCGGCCTCATTGTTGGTGACAACAAAGTCCAAAGTTATCGCATAGCTCAGATCTTCAGCATTGGGCCCTTGGAAATGAATCCCGGCCCCACCACCTTCCTTGGTCGAAGATCCGTCTACGTGCATTAGCCAAACTTGATCGTTTGCTTCCTCCACCATACATAATTCCGAGGTTGTTCCTTCTTTCTCGTTCGATATGTTGGTTGATTCAAGCACAAAATCAGCAAGCACTTGCGCCTTGATTGCGACTCGTGGTCGGTATTCAATTTCGAATTGGCTGAGCTCGACCGCCCACTTTATCAACCTGCCTGAAGCTTCTGGCTTGGACAAAACCTGCCTTAAAGGTTGGTTAGTTAAAACAATGATTTTGTACGTTTGAAAATAGGGCCTTAATCTCCGGGCTGCCACAATTAAGGCAAGTGCAAATTTTTCAATCTCCATATAATTCTTTTCGGCACCCTGCAATAATTTACTCAAATAGTAAACTGGTTTGTGCTCCGCTTTATCTAGCTTGACCAGAACCGAGCTAATGGCTTCTTCTGATACAGCTATGTACAAATATAGGGGCTCCCCTTCGGATGGTTTCGCTAGCATGGGTGTCGAAGTCAAATATGCCTTCAGTTCTTCGAAAGCCTTGTCGCATTCAGCGTTCCATTCGAAATTCTTAGATTTACGCAGCAGTCTGAAGAAAGGTAAGCTTTTGTCAGCGGATCTGGAGATGAATCTATTCAATGAGATAATTTTTCCGATCAAACTTTGGACATCCGAAAGTTTCCTCGGTGGATGGAGGTCAGTGATCGCTCGGATTTTTTCTGGATTAGCTTCGATCCCCCTTTCATGAACTAAATACCCAAGGAATTTTCCCGATCGCACCCCAAATGTGCATTTTGCTGGGTTTAACTTCAATCCATATTTCCTCAAAATTTTGAAGCACCTATCGAGATGATTAATATGATCCTCTTCGGACATACTTTTTACGAGCATGTCGTCTACATATACTTCCATGATTTCCCCTATTAATTCTTTGAACATCATATTGACCAGCCTCTGATATGTTGCACCGGCGTTCCTTAAACCGAAGGGCATAACGATGAAACAGTACACCCCTCGTTCGGTGATAAATGCCGTTTTGTCCTGATCTCTTTCGTTCATGAAGATCTGATAAAATCCTTGAAATGCATCCATCATGCTAAATAATACAAACCCTGCAGTGGAGTCTACGAGCATGTCAATTCGAGGCAAAGGGTAAGGGTCCCTTGGACATAGTTTGTTTAAGTCGGTGAAATCATTGCAC
The DNA here is from genome assembly GCA_003313485.2 of Penstemon barbatus. Taxonomy (NCBI): domain Eukaryota; kingdom Viridiplantae; phylum Streptophyta; class Magnoliopsida; order Lamiales; family Plantaginaceae; genus Penstemon; species Penstemon barbatus. The sequence goes on from CM064883.1 coordinate 74,315,732, forward strand.
ATTCTCCACTTGTTCTCGATCTTTTCTCCCTTGGAGACTAATACCACATTGCATAGCCATTCCGTGAATTTTATCTCCTTGATTTGCCCTGCTGCTAACAACCTATCGACCTCTGCATTAATTATTTTGTCTTTCTCTCGTCCGTGATTACGCTTCTTCTGCCTCACGGGTCTGGCCTTTGGGTCAATATTTAGGGAATGCGTTATCACTCGCGGGTCGATTCCTACTATGTCGTCCGAACTCCATGCGAAGACATCCACGTTTTTCTGCAAGAATCCGATGAGCTTTGCCTCCATGCAATTACTTAGCTCCGTTCCTATTTTTGTGAATTTTTCTGGAGATCCAGGTACCAAGTTCACCTTTTTGTGATCAGGTGCTTGTACACTCATGTCAACGATCTTCCCTTTCTTTCCATCCAGTCTTTCATAATCAGGAATTGGGGTTCCGGAGTTAGTGACTAACTCAGTTATTTTTCTTTTGTTGGGGACCTCAGGCTCCACCTTTTCCTTCATGGTCAAGGACGAACTATAACATTCCCAAGCCATGTACTGGTCGTTTCTCATCTCACCTACTCCTCCGTCAGTTGGGAACTTTATCTTCTGATGGTAAGTGGATACGATGGCCTTAAAAGTATTCAGAGCGGGTCTTCCCAAGATGGCATTGTAGGCGAACGGTGTATCCACCACTAGGAACTTGATCATTCTCGTGACATTCTTTGGTTTTGATCCTAGAGTGGTACTCAGAAGTATGGTTCCGAGTGGAGTGATCTCCGATCCTCCGAAACCGATCAAAGGGGTAGTTACCTTATCCAAATATGGATGACAGAGTTTCATTCTCGTAAGAGCTTCTGATGAAATTATGTTTGCCGAGCTCCCGTTATCGATCAGCACTCTTTTGACCTCGAAATTTGCAATTCTTAGTGTTAATACCATGGAAAAGTCTGGATCATCTTCATTCGTGTCCCAACTGACATCTGCGGGTCGATCTGCCTCACTAAAGCTGATGACTTGATTCTCCATTGATGGAAGCTCCAAAGACAGAACTTCCCTTTTTGTGGATACTCCTGTCCTGATTGACCTTAAAATCCTTTTCCTAGCATTCCTACTATCTCCACCCGCCGGTCCACCTGCGATCATGTTGATCACACCGTTCGATTGTTCTTCTGCCTGACCTTGAACCTGCCTCTGCCGAGCGAGAAATTTTCTCGGACTACGGGATCTGTAGCGATTGTTGTAGTTGCCATTCTTAACAAATTCTTTTAGTTTTCCTTGGTTGATTAACTTTTCGATTTCGACCTTCAACTGATAACAATTCTCCGTACTGTGGCCTCTAGCTCGATGATATCGGCAGTACTGGTCATATCCGGGTGCACCCGGCCTTGCCTGTGTGATTCTTTGGGCTTCCGGAATTAAATTCCCTTCTTCCAATACGGTCAACACCTCTTCTTTTGAGCTGTTAAGCTCAGTAAACTGAATTTTACCCGGCCTTGGGACTCTATTTTGATCATAGGGAGGTCCATATGAACCCGGTCCTTGAGGTGGCGTATGCGGCTTAAACGTGTTGATTCGCTGCCATACGGATCCTTTACTCGATCCTCCATAATCACTTGGTTTTGGGATCGGGGCCCTGTCTTGTTTTCTGTTGAGATGAGACTTATCTAGATGTGAACTCTTCAATTTATTCATCTCTTCCTGTATCATATACTTTTCAGCAATTTCCATTATCCGTTCGAAAGATTTAGGTTGCTTTCTACATAACGCATTCCCAAACTGGGTGCTTCTAGTCAGCTCGAACATCAACGAGGACAGATATTCAATTTGCGGGGTATCCACTTTCAAGAGCTCAATACTAAATCTTGCCAGCCATTGCCTCAACGTCTCCCCTTCCAATTGTTTCACAGTGCCCAGATGATTCGCCGGCAGTCTTGGCTTCCTCTGGCTAGCGAATTGATGCTTCAGCTTATCGCAAAATTCTTCGAAAGAAAATATGGAGTTCGGGGGTAACTTTCCGAACCAATCGAGGGCAATCCCTTCAAAAGTGGTGACCATAATCTTGCAGCAGAAATTATCCGAGTGTCCATACAAGTTCATAACATTAACGAAGCTGTTAATGTGCTCGCCGGGGTCGGTAGTCCCGTTATACCGAGGGAGCCTGGTCGGCACCGTTTCTGTGTTTCGAGCTTCGCGTATTTCTTGACAAAAGGGTGAACACCTCATGATATTATTCGAGATCTCCCTCTCTCGTAGGTTTCCTCTAGTCAAGGAGTTCCCTGCTTGCCTAGCTGCTCGATGAGTGAAGGGAATCTCTATCATGGTATCCTGCTCTTCCAATTTTTTAGCCACCCTTTCCTGTATTATTTTCTCTAATTCAGATTCAGTGATTCTCTTGCTAATTGGTTTATTTCTTCTTATAGCGCCGGCGGTGTGACTTTCCCCCACAACAGAATTTTCCAGATCGTGCACTAGTGCAGGTGGGTTTTCGGACTGGGCATTGGCTTTCGAAGGTGCCGCTCGACGCGGATGTGTCGATGGGGCATGCGACATATCATTTTCCTTTTGCAAGTTCGATGAAGGTATCTCTGGTCTTCCCTGAATCCCTGGTTGGTCTACAGGTGATTGATCTGCCCTTCCGCTGTTCAAGAATTCCCTGCACATTGTGCCTATTATCGATCTCAAGTCACCAATGGTCGTGTGTACTGGAATGTTATCTTGTGGAACCGCCTGTGGCGCTTCCGGTTGTTGTTGTGCGGCGCGTGACAGATTATCAGGTTCATTATTAACGGAATTTTGTGCTCCCCCTGCATGGGAGGGCTCTCCTCTAATATACGTGTTCCTCCTCGTAGTAGGCATACTTCGATCTAATACTCGAATAAGGCCCCACGGTGGGCGCCAATTGATCTTACGTGGTTTCGTTGTTTCGATCAAGGGTGGGACATAGAATGATATGACAATAATAAAACAATGTAAAGATCAAATGTAATTGTATTCGAATTGAATGAGTACAAGTACAAGAATTCAAAAGGTCCTATTTGAGCATTATTGGATGCCGTACAAGCTAGAGTGCGAAATACATATGATAGAACTAAACATATAATCCGAGCTGTTTAGGACTGTAGCTTCGAGGAGAGAGCACCTGGGAAGTTGTGTCCAGTATCATAAATGCATGGGGTATTTATAGCTGGAAATGGGGTTCATGCGGTCTACCCGCAGACAAGAAATTCTTCGGCCCATTATCTTGGATTTGGAGCTTGGCCCAACAGTGGCTTTGGATCTTGGGCTGCCTTGCACGGATAATATTCAGGCACCGGGTTCGAACTCGACTTCCGAGATAAGCACCGCTTCGATCTCCTGTATTAAAGAAAAGCAGGACCCAAGATTTCCCTCATCACGTATCCCGTTCGCTCCTCTTATCAGAAATGTTTTGAATTTCTTCTCGCTTTCCCCTGCTCAGCTTCTCCCGCACTCCGTTGCATATATACTAGCGTTTTGCACTCTTATGGAGGCAAAAGGAGAAGAAGCTTCCTTTAGCAACTTTTGGCAGATATTCCGAATGGATCCCTGCAGAGGTTCGAACGTAGGCTTTGTGTCTGTTCGTCCAAGGTCTGAACGGCCTTTTCTTACAAAAATAACAACAAAGAAAACTTCAGGTTGGAAGAGGAGATTCTTTTTCGTGAAGGGCCCTGACGTTCCTATTTCAGGGGGTAGTTCGAAAACGAGACCTTATCGATGGGATGGCGCAAATACTTGGACATACGGTTCTCGCAAAATAAAAGAAAAACTTAGCCATCGTCTTTCTGATGAACTCCTGGGGCGATTGGAGTCTAACCCCTATCAAACTAGGTACTTGGTTCAAGAAGGCGTTTTGCGACTGGCTGGGTTGAGCTACTGCGATTATCCTGCCCCGGGGATTAAATTTCCCGGTCGAATTTCTGAAGGATCCGTTATGCGGACCAATAACCTGCCAATCTCTAGTGGTCCGCCCTTCGCCACTCTTTCTTTGCGTATGTTTATTTATCTCATCTACTTTAAGGTTTTATCGAACAGTGTTTCTTGTTTAATCTCATGCCCGAATTGTATTATCCCTGTAGGTCGAGTTGTTGAGGAATTCAGAGTATCCGCTGCCAGTCCGATTGAAGATAAACCATTTTATCTCGATCCTTTACCTCGTACTTCCGGAAATAGAGTAGGTACCAGTAATTCGGGCGGAGATTCAGTTATCGTTCCGGTCGCGATTCCCGATCTGAGAGGCGTTGGTACTATGAGTTCCTTGAATTCCGCCTCTGCCGGACCACTCCGAGCTCTGTTTTCCCCTGATACTTCCGTTCTTTCATCAGTTGGCTATAGCCAGCACTCTTGGAATCGAATTCAGGGCGTCCAGGAGTATGAGAAGCTCCTAAGTCGAAAAAGAAATGCTGGAAATCCCGGGCCCTCAAGGAGGGTAAAACCTTTTGGTGCGAAAACTGACTCTATTCCATGTCGAGAAGGTAGGCCGGAGCCTGATGTGGCAGACTTTATGGAAGAGCATCTTCGAGGTAGCAGAGCTGCTGGATACCCTGAAGATGGCACCATTCTGACCGATCTGGACGCGGGTGGGGATAACGAATTTGACAAGGCCGCTAGGATTTTTATGGCTGGTCGGTTCAAGCGGGATATGTTGCTTCACACCGTCAAAGGTGATTTTGAGGTCTTGAGTGACTTCTCCCGAACGTATCACGAGGTGATTGCCTTTTTTTTTTTTTCCCTTTTCTTTCCTTAGAATCTCTAGCTTATTTGATATTTGAAAATGTCTTGTAGGTCGGGGATTTGTTCGCCCTTCAATCATATCGTTTGGCGTTACTGGAGCAGGAATCGCAGGATGCTCACGATGCGTGTGCTCAAATTCTCGTTGATAACCAAACTCTTCGAGCTCAGTTAGTAGAAAGCCAGCGGGAGCTATCCCAAGTAAAGAAAGAGCTCGAGAAAGTTAATACGAAACGTTCTTCCTCGTTAGAAGAGGATTTGCTTGCGTCCGTTAAAGAGAGAAGTGCCCTTGAGGAGGAGTTAAAGAAAATAAAGATAGAACTCGATTTGGCGAAGCAAGACTCCGAGCGCGCATATGCCCAAGGTCGAGAAGAAGCCAAGATCCCTGCCATACGAGAATTCTTGGAATCTCCTGTCTTATATCCTTTAATTCAGAGAAAAACGGGAGAAATTCTTCAGACGATTTTTTATAAAGGGGTCCAACAATTGGTCGCGGCCGAGAAAATTTCGGACGACATGGAGGAATATTTCAAGTATATGGACCCTTTCAAAAACGCTGAAGGGAAGGCTTATAAAACTTCTTCTCTTCCCAAGGCGAATACTAACTGGCAAGAACATCGCTTTGCCCCCTTAGTCGAGGAGTATGGCATTCCGATGCCTAACCCTGATGTGCTCGAGTACTCCTGCGACGATCCTTCTAATGTGTCCGAGGAGAAAGATAAAGACGTTAATATAGGCAATGCCCCGGATAAGGGAGACGGTCAATCTTTCGATCAAGCTGGGTAATCATCGAGCTTCAAATATATGTATATATCGTCCGATCTTCAGTTTAGCGAGTTACTGGGGTTGAGTAGGCCGGAGGGGGCGATTCAAGGTTTTTTAGTTAGGAATCAATTGTATTTACTCATGCAACCCAATTTTGTAAATGGGTTAACTTTATATTCCTTGACTTGACTCGTGCAACTTATGACTTCTGATTTTATAAATGTCGATAATTTTCCACACTTTCTGCTCCATCTTTGTTTATTCGAGTGAGATTTTTCTCCATAGTCGCGTCGATTCACTATCTCAATCGTAGTGCGTAGCGTCTATAAATATTAGGATCTCTTATCATTATTCACAAGACATCTTTTCTTATAGAGATCGGAGCTCTCCCAAAATTTTCTGCATTCTTTGAGCTTCCTGCGGGTAAAGATCCGAGCAATTGATCCAAATTTACTCATCATGGAAAACGTGTTAGGCAAAACTATCGATCCCAGGTCGCTATTTGGTGGTTCGAAAAATAAGAAGTCGAATAAAGAGCAAAAGGCTGACAAGGAGGCCAAACCCTCCAAGTCTTTTTCTAAGACTTCCACCTCTTCCCCAAAAGCACCTAAAGGTGGGGAAAATACGAAAGAGAAGGGTACTTCTTCGAAGCAGAACAAGGGTAGCTCCAGCAAGTCCATTTTGGACGAAGAGCTCGAGGCTGAGCTCGGAGGTTCCTCCCCGAAAGAGATTGATTCCAAGACTGAGGATCGTGTCCTAGAAAAGACTCCTGTTCCCTCTTCGAATAAGAGGCCTTATTCCGATGGGGTTACGCCCATTGAGGCTTTGCAAAATCTTGCTATTGGTGGCAAGTCATCCTCCGATGCTTCGATCGTTCCTCCCTCAGGGAATCCCAACAAAAAGTCCAAGTCAGAGACTAGTGGGGGGGCTTCCGCTGAAGCTTTAGGAATTGATAATCCTCCCCGACCCTTTGTCAATTCTTCTCCTCAAAAGGTTGCTTCTCCTCTGCACGAGGAGTTGAAAGATGGATCTCCTTCTAAGGTTGATCCCATGGGTAACTTGTTGCAAGCTACCTTTACTTCTTCAGAGACTGATATACCCAAGGAAAAAAACACGTCCAAAGAGAGAAACATAGAAGAGCTGTTCGAGTCTGGTCAGCACTTCCTTTTTCAGGTGTACTTTTATTTATTCTACCTTTTTTCCACATTTTTTTTTTTTTTTTTTTTTTTTTTTTTTTAGCGCTGATGATCCTTTTTAACAGGCCGGACAAGACTTCATTGAGCTTAAAACGTTTGCTGAGCGGGAGATCAACCAGCGCGCTGCTATTTCTATCGAGCTGGAGGAGAAGAAAGTCGAGTTCGACCGTGTCCTGGCAGAGAAGCTTGCCTTAGAGAAGGAGAAGAAGGCTAACCAGCATGGAGAGGAAATCCATAAGCAACTGAATGAAAAACTCGAAAAGCTGAAGGTCCTCCACGAGCAGGAGAAACAAAATTTTACACGTCGAGAAAATGAGGCTTATGATCGTGGATTTGAAGCAGGACGTGAGGCTCGCAATGCTGAGCTTCGAAAAATTCTTTCTGACAATAAACTTGTTTAGATGTTGTCTCTTATTTACCCGAGCTCGTAGTATACTGTCTTCACTTGAGCTATCCTGAATAATTTTTATTTTCTATGGCTTGTAATGATTTGCTTTCTCCTCGAATCGCATGCTCCTCTTATGTGTTCTTCCTTTAATCATGCTTCATTTGGATTTCTTTATGATTTCTCTTCGATGGTTGGAACTGAGATTATGATGAATTCGGATAAGATGAATTCGAGTGGGACAAATTTTACATTTTCTTTGCTTTTTTCCCAAAACAGTTTCTGCATTTTCGGGATTCGTAACGGTCGGCGCATTTACTGCTTATATCTCAGCCGTTAGTATCATCAAATCTGGGTCGTTAATTGCTTTTTCTTTTTACTATATATAGCTCCGTGGTTACCTTCAAATTTTTCATTTCAGTAACATTTCTGACCGGCTCTATGATTGAGATTTTACTCTTTCCGACCACCATGTTCCGTTTGCTATCTTTAATTGAACTGTTCGAGGTTCTCCTTCGAACTATTTATAAATTTCGCTGTCTTCCGATGGCTACTTATTTCGACTAGGGTATCGACAGGCGAAAGTAATTGCGACTGGGGTACCGGCAGGCGACCAGCTCTCTTTGATTCCAAGTCTTTGAGGCGGGTTCGATCTTCTGTATCCTGTCAATCCACCCGGTCGGATAGTGGGTCTACTGCTGGAGGAGTTTTCCTGCACTCGATCTCTACTTCTTCAAGATATTCCTTGAAGAATTTTGCCTTCGAGATTGCGTGGAATAATTTCTCTAGGGGTTGCCTTGCTTTCACTCGATCTGGCCCGGCGTGGAGCAAGTACCGAGGAAGTGAAGGATGAAGGGTGGAAGTGTTAGCCCAGCCTCGACTTCTTCCTTCGATCACGAGAAACTTCTAGCGTAGGGTTGATTTGTGATAGGGTTACATAAAATGTAAAGCCTTGACTTTGTTCGATTTTTTCTTGCCATTGTAATTTCAAACTTTGCTTGTAATGTCATTAATAAGACATTTATTTTTCTCGTCATACGTGTCGTTCCGTAAAATTGCTTTTGTATGCTGTTATCGAGCATCGATGTCTTCTGCCTCCACAATATGATCGAGTGCCATTCTTTATTTACTATGATAAATATTTAGATGATAGGTGATAATCGATATTCCTCGATTTTGAATATAACTTGTAGGAGACTTTTATTCCCCCGTCAAATACATAATAATTAAGAGATCGAATAGAAGGATCTAAAATGACCTTTGAGTAGCGATTCTAATCTGAGGGACCAAATTCCCTAATTGGACAAATAATCGTGAAGTAATAATCGAAATAGGGTTTCGATTGATCTTTGAATAATAGCGTTGACTTAAGTGTCATAATGATGGCTGTTAGCCTTGGATGAAGAAATGATAGAATAGAATGCTGATTGGTTTCGGTTGATCGAGGATAATAATTTTGATCTAAGGGGCGTAGCAACGGCTTTCACCCTTAGTCGTTTTTAGAGCATTTTTAGCCCTTGGGTCATAGCAGAGGCTTTCACCCATTCAATAATTTTCGATTTAAGGGGCATAGCAGAGGCTTTCACCCTTAGTCGTTTTTTAGAGCATTTTTAGCCCTTTGGTCATAGCAGAGGCTTTCACCCATTCAATAATTTTCGATCTAAGGGGCATAGCAGAGGCTTTCACTCTTAGTCGTTTTTTAGAGCATTTTTAGCCCTTGGGTCATAGCAGAGGCTTTCACCCATTCAATAATTTCGATCTAAGGGGCATAGCAGAGGCTTTCACCCTTAGTCGTTTTTAGAGCAGTTTTAGCCCTTGGGTCATAGCAGAGGCTTCCACCCATTCAATAATTTCGATCTAAGGGGCATAGCAGAGGCTTTCACCCTTAGTCGTTTTTAGAGCAGTTTTAGCCCTTGGGTCATAGCAGAGGCTTCCACCCATTCAATAATTTCGATTTAAGGGGCATAGCAGAGGCTTTCACCCTTAGTCGTTTTTTAGAGCATTTTTAGCCCTTGGGTCATAGCAGAGGCTTCCACCCATTCAATAATTTCGATCTAAGGGGCATAGCAGAGGCTTTCACCCTTAGTCGTTTTTAGAGCAGTTTTAGCCCTTGGGTCATAGCAGAGGCTTCCACCCATTCAATAATTTCGATCTAAGGGGCATAGCAGAGGCTTTCACCCTTAGTCGTTTTTAGAGCATTTTTAGCCCTTGGGTCATAGCAGAGGCTTCCACCCATTCAATAATTTCGATTTAAGGGGCATAGCAGAGGCTTTCACCCTTAGTCGTTTTTTAGAGCATTTTTAGCCCTTGGGTCATAGCAGAGGCTTCCACCCATTCAATAATTTCGATCTAAGGGGCATAGCAGAGGCTTTCACCCTTAGTCGTTTTTAGAGCAGTTTTAGCCCTTGGGTCATAGCAGAGGCTTCCACCCATTCAATAATTTCGATCTAAGGGGCATAGCAGAGGCTTTCACCCTTAGTCGTTTTTAGAGCATTTTTAGCCCTTGGGTCATAGCAGAGGCTTTCACCCATTCAATAATAATAGACTCAGATAAGTATAGAGAGATCGATAATATCAGGGAGAGATGAACGAATACAAATATAGACGGGATCAATTTTCATTGAATATATATCCCTAATCGAAGTAAATTTTGATGAGAAAATAGTCTTCCGCAATCACGAGAAAGAACGAATTACGGAGAATCAGCTAGTGGTGAATAACCCTAGACTTCGAACAATCCTTATGTCTTAGTTGAGAAAAAATCCTTGCTTGTAGGTTCCCGATTTTGATAAGTTTGATCTTTTCTAAACGGTTCCCGTTTTACCGGGAATCGCAACGGTCGACAAATCTTGTCCGCTCACTTTGCGAATTATAGGCCGTCGGATTCCTCTTGCTTTTCTCTATAAAAGGCTGTTATTTCTTTGAAGCGATCCCGTTCATTGTGCTGGCATTTCATCCGTCCCCTCATGGCGACTAAGATTGTTATTTCAATAATTCGCTTATTCGAGGTCAGATTTCGAGCGATTTTTAAGTGGAGGAATATTCGAGCAGGAAGAATATTATCTCAACCTTCGCTTAGAGTATCGGCAGGCAAATATAATCTCCATCTTGAAGGCCAATATGCCAGACCTATGGAGCTTGTAAGTTGTGGCATAGGTTTTTGATTAGGGACCTATTGCCACAATGCATTTAGGAAGACGTGCAGGGGTGGGAGTTCTGCAGAATTCATTTACCCGATGAATCTCACCCTCGAGTCTTCATCTTTGGAAAACCGTAAATGAAGATAATAGCCTGCGGGTCCGAAGGAGATACCATGGTCGGAGCTAAATTATCCCGAGTAGACGATAGGGCGGGAGACCGAAAATTTCATAGGATTGTAATAATGTACTGAAGTAATGCAAAGGCTTATGCTATGCTCGATATGTATTTTCCCACTTCTTGTATTTTCCGAGATAATATAAATACATTTCTTCTTCGTTTTGTTGATAATTATCAAATATAACTAGATAGGAGTTTGTCTTTCATAATTCCATCTCGATCTTCCAATATCGACCAAGAAATAATAGAATAACGCTTGCCAGACTGGTTAATGAATAAATATCTTAGCGGTCCTAAAATTGACAAAGGAGACCATGCCGTAAAAATTTTATCACTGCTGAATTTCCTTAATTGCATAACTTCCAGGTCGAGAATCCTGTTCGATTAAACCAATTATATTTCTTCTTAGTTGGCAGCGTAAAACATAATAAATACTCGAGCGTAAGAACATCCAAAATAACCGAATATGAATCCGACATGCCATCCTTCAATAACTATGTACAGTTTGATAGAACGTTGCAATTCTTCTATATTCCTCATTGAATCGCGTCCTTTGTTACCAAACAGGGCTCAATTTCTCGGGAAATGAAACGGTCCTTCCATTTAATGCGGACATCCCAATCGCTCATAAAATGTTATCTGGGCCGTTGATTTTAAATTCCCTACCCCTATAAATAGGTCCCTTCATGTATACAACACTTCTTGCTTTTCTCCTTATGCCCCTTTCGATCATCATGGGTCGAGTTTTAGATTTGATTCGTATCTTGTCCCGAATAAAAGAGTTTGAGATCAGAGTTCGAACTTTCTTTTCCGATCTTGTTTCCTTTGGGATGAGCTTTTCGCTTAGAATATCGACAGGCAAAAGAAATTGCGCCTAGAATACCGGCAGGCAACCTGTTCTCCCAGACATATCTTGTCTGGTGCGGGTTAGAATTCTGGTATTCTGGGGCAGTACTTGATCGGGCAGCTGGTTACCCCGAGAGGAGTTCTTTAAATCTGAGGCACCAGCTTCCTCGAGGGCTTTCTTACGAGATAGTTCCTTCGAGTTCCCTTGGAGTGCCTCCGCTGGGATAACCCTTTGCTGCTCCGGTTCGAATTATTCTGCAAACAATGATTGAGTGTCTTAATCATTGTTTACAGATGAAGACCTAAGGTCGGTCTGAAGCCTTGGAGTGGAGCTGCGAGCCGGCTTTATCCTGATCGAAGGCGGCTGTGCGACAGGTGGCGAGTGATCGCCAGTAAAGCTTGCTGCTGAGTTCTGCCTCTGGAGCGACCTTGGGAACGAAGACCGAGTACTTAACAAGATAGAATTACCTCATAAAATTTGTAATAGGGCAGGCATGATTGTAGTGCATTTCTTGAGCCCGAAATACATCCGGAGCTTTACTTTGTAACTTGTTTGAAGAATTTTAATGATAAAGGTTTTATTTCCAATCGAATCTTCTTACTCGAATTCCGTTACTTGAGAAGAATACAAATAATCGATTGATAGTATATAGAGACTTTGCCAATGATCTTTAAAATAATTGATTCGAAGGATTCGCCATTGAAGTTTATGACTACGAAGAACGAAAAAATAAATTCCGATCGTTAATATTGAACTGCAACCTCATAGATCCTCTAAGCCTTCGACGATACCCGTTGAACTTCTTATTCGTTCCATTCGGAGGCGATGAAGACAGGCCTTCTTTCTTTATTCGTGAAATGATGAACCCTCCAAGGGTCGAAAGATTCGCCTCGGAGAGTGAACAACGGAGTTTCGGATTTGTAAAATCTCCATCCGGCATACATATTCCTCCTCGTAGTAGGCATATTCGATCTAATACTCGAATAAGGCCCCTCGGTGGGCGCCAATTGATCTTACGTGAATTCGTTGGTTCGATCAAGGGTGGGTCATAAGCAATAACGACAATAAATACAATAAAGTAAAGATCAAATGTAATTGTATTCGAATTGAATGAGTACAAATACAAATATTCTGAGGTCCTATTCGAGCATTATTGGATGCCGTACAAGCTAGAGGGTGAAATATGTATGAGGAAACCTATACTAATATTCTCCAGCAAACTCGAGCTGCAGTCACAAGATTGGAGTGTCTTGGAAGTTGTCCCCAGTGTAATAAATGCATGGAGTATTTATAGCCAAATTAGAGGGCTTGGGCCTGGGCTCGGCCCAACAGTGTCCTTCGATCTATGGCGACCTTATGAGCTCGGATCGATCATTTTCATGCTTTGATTCGTCTTTTGGTCTCTGGCGACAGGGTTCATAGCTATTCGAATCGTGTTAAGGCTAAAGAACAGGGGATCCGAATTACCCCTCATCAGAATAAGTCCATTGTTAGACAAAAAGAATAAAATAATCCTTCAGTGTTGATGAATCTGTGATGCTTTGTACAAAGAGGGTGAAGTCCTGATAGGTTAAAATCATTTGAGTTCAGTTTCAATGAACCATGATTGTTAAACTTCTTTGTTTTCTTTATATTCTAAAGTGAAATTATTTCTTCATTCTTAATGTATTACTTATGTTTTATTCGGTTTGACTGTCTATAATGAGATATTTAGTTGTTTTTGAAATAAATTATACGTTTCATTATTTGAAACCAGAAATATGGAAACCCTTTCTCTCAATTCATAATCTTATTTTCAATTTCTCTCTGTTAGGGTTCTAGACGATAATGCAGTACTACCAAAATGGTGTCGGGGCAGAGCACGAATTGAAGGCAAGTGAGGTGTTCACAACTATAGATCCATGATTAGTGGACTGGTGGAGACCATGAGTAAGATTTAATATGATTTATAGCTTAGATTTGATGACATCTTTCTTTCTTTGTTTATTTTCAAAAGAAAATAACTCTTTTAATTAATACCCTCTCGAACTAAATTATTCGATTGTGTTTGCAGTCTATTTCCATTCACAGAAAAATTCCTATAATTAGCTTTGACAAGTACTTTTGCTCCATGCCTGTTTGCAGTCCATTTCCATTTACAGAAGAATTCCTATCATTAGCTTTGCCAAGTACTTTTGCTCCATGCCTACACTTGAGGTATAACACAAAATTCCCGATACTGTTACTTGGAATTCTTCTTTTGAATAGTCAAATTTAACATTACTATCTTCTACATGCTTTAGAAAGAGTACATTAAAATATTGATTTAAAGTTTGTAATGTAATTGAAAAACATGATACTTGGTTTTGAAATATTAAGGGGCAAACTAAACTAATTCCATCCCTTAGAAAAAAGTGACTTATTGTGATGGTCAATGATCTTAATTTGCCAGCAATATACTGTTGATTCAATCTTTTTGTGGAAAATTAGTATCATTATGTTTCCAAGTCCAAGAGTTAACAATTTTGGGTACTATATTTTGCTCTATGTCGCAAATATGGGTTCATCGTATTTCACTTTCAATAACTTAATTAGTTTATTACAATTTTTGGTATTTGGAAATACTTTTGACATATCCATGGTGTATCAAGTTTTTTTCCCTAGCAATGACAGGGTATTACACCGTGTGGAGATAGTTAATGGAAGTGTGTGTCTACAAAATATGGTTGTTCTATTTAATTTCATGATTGACATAATTTGGTAATGCTATCTCTGAGGAGAACTTAAAATTCCTTGAAGGCCTTCCTGATTTATAAAAACAATAGGCACGTGTTAAATGAGTTGAGCACTTTTCCCTATTCAGTTCCCACTTTGTGAAATATTTTTCTATATATCATATGTATTACAGAATCTTTGGATAGACTATTTGAATGCATTTTATAAGTGTTTGCACTTAGTGGTATACTACTATACTGACATTTCCTCTGTTCTTCATTTTTTTCATAAAATTAAGCTTGCATTTTAGGAAGTCTATTACATACTGGATTATACGAGGTCACAACTCTACTCGAAACTCAAGGTCAACATTACATTTCGGCACTGGGATTTCTTGGCATTCCTGAACATAGTTGACACCTAGGAGCATAAATGCTGCATAACTCACACCATAGGATAATTACCTAAAATTTCAGCTTTGGTCAGCTTGGGCATTCATTTTGAAAAACTTCTCCATCTCTGTTGCAAGAAATTGATCTTACAAACCCTCAAGCTCTCTATATTCCCAATAAACAATTATCAATTTATATGGCATATTGAGACCTTCTTATTTGTACTCTTACAATGATTTGACACACACTACATGGAAGTGTTTTATGATTCTTTGTGTGGAATGGTTGACACAAGTTTGTGGAAAATTGTGTTAATCAAACATTGGTGTATTGCTCCTTAATTATTTGGCCTCAAGAATATTAACATTGGACAGAATATATATATATATATATATATATATATATATATATATATATATATATATATATATTGCAAAATCTTGATGGTGTACTACATTTTCGCTGAGCTTTGCTTCTATATTTGTCTTACTGCATTGGTCTTTAAGGAACATGAAATATGAGAATTTAGAAGGTGGTTCAAAGGAAGTGGTTATCCAATATAATCAGAGATGGAGGTAGTGGTTCTGTATGGCATGAAGATTGGTTGCACCTTTTGCTGCAAAATGAGACTTCATATATGAAGAAGGAAGAAGCATTTGGTGATTTCTTTTTACGGACATATGTAAAGCAATATAGATTTTTCAAGGTAGTGGTATAATTTTGTTGGCTTCAAATGGTGGAATATTTGAAAATCTTTTGGAGATAATTTTCTCTGTATTTGCTCAATTATATTTGTGTATATTTGAAGCTAAAAAAATGCATAGAATAGAGTACACACCTAAAACAAATAGGAAGATTTGTTAAGATTTTCATTGTAGTTTCATTACTCGGATGAGTCGGATCATTCGATCGCAATCAGTACTGATAGAAAGATTCTCTTTTCTAGGAAATCTTAAATATATATATATATATATATATATATATGAAATTATCACAATCATTTTTTTTACAATTAATTACATTTGCATATAAATTTAGTAATTAATTTATAGCATTTATATTTACATAAATCCTTACAATAAGGTGGATTAAGGTTTTCCATTTTCCTCATATGATTAAACTATTAAATATATTTATTATGATCCCATGCATAGCACGGAGCGTATACTTTCTTTTTTTTCGATGTGAAATTTTTATAATTTTTCAAGCTCGATGCCCCAACTTAAATGGATTAGGTAATTTCTTCAATTCTCTTTGTGAATCGGACTATAATAATTTAAGGATTGGCTAAAATAACTATAATTTTTCCGTGAAGTAGTTGGGATGATGTTTTTGGAACGTCAACGATTTTTAATTTTCGTTGTCTTCAATGAGTTCACTAATTTCATGGCAACCCTTCTACTTTTCCAACCAATCCCGTTTTTAAGATTTCATTTCAATTTAGGCAGAAGAGATCTATTTGATTTATAGAGAAATGACAAATCATTCAAGTTTCTTCTATGTTTTCTGACCCGAACCTTCCACTAAGACCCGTTAACTCTTTCAACCTGATCCGAACCAACATGTTAATTGAATTGAATTGGATATTTTATCTTAGTTAATTTGGTGAAATATCAAGAAAATATATTTATTTTATGATCTTTATCTGTTGCATACAACCAACATATTTGTGTTCCTTAAATCAAATCGTTGATGTTATAAGTAGTTTGAAAGTGCCTATTATGCATAAAATAGTCCAGTTGTCAACTGATAGTATTGGTCCTTAAATTAATTGCACATCTTGTCATATGGTAAAATTAGATCAATAATTAGAAAAAGTTTGATGTGGTTTATTGGATTTTGGATAAGTGTATCAGATCTCTAACCATTCATGAGATGACACGTAGAGGGTCGTGGAGATGATGAAGTACTACGACATCCGTCAGATTCCCTTGCATGAAAAACATTTGATCAAAAACATAATTTGTTTGCTAATGATAGCCGTGAGCCGTAATGTTAGATTAGGACTAGCAACCGATTGATTTAATCCATTCAAGAATATGAGTGTTTCTTATAGCACTTGGATTGTTATTTTAATCCCTTACAATCTGCCGCCTGGGATGTGCATGCAACCGTCTAATTTTATGCTATGTTTACTTATAGATGGTCCTCGTGCCCCTGGGAATGACATTGACATATATTTACAACCTCTCAGTGAAGAGTTGGATGATTTATGGGATCTAGGGTTGCCTACTTATGATGTCTCTTGTAAGGATGTTTACTATGCGTGCTGCGCTAATGTGGACAATTTTTGGTCTTCTTGGTCATGATAGCGTGTCTGGATGGAATGAAAAAATAAGTTTGGATGTCCTTGTTGTGAGGTCAATAAAACTCTAAATGGTTGAAGCATGGGAAAAATATTGTTTTAGGGATCTTCGTAGATTTTTGGATGAAAATCACAAGTTTAGGGATGATTTCCGATCATTTGATGGTAATGTCAAATATGGTCAGAGATCAACTTGTTTGTGTAACGACGATTTACTTAATGAGGTGAATGGAGTGACTAGAGTATGCTAAGGCAACCAAGAAAAGGAAACATAGTGTTCTTAACTCGGGGCCACATAATTTGAGAAAGGAGAACATCTTCTTTGATTTGCCCTATTTGCAAAATAACCAGATTCACCACAATCTTGATATCATGCACATTGAAAAGAATGTGTGCGACAACATCCTATAGACTATTTTAGGTGTGAAAAGAAAATCAAAAGATAACTTAAATGATCGTCTCGACCTTGAAATATGGGAATCAGAAAGGCACTTTATCCACGACGACGTGCTGATGGAGGGCATATTTGCCTCCGACATGTTTTACTATGAGTAAATAAAAGACAAAGATGTGATCTCATAGGACTTAAAAGCCATGCCAATCATATAATTATGGAGTTGCTCTTGCCTATAGCTATAAAAAAAAAACTTTTACTTGAGAATACAAGCAAAGTTTTGATTGAGTTTTGCAACAATTTTAGGCGATTGCCTAGTGTTTAAGTGTTATTTTTCTTAAAATATTTATTTATAAATTAATAAAAATCACTAATCAATAGAAAGTAAGAATGTGATGTGAAAAACTTAGTTTATTAATGAGATTTTATCCTTATTTATATTAACAAACTTATCAAATAGACAGTGTAGATAAATTGATACAATAATTAACAGATCATCTAGAGACTTCTCTAATTACATGATATTTATACGGACTTATCTAAAAATCTCTACTTTTGTGTAAATAAGTGGAGAAATATCTAGAACTATCAATATGAAGATTATAGAATCTAGAGCCATGTGCGGGTTCAGATATGTCGGGCACATGGTTGGAGCGTGACATCTATTAGCCGAATGATTAATGATTAACAAACAACTTGATATTTGAGCTTGTTTCTTGAGTTTAATCTTAACAGGAATTATTGAGAAGCTCATTATTTGAAGAAAGAGGCTCATTTACGAATAAGGCTTAATTGAGAAGAAAAGGCCCAACAAAGATCTTACAAGTCCATCAATAAAGAAAGACCAAATCGAAGAATAGTTTGAAGACCCACGCACCCTTGGAAAGGCCCAATTTTCGACACAAGAAAATTGAGATCACGTAGGTTCAATTTATCTTAAACTAATAAGAGCAAGTAAAATGGCCCAGAGTTTTTTAATAAAATGATCATTCATTTAATTAGGCCATAGTAATTAATCAAAATCAGCCCATCCACTTTTTGAAATATATTCAAAATGATTTTCACCTATTTTGGCCGGAAATTGCATATCACTTATTCTTGCTTACATTATTTACTAATCTTTTAAAAGAAGCAAGATCTTTCCTTTATTTTAATCTGCCATGTTTAAAAGTCAACCTTAATTTAAATTCTTTCCTAAAACCCCTTGGCCGAAATCATTCCAATTTTAATTGATCTTGTGCAAATCTCACAAATCTTTTTGTAAGGAAAAGTTCTCTTTAACTTGGCATTAAATCATGGGCTTATTCATATAACTTTACTAAATCACATCTTTGTCACATCTATTCAAAATCGGCAGAATATATTTTACATGTGACAAAATCATCTTTGTTTTGAAGGCAAGATTTATTAAAGAAAATCTTGCCCATTTTACATGTTGCTAGCTCACCTATAAATTGAGCTCTCTTGAATCATTTTACATACACCAACTTTGAGAGAAAAATCAGAGCTTTACTTCGAGAAAATTACTCTTGCTTTTTCATGCTTTAATTTGTGAAAATCTTTTAAAGCAAAATTCGTTATTGAATTATACTTGCGAAAATATTTTGAGAAAACGAAAATCTTTTTAACCCTTGCTCTTGAGAACTTTGAGATATTTTGAGAGGTTAAAAGAAATACTAGTGAGCATACTTGTGTACATCTTACTCAAGAGGGGTTTTCATTGTACTACTTAAAAATCATCTTACTTGTAATAGTGCGATAGGAAGTGTCCTAGCAAGCACGATTGTTTAGTGCGATAGATTGTTTACCTAGCAAGCACATTTTTGGTGCGTTAGAACAAAGGGTTCTAGCAAGCACATGTTGGTGCGATAGGCCGAGGTCTAGCAAGCACATTATTGGAGCGATAGGTGGTGTCCTAGCAAGCTCGTATTGAGAGTAAGAATTGAAATCTTGTAATCTCGAGTGGCGAAGGTTTGTCCTGCAAGCCACGATCTCTTAGTGGATTTTACCCAGGGGTGCTGGAAGAGAGGAAGTAGGCCGTTGGGGCGCGAACCTCTATAAATTGTGTTTGCATTCTTACTCTATTTATTTTCTATACTTTACTTCACTGGAACTTGGAACTTAATCATATCGTAACTTTAATCTTAAAATCACTGGAACAATTAACTTTTATTTAAAGTTACTAGAACTTTCAACTAATTGTCTTCTGGAACGAAATACTTTGAAAAAGTTATATACCTAATTCACCCCCCCTCTTAGGTATCAATTAGTACCAGAGCAGATGCTCTATTATTTATTTAACTGTGCGGGTTAACCCCCAAGAGCTAACGATCTTATGTCTACCTTTAGCAATGATGTTTTCACAGAAGGACAATCACATAACAGGCCTCCATTATTCGATGGCACTGCATACTCAATATGGAAGAACAGAACGGAAGACTTTATGATTTCCATCGATTGCGATACGTGGAATGTGATTCTTGAGGGACCATCCATACCAATGAAAACCGAAGGTAAAAAGCAAATCCCTAAGGCATGGAAAGAACTCACCGACGTAGATAAAAGAATGGTGTCAATAAACTCAAAATCCAAAAATTTGTTGGCATGTGCCCTCACCAAATATGAGTACAATCGGGTATGTTCGTGCCCTACCACAAAAGATATGTGGGAGATGCTTCAAATCACTCACGAAGGTACAAACCAAGTAAAGAAGCAATACATCACTATTCTCGTACACCCATACGAGATGTTCACCATGGAAACCGATTAAACTATCAGTGACATGTATGCTCGGTTCATGGAGATTATCAATCCTATGTCTGCACTTTGAAAAGTCTACCCTCAAAGTGATCAAGTAAAGAAAATACTAAGATCTCTTCCTAGAGAATGGACACCAAAGGTTACTGCAATACAAGAGGCGAAAGATCTTCATAACATGTCGATGGCTGAACTAATTGGATCTCTCATTTCTCATGAGCTCACTATCCTTTCTAAGGATGAAGTAAAACAACTTAAAGATAGAAATATTGCGCTTAAAACTAATAATGTGCAGGAAGATGATAGTGAAATTGAAATGATGGATTAAAAAGAAAGAAACGAGGAAATGGCGACAACAATAAGAAGATTAAATCAGTTCGCTAATCGAAGGCTTCACGAAAGGTTCTCAAAAGATTGCAAGAGAACCTTCAAGATCAAATGCTATGAGTGCAATGAAGATGGACACTTGAGGTCCGAATGTCCCCTACTCAAGAAATCCGATAAAAATTTCAAAAAGGGAAAAAGCAAGGGGATGATAGCACCATTGGATGATCCAGAATCCGAAGAAGAACAATCGGAAGACGGATCCAGAAACCTATGTTTCATGACTAAAGACGAGGTACACGCTTTTTACGATTTTGAAAGTTGTGATGATTTAGATGATGATTTCGATTGTGAAGGTGAATGGAATAAAATGTTAATCGAATTTAAAAAGGATCTCAAAAATCTCGCTTTAAAAAATAAGAAACTCAAAAACAAAATTCTTTCATTGAATAAAGAAAAAGAAGATTTTGATTTGAAAATGAAATAAATTTTTGAAAAGTTAGATCAACAGAAGAATGAAAATTTATCGTTTTCAAAAGAAAATTTAAGTCTTAAAGCAAAAGTGGTTGATTTAACTAGATGCTTAGAAAAATTTACGAAAGGCAAAGAGAATATTGATAAACTCCTTGGCATGCAAAACGTTTCTCTAAACAGAGCCGGAATTGGATATGGACATTCATATGATAAACTAAGTTAATTTGCTAAAAACTCTTCATTGTTGTATCATACTTGCAACTTCTGTGGAAAAACCGGTCACAAATCCTTTAATTGCATTTACAAAAGAAATACTGCAAATAAACTTATATGGATGCCTAAATATATTTTGACTAACCAGCAAGGACCCAAGAAAATTTGGTTACCAAAAATGCGAAAGTGATTTTCTCTTAACAGGTACAAAAGGCCCCTCATTGTAGATTTTGAAATATGGTGGCCTTGATTAAATAAAAATCAATGGAGTGAGCAGTGGTATCAATTTCGAAACAAATTTGCTGAAACCAGTAAGGGAACTTCATTTAAGAGTCCAGAACATAATCCCTTGGTAACATATTTTTTCATAATCATCTTTAAGGTAAAGTTGAATGGTAAGCTAAATATCTTTGCGATTAATTTGCATGAATGTCTTATGTGCACATCTAAATTACAAAATGACTTATAAAAATGTGCATTACGCCTTATGAAGAATGAAAATTATTATTCTTGATTATATGCATTATCTCTTTCGATTGATCCTTAACTGCTTAAAGTTTATAAGAATGAGAATATTTAAGGAATTATGTAATCAGTGTTTCATCTTGCTATACCTTGTTAATTATTATTTTATGAACGTGAAGAGATTAACTATTTATTTGGAGAATGATTGAAAAATACTTTCTAAAACTACAAGGCATTAATGAAATATAAATTGTCGATTCTTGATTTACTTGGAGTTCATCATAAAAAATATTGTGATCATGCTTGCTATAAAAATAGGTTGATAATTGAGCATGTATTTCTAATCCTTTTAGTGCCAAGAAACTCTTGAGCAATGATAATTCAGGTGTTGACATCATAAACAATATTGTGATCATGCTTGCTATAAAAAATAAGTTGATAATTGAGCATGTATTTCTAATCCTTTTAGTGCCAAGAAACTCTTGAGCAATGATAATTCAGGTGTTGAAATCAAAACTAATACATAAAAATTGAATCTGCTGGAACGAATACTGGAACTAGTGTCGGAACCAAAAATAGTAGAAGAAACTTCCAAAAGACTTCCGGAACATTGTATTAAAACAAAAACAGACGAAGGAAGTTCCGGGAAAACTTTCGAAAAATATCTAGCAGAACTATCCTAGAAGGATTTCAATTCTTAAATGGTTAAATCCTTCCTAGGGGGATTTCAAGCATCAAGCGAACAAAGAGATACCATAAGAATGAAAGGTAAAAATACTCCACTTTGAGGTAATCAAGGTAATAGTACGGTAAGTAAATACCGAAATATCCCTTGCATTTTCTTAAATATCCGCACATGCTGAAATTATCTGAAATATAGCCTTATAACTTATATTGCACTTGTTGAACATTTCATGACCGTATATGATTCACATGCACTTCGCTTACATAATGATAAATGTTTTTGAAGGAAATTCCACACATGCTAATACATGACATATTATATTGTGGATTTGATAATCATTATGAGATTAATTGGCTAAATTGAAATTACATTGATGATTATCATTCTTGTATGAAGACATATAATTGAGGGGGAGCATTATATGCTTATCTGACCTATAAATTCTTGCCCATTTTACATGTTGCTAGCTCACCTATAAATTGAGCTCTCTTGAATCATTTTGCATACACCAACTTTGAGAGAAAAATCAGAGCTTTACTTTGAGAAAATTACTCTTGCTTTTTCATGCTTTAATTTGTGAAAATCTTTTGAAAAGCAAAATTCGTTTTTGAATTATACTTGCGAAAATATTTTGTGAAAAATGAAAATCTTTTTAACCCTTGCTCTTGAGAACTTTGAGATATTTTGAGAGGTTAAAAGAAATACTAGTGAGCATACTTGTGTACATCTTACTCAAGAGGAGTTTTCATTGTACTACTTGAAAATCATCTTACTTGTAATAGTGCGATAGGAAGTGTCCTAGCAAGCACGATTGTTTAGTGCGATAGGTTGTTTACCTAGCAAGCACATTTTTGGTGCGTTAGAACAAAGGGTTCTAGCAAGCACATGTTGGTGCGATAGGCCGAGGTCTAGCAAGCACATTGTTGGAGCGATAGGAGGTGTCCTAGCAAGGTCGTATCGAGAGTAAGAATTGAAATCTTGTAATCTCGAGTGGCGAAGGTTTGTCCTGCAAGCCACGATCTCTTAGTGGATTTTACCCAGGGGTGCTGGAAGAGAGGAAGTAGGCCGTTGGGGCGCGAACCTCTATAAATTGTGTTTGCATTCTTACTCTATTTATTTTCTGTACTTTACTTCACTGGAACTTGGAACTTAATCATATCGTAACTTTAATCTTAAAATCACTGGAACAATTAATTTTTGTTGGAAAAAATCGGTTTTAAGATTATCAAAATGTGAATACAAATCGAAACTAAATTCAAACAAACCAATTTGGACATTAAAGTAAAAACAATTAATTAAATAATCGAACAAATAAATTTAAACAAACTTATCTCACAATTCTGTATAGTAACATAATTGATCCAACCAAATCGCAGAAATGATTCTGCTTGCCTTGAAGAAATTACCAACCCACCTTCGGTGCAATTGGGAATCAAGAACACTTCTTCCAGGATAATTTGGCTACAGGAATTCCTCTACTGCACAGTAGCAGAAATTCCACCTCGAAGAACACTCAAAAGCAAAAAATAACCGAGTGAGATATTTTTTTTTTTTGGAAATGCTTTTATTCGGAGATAGAAAAGAGATAATGAGTTGTGTTGGTGTGTTTTTCGGAAATAAAAAACCACTCGTGTACATAGCTGTTGGGGAGCCTATTGGCAATTAAAACTGCCCATTTAATTTGAATAAAAACGGCCCAATTAATTCAGCTTTCGTAACCGAAACGTTACACAATTGAATAGCGAATTCAATTTTCTGTACCTGAAACGTTACACAATTGAATATGCAGCTGTTCAAATTTTAAATTTTAAAATTAATTCTATATTTATCCAAAAAGATAAGTCCGAGACGAGACAATTCGCCCAAACGCCCGAGCCGAGTTTAGTTCAGTTCAGATCCGAGTCGAGCGCGGGCAGCGGCGCGCATGTGGTGTATTCATATGATCCTCTTTGTAAAGACTTATACCAAGTCTTATACACTTAGTTTATATACACTAGTACACACAAATATAAAAAATCAATGTGGGACAAATAAAGAGTTTTCAACTCTTCAACTTCCTCACAAGGCTTTTTATAATTTGCCAATTAGTCTTAGACCAATGAGGGGCAAGCCCACATACAAATTATCTTATTTGAATATTATTTTCCCCACTTTATATATAACAATTTATCTATGGATTCCAACCTTTTAATTAGGTATCCATCCATATAATTAAAACAATCCCCCACAAATCCATAGAAAAATAATCTATTAGGGTTACCGTAATGTGCTTTCAGCAATGGTACCTTCCGGTTTGAACCACTGCCTAAGTTATCCAACTTATGCTGCCATAGGGACAAATGGATCTAAGCCTTGAATTTGGACCTTGAAGTGGTAGCGTCCATTGGTAACAACATGTTACTTGCTATGTATTAATCTTTAGGTTTGACACTAAAGGCCATGTGTCCCGATCCTGTATCATGAATGTTATTTAAGGAATAAACCTATGTCCTCTAGTTGCGGCCAAACAACTACATTCACTTAGTTGAGCGTCTAAGGATGTACTGCTAGCATCCCGTCTTACATACTTGACCTCATTCAGTGTTAATACACTTACTCGATTATCAGTAGTCAGCTCCTTCAGGTATATCAGGGGATAGACTCAGATACTTAGTATCAGTCTTAGTTAGGAGCAACTTTTATATACCCAGCAATTTGTTTATACCTCATTGAACCTTCCTTGTGGGATCTCCACTTGGTAGGTTGGGTTGCCACTGCTTTCATATTAGTTTAGGGTTTTCAGTCCCATCCCCAACCCGGATTTATGTACTAAGGACAAGTCAAGTCCTTTAGTTAAAGGGTCAGCCACATTGTCTTTGGTACCAACAAAGTCAACGATTATGACCCTATCAGACATAAGTTCCCTTATAGACTTTAGTCTTACTTGGATGTGTCTCTTGGTCTTTTGATTATATTTTTGGCTTTTAATTTTTGCAATTGTGGTTTGAGAATCACAATGCACCACGACTGCTGGAAGAGGCAAGCTAACCATGGGTAATTGGATCAATAACCCATGTAGCATTCAGCTTCGGTCCCTGTCGTGTCCAAAGCACATAATTCAGCCTCAAATGTAGGCCGACTCACCAAGTTTTGCTTGGTTGATTTCCAGGAGACAGCGCCCCCGCCAAGGGTAAAAACGTACCCCGTACACCCATTGCTTCTGGAGTTCTTGGCTATCCAGCTAGCATCACTATACCCTTCAAGTACTACATGGAACCTGCCATATTGAAGAGATAGTGAAATCGTGCCCTTCAGATACCTAAGTACCCGGTCAAGAGCTTCCCAATGGGTTCGATTTGGACAACTTGTATATCTTGCTAACTTCGAGACTGCAAACGAAATGTCTGGTCTCATGCCATTTGCCAGATATTGCAAGCTTCCAATAATTTGTGAATATCTTAATTGAGATACAGGAATACCACTTTCATTTTTAAAGAGAGCTATTGAAGGATCATATGGTGTTTTGGCAATTTTACATTCTTTATAGCCAAATTTCTCAATTATCTTCTCAACATAGTGAGATTGAGAAACTGCTATACTCTCAGTTGACCTAGTCAACTTGAGTCCAAGAATTACATTTGCCACACCCATATCCTTCATTTCAAACTTACTCTTTAAGAATGTCTTGGTTTCATTTATTATCTCAATATTAGATCCAATCAATAGAATATCATCAACATACAGACATAAGACAATACATTTATTACAGTAGATACACTTATCATTATCGTTTACAACAAAGCCAAAAGATAAAATAGTTTTATCGAACTTTTCATGCCATTGTGTAGGAGTTTTTTCAAACCATAGAGTGATTTAACAAGTTTACTAACTTTTCGCTCATTTCCAGAAGCTACAAATCCCTCTGGCTGATCTATATAGATTTTGTCCTCAAGATCACCATACAGGAATGCTGTTTTAACATCCATCTGGTGAATCGGGAAATCATATATAGAGGCCAGTGCTATCAACACCCGGATTGTAGTCAAACGAGCAACAGGGGAATATGTATCGAAAAATAGATTCCCTCTTTTTGCCTAAACACTTTGGCAACTAACCTAGCTTTAAACTTATATATGGTTCCATCAGATTTAAATTTCTTTTTAAAAATCCATTTACATCCAATCGTATTACACCCCGGAGGGAGATCGACTAGTTCCCATGTCCCGTTAGAGACAATCGAGTCCATCTTACTTTTGACAGCTACCTTCCAATGCTTTGCTTCTTTCGAAGTCATTGCATCTTTGAAGGTTACAGGATCACCCTCGATGTTGTAGGTGATAAAATCACTTCCAAAATCCATGGCAATTCTTGCTCTCTTACTCCGTCTAGGTTCATCAGATTCAATCGGTACTGAATCAGAACTAGTTGGATTAACCCCCACATTTGTCATCTTTTCCACATGTTCAGGAATTGATGATGATGTAAGGGCTTAATCTAAAGAATTTTCATTAGGCATTCCCGTTTTCATGGGAAATACGTCCTCAAAGAACGTTGCATCACGATATTCAACTATTGTGTTAACATCTATGCCAGAAATTTCTGATTTTATAACCAGAAACCTGAGAGCATAGCTTGTTTCCACATAGCCTAAAAAGATTGCATCAACAGTCTTTGGACCCAGTTTCTTTCTTTTGTGTTCTGGAACTAGAACTTTTGCTAGACAACCCCACACACAAAAGTATTTTAAACTAGGTTTTCTGCCTTTCCAGAATTCAAAAGGAGTGCTTTCATTATGTTTTAGAGGAACTCTATTCAGAATATGGCAAGCCATATTCAAAGCTTCTCCCCACTTATATTTAGGCAATCCAGAATTCAAAAGCAAACTATTAATCATATCTTTAAAAGTTCTATTCTTTCGTTCTGCTATCCCATTCGACGAAGGGGAATATGGAGGAGTCTCTTCATGAATAATGCCAAAATTTTGGCAATATTCTTCGAACAAATTAGACTTATATTCTCCACCTCTATCTGATCTTAACCGTTTAAGTTTCTTACCAGTTTGAGTTTCTGCTTTATTCTTAAACGTTATGAATTTTTCAAGTGCTTCAGATTTATGTTCTAATAAATAAACATAACAATATCTACTGCAATCATCTATAAAAGTAATAAAGTACTCCCTCCGTCCCAATAATCTTGCTCCCTATAGATTTGACACGGAGTTTTAGACAATTTGTTAAAAAAGTAAATTTTTGTTATTTTTTTTGAGAGAAAGAGAGCTATATTTTGGGACATCCCAAAATAGAAATAGGAGCAAGAAAAGTGGGACGGAGGGAGTATTTCTTATTATCTTTGGTTAAAATTCTATTGAATTTACAAATGTCCGTATGAACCAAATCAAGTATTTCAGAATGCCTTTCAACCGATTGGTATGGCTTTCTTACTTGTTTTGCTTCAACACAAATGTGACATTTATCTTTATGGTTTATTTCATGTTTGGGGATTAAATTTAAATTCATCATCCGTTTAACAGAACAAAAATTTAAATGTCCTAATCTATCATGCCAAACATTAGAAGATTCAATTGCATTCACAACAGGAAATTTAGAAAACTTATTAGAACCAACATTTTCAACTCTTAATTTAAATAAACCATCATCTAAATAACCTTTACCAACAAAAGTCTCATAATACAGAATTACGACTTTATTGGACTTAAAGTTCATTTTGTAACCCTCCCTAACTATTACAGAACAACTTATTATGTTTCTCCTGATCGTTGGAACATGATGCACCCTTTGTAGTGATAGTATGCACCATGAAGGAAACTTCAAGTCCACGCGTCCTATCCCTAACATTTTTGCACCACTTAAATTTCCCATCGTCACAGATTTTTCATCAACAGGCTGATAAGACACAAACAGCAATTTATCAGCACATACATGCATATTTGCACCAGTGTCTATTAGCCAATCATATGGTTCATAAATAGTAAGAATTTCAGGTTTCAAGGAAACATAGCCATCAACAGAGTTTTCTGGAGCTTTAGTTTCATTAGTTTCTCCCACAACCATGTTTACCATAGCCGGAGCTCTATTTTCACCAATGTCTCCCACAACCATGTTGACTGTAGCCAGTGTAGTAGACTCAGATTTGGCTTTGGACTTTTTGGTAGGACACTCCTTAGCCCAGTGACCCATCTGTCCACAAGTCCAGCATGGTTTGTTTTCCTTTGGTTTCTTTTTGTTTTTAGGTTTATTTACGGATTTCGAGTTGGGGTTTACACGATTCACTTTTTTCTTTCCAGTTATCATATATGCCTTAGGCTGGTACTCAACAGGAACACCATGAGTTTAGTTTTTGTGTTCATCTTCGATACTTATGGCAATCATAAGATCATCAAGAGTCAACTTTCCCTTTTGATGTTTTAATGTCATGCCAAAGTTTTCCCAAGATTTGGGAAACTTATCAATAATTGACATAACCAGAAATTTATCTGGAAGTTTCATTTCAGCATCAGAAAGAGCGTGCTCAAGATTTATCAGTTCATGCGTTTGTTCAGTTACAGACTTTCCTTCAACCATCTGAAATTTCAGGAACTTGGAAACATAATACTTTTCGAGCTCTTGCTCTTCAGTATTATATTTCCTGTCCAATTCGTCCCAAAGAGACTTAGCTGTATATGAATCACAACAGTACACGTAGAAGAGTACATTCGATAAAGCCGAAAGAATGACTCCTCGACCAATTTGGTCCCGTTCTAACCATTCAGCTATTTGAGCAGTCTTTGGGTCTATTTCAGTTGGTTCAGGTCTAGTCACCTGAATAACCGACAAAAGTCCCTTCATCATAAAACTATTTATTTGGAGTATGATTGACAAATACTTTCTAAAACTACAAGGCTTGAATGAAATATAAATTGTCGATTCTTGATTTACTTGGAGTTCATCATAAAAAATATTGTGATCATGCTTGCTATAAAAATAAGCTGATAATTGAGCATGTATTTCTAATCCTTTTAGTGCCAAGAAACTCTTGAGCAATGATATCTGCTGGAACGAATACTGGAACTAGTGTCGGAACCAAAAACAGTAGAAGAAAGTTCCAAAAAACTTCCGGAACATTGTATTAAAACAAAAACAGAAGAAGGAAGTTCCGGGAAGACTTTCGGAAAATGTCTAGCAGAACTATCCTAGAAGGATTTCAATTCTTAAATGGTTAAATCCTTCCTAGGGGGATTTCAAGCATCAAGCGAACAAAGAGATACCATAAGAATGAAAGGTAAAAATACTCCACTTTGAGGTAATCAAGGTAATAGTACGGTAAGTAAATACCGAAATATCCCTTGCATTTTCCTAAATATCCGCACATGCTAGAATTATCTGAAATATAGCCTTATAACTTATATTGCACTTGTTGAACATTTCATGATTGTATATGATTCACATGCACTTCGCTTACATAATGATAAATGTTTTTGAAGAAAATTTCACACATGCTAATACATGACATATTATATTGTGGATTTAATAATCATTATGAGATTAATTGGCTAAATTGAAATTTAATTGATGATTATCATTCTTGTATGAAGACATATAATTGAAGGGGGAGCATTATATGCTTATCTGACCTATCTTTGAACTTTACTATCATGAGATTGTTATATGTGCTACATGTGATATTTGAGCTTCAGAACATGAAACTAAAAATCCTTCGAAACATGTTGTCCCAATATACTGTTGCTTTGAATAATCAAATGCTTGAATTGTTCATCTTGGAAAATGTTCTTAAACTATGCTCAACTGAATTCCGCTGAAGATATATTGTTACTCTGATTGAAGAACTTTTCTAAGTGGGGAATAAGAAGAATATGTTTGATTGACAAAAAAGGGGGAGGGGTTATTTGATGCATTAACTTGATATAATTGCCTTAACACTTGTTATAATTTTCTCATTATAATTGCTTCATGAATGCATACATTGAGGGGGAGTTCCTCATAATAATTTATTTTATTGCATCAAAGTTGTTTGTCAATCAAGGGGGAGATTGTTAGCCAAATGATTAATGATTAACAAACAACTTGATATTTGGGTTTGTTTCTTGAGTTTAATCTTAATAGAAATTATTGAGAAGCTCATTATTTGAAGAAAGAGGCCCATTTACGAATAAATCTTAATTGAGAAGAAAAGGTCCAATAAAGATCTTACAAGTCCATCAATAAAGAAAGACCAAAGCGAAGAATAGTTTGAAGACCCACGCACCCTTGGAAGGGCCCAATTTTCGACACAAGAAAATTGAGGTCACGTAAGTTCAATTTATCTCAAACAATTAAGAGCAAGAAAAATGGCCCAAAGTTTTTTAATAAAATGATCATTCATTTAATTAGGCCATAGTAATTAATCAAAATAAGCCCATCCACTTTTTGAAATATATTCAAAATATTTTCACCTATTTTGGCTGAAAATTGCATATCAAGTATTCTTGCTTTATATTATTTACTAATCTTTTAAAAGAAGCAAAATCTTTCCTTTATTTTAATCTGCCATGTTTAAAAGTCAACCTTAATTTAAATTCTTTCCTAAAACCCCTTGGCCGAAATCATTCCAATTTTAATTGATCTTGTGCAAATCTCACAAATCTTTTTGTAAGGAAAAATTCTCTTTAACTTGGCATTAAATCATGGGCTCATTCATATAACTTTACTAAATCACATTTTTGTCACATCTATTCAAAATCGGCAGAATATATTTTACATGTGACAAAATCATCCTTGTTTTGAAGTGTTGGATGAAGATGAAGATGAAGATAGAGTGTACTGAAGTTAAAAGAGTTAAGGGAGGTTTTGATGATTTGCAAAACACATCAAGATCATCTAAGTATGGAAAACTTAGTTTAAAACCCTTAGAAGAATTTTGACCAAGTAAGAAGACAAATCAGAAGGGTCAAATATTCAAGGTCCAGAAGACTATTGATCTGCTGAAGGGAAGAAATCAGACTGGTGAAAATCAGCCGACTCAAATAAGATTTGTTCAAGTTTGAGATCAGCTCTGTCCACCATCAGACTTGTGTTCTCATCAGCCAAGTGGAAATGATCAAGAAGTCGTCACAACGGTAATAAATGCACTTGGGGTAATAAATGCTGAAGACTAAGGGTATTAATGGCAAATGATTGAAGAAATACCTCGTATCAGCTCGGTGCATTAAATGCTGCCTGACAGAAAGTACAGTCTGCAGTACTGTCACTGTGTAGAGAGCCGTTCGCGGAAATTAAGGACCAGAAACCAAGAAATTCAAACTGTGTCTTTCTTCAATGGACACTTTTTTAATCTGTGAGTATAAATAGCTGAAGAGACGAAGAGAATAAAAACACAACAACTGAGAGAATTTACGAAGAAGAATATTATCTAAGTCTCAAGAAGCTCAAGAACAGCTCACTCGCCTGCTGAAGTCATTTGTTGACAGGAGCTTGTTGAAGTTAAAAGATAATACATTTTCTGAGTGAATCTGTAAAGAGAGTGTTGTGAGGAGTACTTATCCGTCTTTGTGTGTGATAAATCTCTGTAGAATAGGCCTTCTATGTGATTTCCTATTGCGAACTTGTGGTCGTTTCATTTGTTGTTCGACGCAAGCAGAGTATACTGTAAACTTAGTGATTATAGTATAACCCAATATCTGTGTGACTTTGAAGAGTGGACTAAAGGATCTACATCCATATAACCATTATAAAAATCATTGTGTTTTTACCTTGCATTTTTAACTTGCATATTTTCAGTTTGCGTAAAAACACTTTGATAAAACTGTTTGAAAAGGATTTCAAAAGAGTCGTTTATAAATCTGGGAATAAAATCCTTCAAACTACTAAGTATACTTGTGAAAAACACTTAAAATATCCGCTGCAAGTATTCTGGTATTAAAACTGATTTTGACTAAATCAGCTAAGTGACTATCAGATTAGTGGTCAACCAAGCTGTTCAAAGATTTGTTCGCGATCAGCTTCGTCAGCTTACTGCTCTGTAACAGCTTAGTCTGCTTACAGTTAAGTAAAAGTTTTAAAGTTAAAATTTGATTAAAATTTAGAAGAGGTCTATTCACCCCCCTCTAGACCTCATCTGACCACTTCGGACTAACAAGTGGTATTAGAGCTGGTGGTTCATTAGAATCAGCTGCCTGATCAACGAGCTTGATCCTAGTGTTTTTTAAAGGTTTTCAAACTTTTTCAAAAGAGCACATTTTTGAAAAATAAAAACTTTTTGAAAATGGATTGTATCAGCCATGTTCCCCACATAGCCGGTATGAGTTTTGAGGATTGGAAGAACAGAATGGAGATCTTCTTAGCTGCCTACAATGATAACATGTACACATGTATCATCAAAGGTCCATTCAAATTCACCAAGACTATCAAGGTTGATGAAGTTGATATAGTGGTGGAGAAAGATTTACACGAGATGACAGCTGAAGAAATCAAGTCGTTCAATCTGAACAAAGTCGGCCGTTTCATCATGACCAAGGCCCTAGACAATGACAGATTTGACAAAGTCAAGCATTGCAAGACTGCCAAAGAAATGTGGGATAAGGTTCGTGATATAAGCGAAGGAAACGACGCCATCAAAGAGCATCAGCTGAGTGTTGATTTGGAAAAGCTGGATAACTTTAAGATGAAATCTTCTGAAACCATTGACCAGATGGATACAAGGTTTGAAATGACACTGAATGAAGTTCTAAAGCTTGGAAAAACCTTCATAGACAAGGAGATAACCGTCAGAGTGCTGAAGGCTTTACCTCCAAAGTTCAACATGAAGGTAACATCTATGGAAGAGTCAAGAGATTTGGGAAAGATCTCACTCACCGAGCTGTTCTCAGTACTCAAGGCGTATTAGTATAAACTACCTAGAATGGGTGTTGAAGAAACCTCAACTTCAAGCCCCACAGTTGTCCTGGTTGCTGTTGAAAATCCTAGAAGACCAGCCTACAAAAGCAAAGATGTGGACTCATCTGATGAAGCCACAATACTCAACAAAAAAAAGTACACAGCTGGAGACGTCGCATTGCTGATGAACAACTTCAAGAAGTTCTACAAAAGAAAAATGAAGAACAAAGACAACAATGCTTCTACTTTAACCCTACTTCTTCTTCTCAAGATAAGGATTCTTATAAATCCAAAATGATGTGTTATAATTGCAGGAAATTGGGTCATTTCATCAGAGACAGCCCATATCCTAAAGCTGAGAAGTACACAGAAGAGGAAAAGAGAATCAGAAAAGAAAGAAAGCATCAGAACGGCAAGGTGCTGTTAGAAGAAGCTGAGAAGCTGGCTGCTATCAACTCATCAGATTCAGACTCAGACACTTCTGATGAAAAGTCTTCTGAAGAAGAGAGTCCTGCTCTTCTCTGCCTGTTGGCCAAGGAATCTGATAACTCTGAGGACGATGAGGTAACTCCTCTTGATAATGAATTATTTAATTCATTTGAACAAATGATGCTTAACAATACTACTATTTCTGAAGCATTTACTAAGCTTAAGAAAGAGATGATATTGCTAAGAGAGCAAAACAGTTCACTGAAACTTAAAGCTGAAAAGCCAAAAGAATAAGCTGAGTATAAACTGCTTGAGCAAGAGAATGAATCTCTGAAAGCTGAATGTGAAGTCCATAAAGGAAAAATTATGGAACTTGAAAAGTTAATTGAGTCTCATGAAAAGTCATCTGTTGCATCCACTCTTATCTCTAGTAAACAGAAGACACCTTTAGAACAGGATAGTTAGAACTGAACCATACTGAAAATTCGTATCAGCTGACAACAGTAAGGTCATCTTGTATGTTTAGACTACTAAACCTGCTTCATCTGAGAAAGTGTTAAAGGAGACGAAAACTCCTAAGGCTAAAAACAGCAAAGAACCTAGTGTAGGTAAACAGACTGGTAAAACCAAACATAAGAGTCCTAGAAGTCTTCTGATAAGGCTAAAACCAATCAGACTAGTAAAACTAAGTCGTCTGTTAATGAGCAAGCATCTAGTAAACCAAAGAAGCATAAAAAGAAGAAAAATCAAAATATTTGGTTTCGAAATGAGTCTTATTATGTGCAACTTGCAGCATATCCTCCTATGTATCATGCACCTCAATTTCCAACTTACTATGCACCATATCCTGCTCATCCAATGCATGCATATCCTTCTTATCATCCATCTTATTCTACTTATGAATATTATCCTTATCATGATGATTATCAACAACATAGAAAACCTGCTAAACGTGATGAAGATGAAACTGCTCATGCTCCTGCCAAAAATCAGAAGCCTAAGACTTCAACATCTTGGGTTGTCAAAGGTGGAACTAATCCTTCAGGACCCTCTCAATAAGGGTACCTAAAACAATTTTTATTTTGTTTTGTAGGTTAGGATTAGGAGTAGGAGTAAAGTAGAGAAGATTTGGTACTTGGACAGTGGCTATTCAAGGCACATGTGTGGAAGCATACATGAGCTGACTGATGATGTTGCTGTGGATGGTCTGAAATTTACTTTTGGAGACAGCAAGGAATGCAAGATTGTAGCAAATGGAAGGCTGATCAAAGGCAACATTGAGATATCTGACGTCTCTTATGTTAAAGGCCTCAAATACAATTTGCTGAGCATAAGTCAATTTTGTGACAAAGGATATTCAGTCATCTTCTCAACAGATAAGTGCTACGTTGAACAGATTGGTACAAAGAAGGTAATTTTATCTGGAAGACGACAAGGAAATGTCTACACAGTGGACTGGAATTCTGTTAACAAGAGTTCAAGTATTTGTTTGGTAGCATCAACACCAAGTGAAGTCAGTTGGCTGAGGCACAAAAGGATGAATCATGTGAATTTCAAGACCATCAACAGACTTATCAAGAATGATCTTGTAGAAGGAATTCCAAAAATAGTCATGAGCAAAGATAAGATCTGTGACGCCTGTCAGAAGGGTAAACAAATCAAGTCATCATTCAAAAGCAAGAAGCACCAATAATTTGGAAGGATCTTGGAGCTGCTACATATGGACTTATTTGGACCCATTGATCCAATCAGCAATGGTGAAAGAAGTACTACCTAGCTGTTGTGGATGATTATTCAAGATACACTTGAGTGATTTTCATGAAAAAGAAAAGTGAAAACAAGGAGCATCTTACAAATCTGATGGAACTGATCCAGAATAAGAAGTGTATGAAGATATTGAAGATCAGATCATATAGAGAGACTGAATTTACAAACTCTACTGTTGAAGAGTATTGTAATGCCAGAGGAATCAGTCATGAATACTCTGCTGCCAGAACCCTCAACAGAACGGAGTTGCTGAAAGGAGAAACAGAACTCTGAAAGAAGCTACCAGAACGATGATAGCTGAAGCAAAACTGACTCAAAGATTTTGGGCAGAAGCAACAAATACATCATGCTTTACCTAAAACAGATGCATGATCAACAAATACCAAAACAAGACTCCATATGAAGTTTGGAACAACAGGAAGCCAAACATTCATTACTTTAGAATTTTTGGTTGTAAATGCTTTGTTTTAAACAATGGGAAAAATCACCTTACTGCTTTTGCAGAGAAGGCTGATGAAGCAGTATTTGTAGGATACTCTACTGTTAGTAAAGATTATAGAGTCTTTAACAAAAGAACTTTACTTGTAAAAGAATCCATTCATGTAGTATTTGATGAACCTAATCAATCTTCTGAAAAGAATCAAAGTACTGATCAAAATCTGTCTACTGATTTTCAGAAATTGAGTGTTGAAAGAAATGAAGAGTATATACCCATCATACTACCTGATCTCAACTCAGCTGCCAACTCAAGTGCTGTTCAGAATCACACTGCTGATTGTCTAACAGAAGAGTTGCAAACAGCTGACAGACCAGAGACTGTTCAACAGACAACTGCTGTTCAATAGACTACTACTGGAACTCCAACAGTAATGTTGCAAGATCAAAACAGAGGACAACATTCAGATTTGCAACCTGATCTTAGATGGCTCAAGAATCACCCACCAGAGCTGATAATTGGTGATCCTTTAGATAGAGTAAAGAAGAGGAGAGCTGCTGCAAGTGATGTAATGTTCGTCAGCTTCCTATCTCAAATAGAGCCTAAACAGATTGAAGAAGCTCTTAATGATTCAAACTGGATTGAAGCTATGCAAGAAGAGCTAAATCAATTTGAAAGGAATGAAGTCTGGTACTTAGTTCTAGACCAAGTCATCAAAGGGTAATTGGCACTAAATGGGTATTCAGGAATAAAATGAATGAAGATGGTGTGGTCACCAGAAACAAAGCAAGATTAGTTGCCAAGGGTTATTGCCAAGAAGAAGGTATTGACTTTGATGAAACATTTGCACCAGTAGCAAGACTCGAGGCAATCAAACTATTTCTCACCTATGCTGCTCACAAGAATTTCACAATGGAGAATTGCAAGAAGAAGTGTATGTTGAACAACCTCCTGGATTTGAAGCTTATAATGAAGGAGACAAGGTGTATCGTCTGAAGAAAGCCCTCTATGGACTAAAACAGGCTCTAAGAGCATGTTATGTTACCCTATCTAATTTTCTTTTAATTGAAGGATCTCGTAAAGTTAAGGTTGACAAGACCCTATTCACTATCGAATGGGAAGATCATATATTGCTTGTGCAAATATACATGGACGATATTATTTTTGGTTCAACAAATCAACAGATGTGTGATAAGGTCTCAAAGTTGATGCTGAACAAGTTTGAAATGAGCATGATAGGAGAACTTAACTATTTTCTTGGTTTGCAAGTAAGACAGTTGCCTGATGGAATATTCATAAACCAAGCAAAATACACAAATGATCTGTTCAAGAAATTTGGTATGAAAACTAGCTCTACTGTTAGTGTTCCAATGTCTACTGGACTTCGTTTGAATAAAGATGAAGATGGCAAATCAGTAGATATAACCAAATACAGAGGTATTATTGGGTCACTGTTATACTTAGCAGCTTGCAGACCTGATATTATGTACTCTGTTTGTGCGAGATATCAATCAAATCCTAAAGAATCTCATCTCCTAGCTGCCAAAAGGATACTCAAATACCCTAGAGAATCTGGATTTGAACATATTGGTTATTCAGATTCTGACCTTGCTGGCTGCAAAATTTATAGAAAAAGTACAACAGGTGCCTATCAATTTTTAGATAGTTGCCTGATCTCATGGATGAGTAAGAAACAAACTTCAGTATCCATATCCACTGCTGAAGCTGAGTACATAGCTGCTGGAGCTTGCTGTGCACAAATAATTTAGTTGAAGCATCAACCAGAAGATTACAACGTTAGAATCAGTGGAATACCTATCTACTGTGACAATACAAGTGCAATCTCTCTTACTCAAAACACTACAAGTCATTCAAGGACTAAACATATAGAGATCAAACATCACTTCATAAGAGATCATGTGGAAAAAGGAAATGTCATAATAGAAAAAGTTCATACTGATAATCAGATCGCTGACATCTTCACAAAACCTCTAAGTGATGCAAGGTTTTCGACTTTAAGAGCTGAACTAGGTCTACTAAAGTTGGATGCATAAGTTGAGGGGGAACTCAACAGAAGACTGAAGTTCATCAGCTTACTCATCTTATTATCTTCAAGGTTAACTCTCAACAGACTAGTTAACTTATGGATTCTTAAAGTCAGGGGGAACGTGTAAGACTAGCGGTACTTCTGATAAAAGATGAAATATGTTGATGAAAGTTAGTTGAAGTTACGTTTTAATCAGAAGATCTAAAATTTGAAGACTGAAGATTAATTATCTAGTTGGATTGACAAACAGCCGAGGAAGGTTATCAGTTATTGGCTTTCACTGATAACAGTTTGTCATCAGGACACTAGTCCTATCAGATAAGTATTTATTTTACTCGTCTGATCAGCTATGTAAAAGCTCTGTTGTTTTAAAAACGTATTATTCAAAGACGCGCATTTACAAGTATACTGAGGCGGTTCGCATTCCCGCCTGACATTTAATGCTTTTTGAATTTTGAATCGCGTAACTGACGCCCCACGATCAGAACTGACACAAAATGTATCTAATGGTTAGCATGTATCACGGAAACCGAAATACCCTAACCTCTATACATTCAGATCTGATCAGCTTTGTGATTCTTTACGCACCTAAAAATATTCAAACGCATTTGTGAGAAATTATTCCTTTCAATTATGCAAAATTTCTTGTGTTTTCTCTAATCTTCCACAGAATCAAAATGACTCCTCAACAAGAAGCTAAAGCTGAAGCTATGTATCTAGTTTATGATACATATCACCATTCTGGCCCCCCTGTAATGAAAGAAATCTTGGAGAAGTTCAAGGCTGCAACACTTGTGAAGTTCGTGGAATCTCATGAAGAAATGGTCTGGAAGGACCAAATAATGGAGTACTACAATGCTAAGGACGCTGTTGATTTTGAAAAACGAGAAATCAAAGCTACTGTCGGAGGAAAAGCAGTCGTCATCTCTCCTGCTCTGTTGCACGAAAAATTTGGATTGTCAAATCAGGGAAGAACTGACGTGTCTTCTATGGCAGAAGACAAAATCCAAGAGTTCTTGGCAATCTATGCCAAGGAAGGAGAAGTCATGTCTGGCAACATAAAGAAGAAACAGCTGAAGGATGAATATCAGCGCATGGCTGATATGGTCTCAAAGATGATAGAGAATTGTACCTTCTCTCTAGATAGTGTCACCATGAAACGCTACTGCATAATGATGGCCATTTACTACGGCTATGAGGTGAACTTGTCTGTTGTGATCTGGTATATTCTGGCGCACTTTCACCAGAAGAAGCAAACCAATCACAGGATTACTCTGAGTTACCTGTTTTATCAGCTGGGATGTGGAATGACCCATGGAAAGGAGATTCACAATGCCAAAGTTATGGCTACATATCAAGCTGTTAAGGGAGTAACTAAGAGGAAAAATGCTGAAGAGGAAGAAGCTGAGGAACCTAAGGACAAGGTTCCTGCAAAGAGGCAAAGGAAGTCTGTTCAAACAGCAAAGCCTATTGTTCAAGCCAGAACATACAAGAAAAAGCAAGCTGCTGCTGACGCTGCCATAAAGAAGGTTACTGATGATGTTTTGGAGACATCAGCTGATTCTCCATCAAGAACAATGTCAGAAGAAATGTCTGCTGACAAAATAGCAAAGAGGACTAGAAGCCAGTTGAGAGACACTGCTGCTCCTAAACCTGTCAAAGAGAAGCCTGCTACAAAGAAGTCTGCTAAGAGGAAAGTGGTTTTTGAACCATCTCCTGCTAAGCCCTCAAACTTAATCAGACAAAGTCCTCAATCAGCAGAGAGGCCTGCTGGAGCTGAAGAATAGGCTGATGTTCCTGATCAAACTGCTCCACAGACTACTTCAACCGCACCAGCTGAGGTTGCCAAACCTCATGATGATTCTGAAGTGCAGATCATCATTCCTGCTGCAGTTGCACCACTTGCATCTGCTGGTCCTGAACCTTCTGCTACCCAAGAAGCACAGACAGCTGACAAGAAGAAAGGGAAGAGAAAGATTGTCATCAAAAGGGAGAAAGTGCCTGCTGCTGATAAAAGTAAGAGGGAAGAAGCAGAGTAGAGGAAGAGGGATGAACAAAAAGAGCAAAGGGTCATAGAGCTCAGTAAACTTGAAGCTGAAAAAGAAGAACAAAGAAGAAAATTGACTGAGGTTGAACTCAAGGCTGCTGAAGACGCTGAGTTAGCTCTTGTGATTGAGCTCAGCAAGAAAGATTCTCATGGTCCTAATGTTGCTAGTGGCATTAAGATTGGAGAATCAATGAACGCAAGAAGAAAATGCCTGCTAGTGAAATACCTCAGAAGAAAAGGTTTGAAGTAAGAAAAGCCTTTGATATTATTAATACTGACCCTGTTGTTTTTAACAGATTTGAAGCTGCCTTGGCTAATATTGATTAGAAGCTGCAGCGTAAAAAAATGTTTATCCAAGAAAAGGAAAGATACATCAGATGGAGAGATTTTAGGATGAACAAGTCTGTTGAAGAAATCCAGAGCTGGAGAGAGTTTGCTGATGAGGAGAAGTGGGTCCTCAGCTGGTTGCAAACTTCTTCAATCACTAAAGCACTGGATCCTGATTATGTCAGAGATGTGATGCACAAATATGCACAAGAATATGCCACTGCAGAAGCCAAGAACATCTATGATGCTTTGCCAGCCAAAAGAAGATGGCAAGATGATCCCATCAAATGGGCGGTGCAAATTGCTGTTCATACTGCCTTGGAGAAATGGGCTGACAAATCAAGATATGAACAAGGATCTCCAAGTGATCTGCCAAGTCTACCTAGTGTACAGCAGATCACATTTGGCAAAGAAATAAAGTTGCCTAAAGTGAAGACAGCTGCTGTAAATCGTCTGCCTGTTGTAAGGAAAATCCGCCAGACCACTGTCTACACTGATTAAGGCACTATTTTAAATAAGATCTTTGAAGATGTCACAGATCAGACTGCTGCTGCAAAAGAGCCCTTAGCCATTGAGTGGACTGCTAAGAAAAAGCCTGAAGAAGAAGCCGATCTGAAAGACACTCCTGTGCAACAGGAAGAAGATCAAACTGCATCAACTCCTATTCCAACAGCTGATATGCACTCATCACTGATGGAAGCCTTCCAAATGATGCTTGAAAATTCCTTGAAGGAAATGGAAGAGAGGAACAAACTGCAGATGGAGCAAATGCGGAAAGAGACTGCAAAAATGGTTAAGGATGTCATTGATAACTTCCCATTACCAGAAGACAATACTCTGAGGATGACACACTGCATCTTAGATATGAACAGAAGTATTGAAGATGTCAAAGCTGATGTTGGACATCTTCATGCTGCCTTGAAGAGAAATGAAGATAGTATTGTTCATCTGACAAACACATTCATCAAAGTTGCTAATGAGGAGACTGCAAAGAATCATTTGTTGGTAGAAGAAGTTCACAAATCTGCCACCAAAATTGATGAGGAAATCTCTACATTGCAACTCAACATTGACTGCATCAATGATCAAGCTGACAACATCACTACTGTTCTAAATCATCTCAACTCAAGCCAAGACTTAATGAACCAGAACATCAAGACCTTATGTGCTGCTGCCAAGATCCAAGCTGTTGGACTCAACCCTCCTATTAACCCTAATGATGACAAAAAGGGGGAAGAGAAAACGGAAGAGACAACCGTTCAAGCTGTTGTTGAAGACTCTGCTGCTGCTCAAGAAAAACCAAAAGAGCCAGAGAACCAAGCACTTGAAGAAAAGGCTGAAGGAAATGGAGAAGCTGAAACCAAGGAAACTGATGCTGCTGAAGAAGATGGAAAGGTTGATGGCAAGGAAGCTGCTGAAGAAGAACCTGAAGGACCAGTCAAGTCTGATAAAGAATTGGCTGCAACTAAAGACACTCCTGAAGAGCAACTGGATCCATTCACCAAGTACAAGAATATAGAGCGTATGAAGAGAAGGATTGATGAGGCAGAACAGGAAGTCAAGCGTGAAAGAGAAATGAAGCAGAAGATGGAACCTGCCAAGGCAAATCTGCTTGCTAATAATGCAATTTATGAAGAAGATGATGATGATGAATCAGAGTATGAATATTATGAGGAAGTTGAAGAAGGAAGTTAAGAAGCTGATGATTAGAATAGATTATTCATTGTAATCAGTTTACTTAATTTTCCTTTCAGTTATCTCATCTGAAAGACTTGTACTTTGTAATAACTCTCAACCATTTACAAAAGTTCAAGTTCTTTTCCAATATATATTTCTATCTCAGAAATTTTGAGGATCAAAACATTAGTATAGGTAACAGTACT
This sequence comes from Penstemon barbatus, assembly GCA_003313485.2. Classification (NCBI taxonomy): domain Eukaryota; kingdom Viridiplantae; phylum Streptophyta; class Magnoliopsida; order Lamiales; family Plantaginaceae; genus Penstemon; species Penstemon barbatus. The sequence continues at coordinate 74,357,468 of CM064883.1, forward strand.
TAGCTGAAGTTTTGTCATCATCAAAAAGGGGGAAATTGTTGGATGAAGAGGAAGATAGAGTGTACTGAAGTTAAAAGAGTTAAGGGAGATTTTGATGATTTGCAAAACACATCAAGATCAGCTAAGTATGGAAAACTTAGTTTAAAAACCCTTAGAAGAATTTTGACCAAGTAAGAAGACAAATCAGAAGGGTAAAATATTCAAGGTCCAGATGACTACTAATCTGCTGAAGGGAAGAAATCAGACTGGTGAAAATCAGCCGACTCAAATTAGATTTGTTCAAGTTTGAGATCAGCTCTGTCCACCATCAGACTTGTGTTCTCATCAGCCAAGTGGAAAGGATCAGGAAATCGTCCCAACGGTAATAAATGCACTTGGGGTAATAAATGCTGAAGACTAAGGGTATTAATGGCAAATGATTGAAGAAATACCTCGTATCAGCTCGGTGCATTAAATGCTGCCTGACAGAAAGTACAGTCTGCAGTACTGTCACTGTGCAGAGAGCCGTTCGCGGAAATTAAGGACCAGAAACCAAGAATTTTAAACTGTGTCTCTCTTCAACGGACACTTTTTGAATATGTGAGTATAAATAGCTGAAGAGACGAAGAGAAGAAAAACACAACAACTGAGAGAATTTACGAAGCAGAATATTTTCTAAGTCTCAAGAAGCTCCAGAACAGCTCACTCGCCTGCTGAAGTCATTTGTTGACAGAAGCTTGTTGAAGTTAAAAGATAATACATTTTCTGAGTGAATCTGTAAAGAGAGTGTTGTGAGGAGTACTTATCCGTCTTTGTGAGTGATAAGTCTATGTAGAATAGGTCTTCTTTGTGATGTCCTATTGCAAACTTGTCGTTGTTTCATTTGTTGTTCGACGCAAGCAGAGTATACTTTAAACTTAGTGATTATAGTATAACCCAAGATCTGTGTGACTTGGAAGAGTGGACTAAAGGATCTACATCCATATAACCATTATAAAAATCCTTGTGTTTTTACCTTGCATTTTTAACTTGCATATTTTCAGTTTGCATAAAAACACTTTGATAAAACTGTTTGAAAAGGATTTCAAAAGAGTCGTTTATAAATATGGGGATAAAATCCTTCAAACTACTAAGTATACTTGTGAAAAACACTTAAAATATCCGCTGCAAGTATTCTGGTATTAAAACTGATTTTGACTAAATCAGCTAAGTGACTATCAGATTAGTGGTCAACCAAGCTGTTCAAAGATTTGTTCGCGATCAGCTTCGTCAGCTTACTGCTCTGTAACAGCTTAGTCTGCTTACAGTTAAGTAAAAGTTTTAAAGTTAAAATTTGATTAAAATCTAGAAGAGGTCTATTCACCCCCCTCTAGACCTCATCTGACCACTTGGGACCAACAAGTGGTATCAGAGCAGGTTGTTCATTAGAATCAGTTGTCTGATCAACGAACTTGATCCTAGTGTTTTTCAAAGGTTTTCAAACTTTTTCAAAAGAGCACATTTTTGAAAAATAAAAACTTTTTGAAAATGAATTGTATCAGCCATGTTCCCCACATAGCTGGTATGAGTTTTGAGGATTGGAAGATCAGAATGGAGATCTTCTTAGCTGCCTACAATGATAACATGTACACATGTATCATCAAAGGTCCATTCAAATTCACCAAGACTATCAAGGTTGATGAAGTTGATATAGTGGTGGAGAAAGATTTACACGAGATGACAGTTGTTCAATCTGAACAAAGTTGGCCGTTTCATCATGACCAAGGCCCTAGACAATGACAGATTTGACAAAGTCAAGCATTGCAAGACTGCCAAAGAAATATGGGATAAGGTTCGTGATATGAGCGAAGGAAACGACGCCATCAAAGAGCATCAGCTGAGTGTTGCTCTGGAAAAGCTGGATAACTTTAAGATGAAATCTTCTGAAACCATTGACCAGATGGATACAAGGTTTAAAAGGACACTGAATGAAGTTCTAAAGCTTGGAAAAACCATCACAGATAAGGAGATAACCGTCAGAGTGCTGAAGGCTCTACCTCCAAAGTTCAACATGAAGGTAACATCTATGGAAGAGTCAAGAGATTTGGGAAAGATCTCACTCACCGAGCTGTTCTCAGTACTCAATGCGTATGAGTATAAACTACCTAGAATGGGTGTTGAAGAAACCTCAACTTCAAGTCCCACAGCTGCCCTGGTTGCTGCTGAAAATCCTAGAAGACCAGCCTACAAAAGCAAAGATATTCTGATAAAGCCACAATACTCAACAAAAAGGAGTACACAGCTGGAGACATTGCATTGCTGATGAACAACTTCAAGAAGTTCTACAAAAGAAAAATGAAGAACAAAGACAACAATACTTCTACTTCTAACCCTACTTCTTCTTCTCAAGATAAGGATTCTTATAAATCCAAAATGATATGTTATAATTGCAGGAAATTGGGTCATTTCATCAGAGACTGCCCATATCCTAAAGCTGGGAAGTACACAGAAGAGGAAAATAGAATCAGAAAAGAAAGAAGCATCAGAAAGGCAAGGTGTTGTTAGCAGAAGCTGAGAAGCTGGCTGCTATCTACTCATCCGATTCAGACTCAGCCACTTCTGATGAAGAGTCTTCTGAAGAAGAGAGTCCTGCTCTTCTCTGCCTGATGGCCAAGGAATCTGATAACTCTGAGGACGATGAGGTAACTCCTCTTGATAATGAATTATTTAATTCATTTGAACAAATGATGATTAACAATACTACTATTGCTGAAGCATTTACTAAGCTTAAAAAAGAGATGATATTGCTAAGAGAGCAAAACAGTTCACTGAAACTAAAGCTGAAAAGCCAAAAGAATCAGCTGAGTATAAACTGCTTGAGCAAGAGAATGAATCTCTGAAAGCTGAATGTGAACTCCATAAAGGAAAAAACATGGAACTTGAAAAGTTAATTGAGTCTCATGAAAAGTCATCTGTTGCATCCACTCTTATCTCTAGTAAACAGAAGACACCTTAGAACAAGATAAGTTAGAACTGAACCATACTGAAAATTCGTATCAGCTGACAACAGTAAGGTCATCTTGTATGTTCAGACTACTAAACCTGCTTTCATCTGAGAAAGAATTAAAGGAAACGAAAACTCCTAAGGCTAAAAACAGCAAAGAGCCTAGTGTAGGTAAACAGACTGGTAAAACCAAACAAAAGAGTCCTAGGAAGTCTTCTAATAAGACTAAAACCAATCAGACTAGTAAAACTAAGTCGTCTGTTAATGATCAAGCATCTAGTAAACCAAAGAAGCATAAAAACAAGAAAAATCAAAATACTTGGTTTGGAAATGAGTCTTATTATGTGCAACCTGCAGCATATCCTCCTATGTATCATGCACCTCAATTTCCAACTTACTATGCACCATATCCTACTCATCCAATGCATGCATATCCTGCTTATCATGCATCTTATTCTTCTTATGAACATTATCCTTATCATGATGATTATCAACAACATAGAAAACCTGATAAACGTGATGAAGATGAAACTGTTCATGCTCCTGCCAAGAATCAGAAGCCTAAGAAGCCTAAGACTTCAACATCTTGGGTTGTCAAATGTGGAACTAATCCTTTAGGACCCTCTCAATAAGGGTACCTAAAACAATCTTTATTTTGTTTTGTAGGTTAGGATTAGGAGTAGGAGTAAAGTAGAGAAGATTTGGTACTTGGAAAGTGGCTGTTCAAGGCACATGTGTGGAAGCATACATGAGCTGACTGATGCTGTTGTTGTGGATGGTCCGAATGTTACTTTTGGAGAAAGCAAGGAAGGCAAGATTGTAGCAAGTGGAAAGCTGATCAAAGGCAACATTGAGATATCTGACGTCTCTTATGTTAAAGGCCTCAAATACAATTTGCTGAGCATAAGTTAATTTTGTGACAAAGGATATTCAGTCATCTTCTCAACAGATAAGTGCTACGTTGAACAGATTGGTACAAAGAAGGTAATTTTATCTGGAAGACGACAAGGAAATGTCTACACAGTGGACTGGAATTCTGTTGACAAGAGTTCAAGTATTTGTTTCGTGGCATCAACAACAAGTGAAGTCAGTTGGCTGTGGCACAAAAGGATGAATCATATGAATTTCAAGACCATCAACCGACTTATCAAGAATGATCTGGTAGAAGGAATTCCAAAAATAGTCATTAGCAAAGATAAGCTCGTTGACGCCTGTCCGAAGGGTAAACAAATCAAGTCATCATTCAGAAGCAAGAAGCACTAATCATCTGAAGGATCTTGGAGCTGCTACATATGGACTTATTTGGACCCACTGATCCAATCAGCAATGATGGGAAGAAGTACTGCTTAGCTGTTGTGGATGATTATTCAAGATACACTTGAGTGATTTTCTTGAAAAAGAAAAGTGAAACCAAGGAGCATCTTACAAATCTGATGGAACCGATCCAGAATAAGAAGTGTATGAAGATATTGAAGATCAGATCAGATAGAGGGACTGAATTTACAAACTCTACTGTTGAAGAGTATTGTAATGCCAGAGGAATCAGTCATGAATACTCTGCTGCCAGAACCCCTCAACAGAACGGAGTTGCTGAAAGGAGAAATAGAACTCTGAAAGAAGCTACCAGAATGATGATAGCTGAAGCAAAGCTGCCTCAAAGATTTTGGGCTCATGCTTTACCCAAAACAGATGCATGATCAACAAACACCAAAAAAAGACTCCATATGAAGTTTGGAACAACAGGAAGCCAAACATTCATTACTTTAGAATTTTTGGTTGTAAATGCTTTGTTTTAAACAATGGGAAAAATCACCTTACTGCTTTTGCAGATAAGGCTAATGAAGCAGTATTTGTAGGATACTCTACTGTTAGTAAAGCTTATAGAGTCTTTAACAAAAGAACTTTACTTGTAGAAGAATCCATTCATGTAGTATTTGATGAACCTAATCAATCTTCTTAAAAGAATCAAAGTACTGATCAAAATCTGTCTAATGATTTTCAAAAATTGAGTGTTGCAAGAAATGAAGAGTATATACCCATCATACTACCTGATCTCAACTCAGCTGCCAACTCAAGTATTGTTCAAAATCACACTGCTGATTGTCTAACAGAAGAGTTGCAAACAGCTGACAGACCAGAGACTGTTCAACAGACAACTGCTGTTCAATAGACTACTACTGGAACTCCAACAGTAGTGTTGCAAGATCAAAACAGAGGACAACATTCAAATTTGCAACCTGATCTTAGATGGCTCAAGAATCACCCACCAGAGCTGGTAATTGGTGATCCTTTGGATAGAATAAAGACAAGGAGAGCTGATGCAAGTGATGCAACGTTCGTCAGCTTCCTATCTCAAATAGAGCCTAAACAGATTGAAGAAGCTCTTAATGATTCAAACTGGATTGAAGCTATGCAAGAAGAGCTGAATCAATTTGAAATGAATGAAGTCTGGTACTTAGTTCCTAGACCAAGTCATCAAAGGGTAATTGGCACTAAATTGGTATTCAGGAATAAAATGAATGAATATGATGTGGTCACCAGACACAAAGCAAGATTAGTTGCCAAGGGTTATTGCCAGGAAGAAGGTATTGACTTTGATGAAACATTTGCACCAGTAGCAAGACTAGAGGCAATCAGACTATTTCTCGCCTATGCTGCTCACAAGAATTTCACAGTCTATCAAATGGATGTGAAATCTGAATTTCTCAATGGAGAATTGCAAGAAGAAGTGTATGTTGAACAACCTCCCGGATTTGAAGCTTATAATGATAGAGACAAGGTGTATCGTCTGAATAAAGCCCTCTATGGACTGAAACAGGCTCCAAGAGCATGTTATGTTACCCTATCTAATTTTCTTTTAATTAAAGGATTTCGTAAAGGTAAGGTAGACAAGACCCTGTTCACTATCGAATAGGAATATCATATATTGCTTATGCAAATATATGTGGACGATATTATTTTCGGTTCAACAAATCGACAGATGTGTGATAAGTTCTCCAGGCTGATGCAGAACAAGTTTGAAATGAGCATGATGGAAGAACTTAACTATTTTCTTGGTTTGCAAGTAAGACAATTGCCTGATGGAATATTCATCAACCAAGCAAAATACTTAAAGGATCTGTTCAAGAAATTTGGTATGGAAACTAGCTCTACTGTTAGTGTTCCAATGTCTACTGGACTTCGATGAAGATGGCAAATCAGTGGATATAACCAAATACAGAGGTATTATTGGGTCACTGTTATACTTAACAGCTAGCAGATCTGATATTATGTACTATGTTGGGGTTTGTGCGAGATATCAATCAAATTCTAAAGAATCTCATCTCCTAGCTGCCAAAAGGATACTCAAATACCTTAAAGGCACTCAAGATTTGGGATTATGGTACCCTAGAGAATCTGGATTTGAACTTATTAGTTATTCAGATTCTGACTTTGCTGGCTGCAAAATTGATAGAAAAAGCACAACAGGTGCCTGTTAATTTTTAGGTAGTCGCCTGATCTCATGGATGAGTAAGAAACAAACTTCAGTATCCATATCTACTGCTGAAGCTGAGTACATAGCTGCTGGAGCTTGCTGTGCACAAATAATTTAGTTGAAGCATCAACTAGAAGATTACAACGTTAGAATCAGTGGAATACCTATCTACTCTGACAATACAGGTGCAATCTCTCTTACTCAAAACACTACAAGTCATTCAAGGACTAAACATATAGAGATCAAACATCACTTCATAAGAGATCATGTGGAAAAAGGAAATGTCATAATAGAAAAAGTTCATACTGATAATCAGATCGCTGACATCTTCACAAAACCTCTAAGTGATGCAAGGTTTTCGACTTTAAGAGCTGAACTAGGTTTACTAAAGTTGGATGCATAAGCTGAGGGGGAACTAACAGAAGACTGAAGTTCATCAGTTTACTCATTTTATTATCTTCAAGGTTAACTCTCAACAGACTAGTTAACTTATGGATTCTTAAAGTCAGGGGGAACGTGTAAGACTAGCGGTACTTCTGATTAAAAGATGAAATATGTTGATGAAAGTTGGTTGAAGTTACGTTTTCATTAGAAGATCTAAAATTTGAAGACAGAAGATTAATTATCTAGCTGGATTGACAAACAGCCGAGGAAGGTTATCAGTTATTGGCTTTCACTGATAACAGTTTGTCATCAGGACATTAGTCCTATCAGATAAATATTTATTTTACTCGTCTGATCAGCTATGTAAAAGCTCTGTTGTTTTAAAAAACGTATTATTCAAAAACGCGCTTTTACAAGTATACTGAGGCGGTTCGCATTCCCGCCTGACATTTAATGCTTTTTGAATTTTGAATCGCGTAACTGACGCCCCACGATCAGAACTGACACAAAATGTATCTAACGGTTAGCGTGTATCACGAAACCGAAATACCCTAACCCATACAAATTTAGATCTGATCAGCTTTGTGATTCTTTATGCACCCAAAAATATTCAAACGCATTTGTGAGAAATTCTTACTTTCACTTCTGCAAAATTTCTTGTGTTTTCTCTAATCTTCCACAAAATCAAAATGACTCCTCAACAAGAAGCTAAAGCTGAAGGTATGTATCTAGTTTATGATACATATCACCATTCTGGCACCCCTGTAATGAAAGAAATACTGGAGAAGTTCAAGGCTGCAACACTTGTGAAGTTCATGGAATCTCATGAAGAAATGGTCTGGAAGGACCAAATAATGGAGTACTACAATGCTAAGGACGATGTTGATTTTGAAAAACGAGAAATCAAAGCTACTGTCGGAGGAAAAGCAGTCGTCATCACTCCTGGTCTGTTGCACGAAAAATTTGGACTGTCAAATCAGGGAAGAACTGATGTGTCAAAGCAGTCGTCATCTTCTATGGAAGAAGCTAAAGAACAGCTCACTCGCCTGCTGAAGTCATTTGTTGACAGGAGCTTGTTGAAGTTTAAAGATAATACATTTTCTGAGTGAATCTACAAAGAGAGTGTTGTGAGGAGTACTTATCCGTCTGTGTGAGTGATAAGTCTCTGTAGAATAGGTCTTCTTTGTGATTTCCTATTGCGCACTTGTGGTCGTTTCATTTGTTGTTCGACGCAAGCAGAGTATACTGTAAACTCAGTGATTATAGTATAACCCATGATCTGTGTGACTTGGAAGAGTGGACTAAAGGATTTAAATCCATATAACCACTATAAAAATCCTTGTGTTTTTACCTTGCATTTTTAACTTGCAAATTTTCAGATAGCATAAAAACACTTTGATAAAACTGTTTGAAAAGGATTTCAAAAGAGTCGTTTATAAATCTGGGGATAAAATCTTTCAAACTACTAAATATACTTGTGAAAAACACTTAAAATATCCGCTGCAAGTATGCTGGTATTAAAATTGATTTTGACTAAATCAGCTAAGTGACTATCAGATTAGTGGTCAACCAAGCTGTTCAAAGATTTGTTCGCAATCAGCTTCGTCAGCTTACTGCTCTGTAACAGCTTAGTCTGCTTACAGTTAAGTAAACGTTTTAAAGTTAAAATTTGATTAAAATTTAGAAGAGGTCTATTCACCCCTCCCCCCCCCCCCCACTCTAGACCTCATCTGACCACTTGGACCAACATGAAGGAAAGATTATTAAAGAAAATCTTGCCCATTTTTCATGTTGCTAGCTCACCTATAAATTGAGCTCTCTTGAATCATTTTACATACACCAAGTTTGAGAGAAAAATCAGAGCTTTACTTTGAGAAATTACTCTTGCTTTTTCATGCTTTAATTTGTGAAAATCTTTTGAAAAGTAAAATTCGTTTTTGAATTATACTTGCGAAAATATTTTGTGAAAAACAAAAATCTTTTTACCCTTTCTCTTGAGAACTTTGAGATATTTTGAGAGGTTAAAAGAAATACTAGTGAGCATACTTGTGTACATCTTACTCAAGAGGAGTTTTCATTGTACTACTTAAAAATCATCTTACTTGTAATAGTGCGATAGGAAGTGTCCTAGTAAGCACAATTGTTTAGTGCGATAGGTTGTTTACCTAGCAAGCACATTTTTGGTGCGTTAGAACAAAGGGTTCTAGCAAGCACATTTTGGTGCGATAGGCCGAGGTCTAGCAAGCACATTGTTGGAGCGATAAAAGGTGTCCTAGCAAGCTCGTATCGAGAGTAAGAATTGAAATCTTGTAATCTCGAGTGGCGAAGGTTTGTCCTGCAAGCCACGATCTCTTAGTGGATTTTACCCGGGGGTGCTGGAAGAGAGGAAGTAGGACGTTGGCGCGCGAACCTCTATAAATTGTGTTTGCATTCTTACTCTATTTATTTTTTGTACTTTACTTCACTAGAACTTGGAACTTAATCATATCGTAACTTTAATCTTAAAATCACTGGAACAATTAATTTTTGTTGGAAAAAATTGGTTTTAAGATTATCAAAATGTGAATACAAATCGAAACTAAATTCAAACAAACCAATTTGGACAATAAAAGGAAAAACAATTAATTAAATAATCGAACAAATAAATTTAAACAAACATATCTCACAATTCTGTATAGCAACAGAATTGATCCAACCAAATCGCAGAAATGATTCTGCTAGCCTTGAAGAAATTATCACCCACCTTCGGTGCAATTGGGAATCAAGAACACTTCTTCCAGGATAATTTGGCTGCTGGAATTCCTCCACTGCACAGTAGCAGAAATTCCACCTCGAAGAACACTCAAAAGCAGAAAATAACCCAGAGAGATATTCTTTTTTTTTTTTTTGGAAATGCTTTGATTCAGAGATAGAAAAGAGAGAATGAGTTTTGTTGGTGTGTTTTTCGGAAATAAAAAACCACTCGTATATACAGCTGATGGGGAGCCTATTGGCAATTTAAACTGCCCATATAATTTGAATAAAAACGGCCCAATTAATTCAATTTTCGTAACCGAAAAGTTACACAATTGAATAACGAATTCAATTTTCTGTAACTGAAATGTTACACAATTGAATATGCAGCTGATTTATTCAAATTTTAAATTTTAAAATTAATTCTATATTTCTCCAAAAAGATAAGTCCGAGACGAGACAATTCGCCCAAACGACTGAGCCGAGTTTAGTTCAGTTCAAATCCGAGTCGAGCGCGGGCAGCGGCGCGCGTGTGGTGTATTCATATGATCCTCTTTTTATACACTTAGTTTATATATACTAGTACACACAAATATAAAAAATCAATGTGGGACAAATAAAGAGTTTTCAACTCTTCAACTTCCTCACAAGGCTTTTTATAATTTGCCAATTAATCTTAGACCAGTGAGGGGCAAGCCCACATACAAATTATCTTATTTGAATATTATTTTCCCAACTTTATATATAACAATTTATCTATGGATTCCAACCTTTTAATTAGGTATCTATCCATATAATTACAACAATCCCTCAAAAAATCCATAGAAAAATAATCTATTAGGGCTACCGTAATGTGTTTTCAGCAATGGTACCTTCCGGTTTGAACCACTGCCTAAGTTGTCCAACTTATGCTGCCATAGGGACAAATGGATCTAAGCCTTGAATTTAGACCTTGAAGTGGTAGCGTCCATTGGTAACAACACGTTACATGTCATGTGTTAATCTTTAGGTTTGACACTATAGGCCATGTGTCATGATCCTGTATCATGAATGTTATTTAAGGAATAAACCTATTTCCTCTAGTTGCGGCCAAACAACTACATTCACTTAGTTGAGCGTCTAAGAATGTACTGCTAGCATCCCGTCTTACAGACTTGACCTCATTCAATGTTAATACACTTATTGGATTATCAGTAGTTAGCTCCTATCAGGTATATCAAGGGATAGACTCAGATACTTAGTATCAGTCTTAGTTAGGAGCAACTTTTATATACCCAGCAGTTTGTTTATACCTCATTGAATCTTCCTTGTGGGATCTCCACTCGGTAGGTTGGATTGCCACTGCTTTTATATTAGTTTAGGGTTTTCAGTCCCATCCCCAGCCTGGATTTATGTACTAAGGACAAGTCAAGTCCTTTAGTTAAAGGGTCAGCCACATTGTCTTTGGTACCAACAAAGTCAATGATTATGACCCTATCAGACACAAGTTCCCTTATAAACTTTAGTCTAACTTGGATGTGTCTCTTGGTCTTTTGATACACTTATTTATACTAACCACTTCCTCAAACGGACAACGTAGATTAACTTGATACAACAATTAAGAGATCATCTAGAGACTTTTATTAGATAATTACATAATATTTATATGGGCTTATCTAAAATTCACTACTTTAGAATTGTGTAAATAAGTTAGAAAATATCTAAAACTATTAGTATGAAAGGTTCTAAAATCTAGAGCCACGTCCAGGTTTGGATATGGCGTGAGATTAAGCTAAATATTAACTAAGTGAATCAAATATTATTTAATTTTAGTTTAGTTTAAGTTTAAGCATAATTGTCTATTTATAATTATAGTCATGAGGAGTAAGGTTGTGCAAGGTTAAATAAATCGATCGAACCGTGTCAAAATTGAATGTTCGGTTCATATTGATTCGATATACAAGTCTGATTAATGAACCTTATTCATTTTCGATTTCAATATTATCCATCAATTTATCATACTAAATCGGTAATAAAAAATATATCCTTGATAGTTTTATTATTTTTTTTTATTTTCTCCTTCTCACTGAAAGCCATACCCCCTTCTCTTATTTATCAATTCGCTGAACTTCGTACAACGGTTCGCCTCTCTCGGTTCTCCCCCCCCCCCCCCCCCCCTCAGTCTTATCTCTTGGCAAGGATTTTTCATGCTCAATTAATTAGGAAATAAATATAGATTCAACAAAATTATTTATTTCATTTCCTTCTCCAACCCTAGAGTTCTTTCCTCAATATCGTGAATATATAAATTTGTGACTTAAAGTATTGAACCCTCGTTCTTTTTACATTCGAGTACGCATTCAATTATTGCAGTATTTCTAATATTGGTTCCCTCAATTTTTAAAAGTTTAATATTTTTGACTTATTTGGTTCTCATTTTTTATTTTCATTATATTATTATTTATTATGATCACTATTGATTATGTTTTTACAATATTGACACTAAAAAAAAGGGATCTTCAGCAACGTCATGATTCTAACGGAAATAAAGAATATCAGTATTTGTAACGAACTTATAACAAAATACCAACATAAATAATTTTCCATCAATAGTAGCGACAATTACCAAAAAAATATCTAGAAAAATAATTTTCGTAGTTATTATGTTGTTAAGTTGTAGGAAAACTTGATTCATAGCGACGGAATCATTCCATTGGAATATAATTCATCACTAATTTTTAGCCACTTACAGATTTGTAACTAAACAACGACGAAAAAGATGTTCCATCAATAATAGCGACAAATTACCATCTATATTTTTTAACAAAATATTTTTCGTGGGTATTCCATTAACTATTCGTCACTATTTTTTTAGTCACTTACAGATTTGTAACTAAACAACGATGGAAAGGATATATGTTCCATCAATAATTGCGACAAATTACTAACTAAGTATCTAAACAAAATATTTTTCGTAGGCATTCCGTTGCTAATTTGTAAAAAATATTGATCCATAACGACGAAATCATTGCAATAGAAAATAATTCGTCGCTACTTTTAAGTCAGTTGTAGATTTGCAACTGATCAACGACGGAAATAAAAGAAAATTATGTTCTTACAAAAATAACGATAAATTACCAAAGCATATAAAATAAAAAGAATATATCTAGAAATTATGTTGTTAAACTGTCACAACTATAAACTAACAACGATGTCAATATTCTAACAGAAAAAATTGCTACTCTTAGTAACAAATTTATAATGAATACTAACATAATTAAATATAAAATGTCCTCATTTGATAACGACAAATTACTAACGGAACATCATGATATTTTTTATTTGTTGTAGGAATCTGGTTATTAAGTTGTAAGAAAAAATGTTCCGTACGACAAAATCTTTAATATTAACGAATTTATAATTGGATAATAATAAAATTACATATAAAAAATATACATTTGATAATAGCGACAAATCACCGATGGAATATCACAAGAAAGTTTCGTAGAAATTTTATTAAAGTATTAAATTTCCTCAGTATATTTTGGGGTTCGTGACAAAAATGCAACTAAACGATGATAAAACAAATTGACGATAAAACAAATTATCATCGTAAAGAATAACGTCAAATTACCAAAGGATATAAGCAAATATATTGTGCGTAGCAATTCAGTTGTTGGCCTTTAGCAAATATAACCGTCATCAAACAACATAATTCCTATAAAACTAATGTGGTTTATTAAAGTTCATAATTATCTGCAAACGGAACTAATTAATTTTCAGATAATTAAAAATAACTTTATTTTAAAAATCTTTTGAAAAAAAGTATAAGTATTTAACAATATTCAATTTAGTCTTTATTTAGACGTATAATTAAATTTCAAACTAGAAGTAAATAATTTTTTTATATATACCTGACTCTCTCTCTCCCCATGTTAAAATAATATATTTTGCGATTAATTAGTATCAGACTCGCCATTTGCTCTACCATTAATGATCGTGCTTAGATATTTAGTTATTTATTCTATCAAATAAATGTTAGATTTTATCTATAATTTTATGTAAAAGTTATGATTAGTTCAACTACATAGCCCATTAAATTTGAGTTTGACTACTCTTAGGGTATTATGGTCTTTTAACAATTTATTTTTATTAAATATAATTTATAACATGGAGAAAATACAAAATTATTATAATTTATGCAAAATATAATTTTAAAGAAAAACAAAGGATAAAATTCTTTTAGGCTACCCTTGAGAATCTTGCCAGGATACAATCCGGTATATATTTAAACTAATATAAAATAAGAACATATAAACAAATCTAGTTTATACCTCGTTCCTTGCACTTCCAAAGTAACTCTGTATATCTGGATCTGTGTAGAACATTGACAGCAAAATCGCCCCATTTGTTTCTCCATAAAGTGGACCTGCAACTTTTGTAAAACGCCCCACGTGTTGCGTCTCCAGGGTTCAGTACACCACAATTACACGAATACTTTAATTGATCTGATCAGCTAGAACATAGGTAAATCAGACGAGAAACTGAAGACAAGAAGAAAAAGAAGTCGATTGACTTCTTGCACAGGGTGGGCGTTTTTGGCTTAGGAGTGGCTAGGTTTTTCCTTGTTTTCACTTTTGAGTCGAAGACTAAAAAGTGTAACTTAGTTTCCAAGACTAATAAGTCTTATTTATAGATACTTGGAATCCTAGATTCCTTAGATATCTTTCAAACCCTGTTCATACTAGAAGACTCATATTACTTGTCCAACAAAACTAAGTCTTCTATTTTAATTGGGATAGGCCTTATTTAATTTGCAAGAGCAATCTTGAAATTAATTCAAGGGCCTAGTCTATTAATTAAATATGAGCTCCAATTAATCTCCAAATTAATTGTCCCATTTAATTAATTTGGACTCCAAGTCCATTTAATTAAATCCACTTTCATAAATTAAATCCAATTTAATTCATAGGATGATCCAATCTAGTTGGACCATCTCCCGCACGCATGGGTCGACCCAGTCGATCCCAACTTTCTTCATTTCACTTGTTTTCGCTCCATGTGTATTGTGTATGTCCTCGTAGGTCCACCACATAATTGGCTGCAGGTTATAACTAAATGTACATTTAATTATTCGAGTAAACATATACTCTAAATCAATCGAACACTCTGTCGATTGACCATTCCAAAATTAGCACCCCTGCTAATTTGGGAATTCTCACACACTCCACAGTCGATGTCTGGCCACAAGCCCGTGGAGAGTTCATAACTGCATGGATAAGCTCACACTAACCCGTCAATTTGGGAGCCCAATCACTGGTGAATTAATTCAGTGAACCTTTAACCTTTACGATTACCATGTACAACTTAATCATTCCATTAGTTGGTCTCCCAGTCAAGACTAAGGTTATGGACTTTCATCGGTTTTCTTACTTGTCTCGACTTTATGTATTCTAGTCTCGAAGCTATTCACTTTGACTTAGCCTTTATGAGCTACTTTCATAAAGTCGTCAGATCCTTTGGCCAAGGATTTACCGGAATACATTTCTCACAGAGATTCATAGGAGAAGCTCCCAACCTATCAAGTCGGGTCAATGGATCCTCTGTTGATGATATGAACCTGCATACACGTTCCACTATACCCAACATGAATCCACAGAGACCTTCTGGTAGACTCCAGTCAGTCGGGACTCATATCAAAGCAGACGTTCGTGCACCAGATAAACCCTATCACCTCAAGTAATAAGGATTGTTCCTCGTATACTATTATAAATAGGAATAACTTCATCCCCGATATGCGACTGCCGCTTTCATGGTGAGTTATTTCCTAGGTGGGGTATTCAGTGCCCTTGCCATCCCAGCAAGCCACCCACTCGTGTGTATCGACTATCCCAGTCATGCTAGTGGACCCCAGCATCCTCCAGTTCATCGGAGTATACACACTCGTGAGGTCTAACTGAATCCATTGATGTCTCATCTCAAATGAATTCTACAACCCTTGAATTAGTTTTAGATCACGGCCTTGGAGATCAGTCCACGGGTTGTCCCATAGCCCTGTGATCTAAGGACTTCCATCCTTATGTTAGATAATTATTCATAAGATGGAGATGACCATATAAAGAAATGCATTTATTAATCAAATTGAATAGTTCTTCTAATTATTACTACTTAAATGCAGCCAAATCAGTTGGCTTGCAGGACACTATTCCATCAATTTCCCACTTAAACTAAAGCCAACTCTTCATATGTCTGATTCCTATCTTTGACAGATGTTTCTCGAATGCCTTTTGAGGCAATGGCTTAGTTAGCGGGTCGACCGTAATATCCTTTGAGGTGACATGTTCCATTTTTATGTCTCTTCTACCAATGATATAACATATCAAATGGTATCGTCTTAGTTCGTGCTTGGATTTCTGATGAGATCTCGACTCCTTCACTTGCGAGATAGCTCCATTATTATCACAGAAGATAGTAATGGCTCGACAATGCTAGGTACGACGTCCAATTCTTTGACGAAGTTTTTCATCCAATCTCATTTCTTTGCAGCTTCACATGCTACAATGTTTTATGCCTCGGTGGTCGAATTTGCAGTAGTATCCAACTCACCACACCACCTTTGAGGCAGAAATATCCAGATGTTGACTCGAAACCATCTACTTCACATTGGAAGCTAGAATCAGTATAGCATTCCAATTTCAATTCTCCCCCGCCGTATACCAAGAACAATTCTTTAGTCCTTTTCAGGTACTTCAGAATAGACTTTACGGCTGCCCAGTGCTGATCTTCTGGGTCAAACAAATAGCGGCCATTTATGCTCAGAGTGTACGCTATGTCTGATCTTGTACATAACATACCATATTATGCTTCCTATCACAGAGGCATGTGGTATCTTAGACATCTTGCTTCTCTCCTCAGAGGTCTTTGGGACCATAGACTCAGAGAGAGCAATGCCATGTCTCATCGGAAGTAATCCTCTCTTGGATTCTTCCATACTGAATGTCTTCAGTATTTTATCTATGTACTTTAATATGAGAGAGGCCCAGCAGTCCTTTCGATCTATCCATGTAGATCCTTGTACCCAGTACAAAGAATGCTTCTCCCGAAGGAAATGTAGAAAACCATGCTTTCGTTTCGGATAACAATTTTGCATCATGTCCAATGAGCAGAATGTTATCAACATAAAGCATAAAAATTTAAATGTACTCCCACTAACTTTCTTGTACACACACTGCTCGAACACGTTTTCGACGAATCCAAAGATTTGGATTATATCATCAAAACATATGTTCCAGCTTCGTGAAGCTTGCTTAAGTCCTTTCGATCTATCCATGTGGTATCTTAGACATCACAGAGGCATGTGGTATCTTAGACATCTTGCTTCTCTCCTCAGAGGTCTTTGGGACCATAGACTCAGAGAGAGCAATGCCATATCTCATTGGAAGCAATCCTCTATTGGATTCTTCCATACTGAATGTCTTCAGTATTTTATCTACGTACTTTAATATGAGAGAGGCTCAGCAGTCCTTTCGATCTATCCATGTAGATCCTTGTACCCAGTACAAATGATGCTTCTCCCAAATCCTTCATTGAGAATTGTGTAGAAAACCATGCTTTCGTTTCGGATAACAATTTTGCATCATGTCCAATGACCAGAATGTTATCAACATAAAGCATAAAAATTTAACTGTACTCACTTTCTTGTACACACACTGCTCGAACACGTTTTCGACGAATCCAAAGGTTTGAATTATATCATCAAAACGTATGTTCTAGCTTCGGGAAGCTTGCTTAAGTCCATATTGGACCTTAGGAGTTTGCACACTTTGTGCTCATCTCCCTTGGATGTATATCATTTTTGGTTGCTTCATGTAGATCTCCTTATCAATGTTTTCATTGAAAAACGATCTTTACATCCTTCTGCCATATCTCTTAGCTAATACTACGCAGCTATGGCCAACAACATCTGAATGGATTTGGGCATCGCTACATGCGAAATTTCATCAAAGTCAATACTCGACATTTGAGTGTATCAAAGTCAATACTCGACATTCGATCACTTAATATCGGGTCCCGCGTTTCCGACCCGAAAGGAATTGAAAATGAAAGAAGTTCACTCCAAGCTTTCGCTTATAGATCCACTTGCAACCCAAGGGAGCTACTCCCACTGCTGGATCCACTAAGGTACAAACCTTGTTAGAGCGCATGGAGTCCATTTCAGATTCCATGGATTTGTGCCACCTTCCCAAATCTATGTCTTGCATAGCTTCTTCGTAGGTCATTGGATTAGTCTCAGACTGTCCAATTTCATGCAGCAGACTGTAGTACCTTTCGGACTCCCTATGTTGTCTTTCAGACCTTCGAAGTTCATGTGTACTAGTTGGTTCGTTTTCATGCTCAGGTTCTCCCACTGCCTGTGGAGATGGGTCGATTTCATGAACCTCATCTTGTTCTATGTTGTTTTCTTTCTTGTCCAACAAGAAATCCTTCTCCAAGAAGTTAGTTTTCCTTGAGACAAATGTTGTTTGTCTTAGAGGAGCATAGATCTCGTATCCTATTGAGATTTTGGATACACCACGAATTGCATATGATGGATTTTATTTTCAGCTTATCTCTCACTAGCATATTCACATATGCGGGAGACCCCATATGCGCATGAATGCATATGAAGGTACAATACCAAAACCCATATCACTTGATATGTTTTGGAACTGGCTTCATAGATACTTAGTATCTTCGATTTTCTTGATCATGTTTTATTTGATTGAATAAGGAATTTTATGTAAGATTTCTTAATAGACATTGACATGTTAAGAATGCTCGACAACTGACAATGCTTCGAGCGGGTCTTAAATTTCGAGAATCTAAATCTCTATTAAATAATCAATGGCATATTTGCCAATGCATGTCTGATTTTTCAATTGATCCAAATCTCTTACATGCTTTCATTGATTAGGCTCTCTTCTTTATTCCAAAATTAATTAAGAATTGTACTTTACAACGTACTTTTACCCATGAGGGTACAAGAGACGCCTTATCTGCCACTAATGCTTTAGTGTTTCTACACACTTTTTAATGGATTAAATCCATTGCAACTGTTTATCCCTCTTGGTTGCCTAGCAACCAACTATTAAATTTAATTTCCTTTTAAGCAAGATTCAAAAGTCGGTTACTATTTCTAGCGTCCCAGTCAAGCTCGACCTAGTCGAGTTCAATCTTTTGAATCTTTAATTTGGAAATTTGTTTTAGTGCTCGTGTATCGCCTTTCGGTTATACAACGACTCAAGTGTGTGGAATATTGATTATTAATATTTTATTGACTATGCATATTATATTTAGACGTTACATGAGTATTCACACTCATTTGCTTATGCATACCTTTTGCGTATAAGTCTTATAACGCAATCAGTTCCAACCAGTATGGAACTATCACATCCCTTAAGACAAGGGATTGTATAAGCAAATTCTAACGATCTAAATAATTCATGGCTTAAGATGCATTCAATGCATCAATGAGTATTTCATCGGGCGTCCAACACCCTTATGCATTACTTAACCATAAGGTTAAGTTCAAAAAAATTTAATCATCCCTTACGGGATGAGTATGTTCAATTCCTAATTTCTCTCTTTCCCTTGATATCAATCCATGGAAGAACCATTTTGATTGACTTTTCAACTTATCATCCTTACAGGAAAAACCTCTAAGGTTATTTTCCTTCAGAGAGGATACATTCCTCTTCTTCCATCTCTCGAGCCTTTTGAGGCCTTTTAACAAGATGTTATTTCCCATTTAAGGGAGATTTCATGTTTGCCTTCAAGAAAATTTGGGCTTGAGAACCATCCTCAACCCATTGGTGAAACTTATCACCTTTCTTATTTGAAGAATAACTTCGAAAAAGGCAGCTTGGTGAAACCTATCACCATTCCAGTCGAAGTGTAACTTCGAAAGAATAATCAATGAAATCTTTGTAAGGAGATGAGTCCTTGCTTGGACTCAAGAATAATTCTCATGTTTTGAAGTCACTCAAAATTCATTTGGGTTCAGTCAATTTATTTGATTCAAGTATGATGATAAATATTCTAGGATATATCACTTATGAAAAACTATCATAAACACGACGATAAAAGGAAATAAAAATGCGGCATATTAATATCAATGCATAATTTACAAACATGGTTTTCATTTGTAAATTACTCTCCCTATTTATATCGAATACTTATGTCCCCACATAAGCTTCGGGAAATAAGAATTTCCTAATGGACTCAAGGCCCAAATGCAATCGCTCAGTACCCACGACTCGTTGGCCATACCAATTGATCCACTTGGTGGGCGAACATGTCACCGGTTAACTATCACAGCTAACGCTTGAGTTCATTTAGCCTCGTTTTTCGGTATGGACCCACGACTCGTGAGACATCCATACTTACTCGCGTTAAATCATGTCCAATACTCGTGAAGAGAAATAGTTCAATCCTAGACACCCCACGACTCGTGAAACAGCACCTAAAACCTTGCTATCCCCTCCCTTGGCACTAAATTGTGCATCGAGGCACTAGGCATACCATCTTCCTATAACTCGACCCATGACTCGTGAGATATCGAGATATATTCGTACGATATACCTAAGACCTAGTAATTAGATAGGCTCAGACCATAAACACCATTCTACGCGCCCGTTTTACGATTTAATATTATAATTGAATTTTAGGTTCAATTGGAGGTTTTATGAAATGTTCAAGTGCGAGGTCTCATCAGATTATCAATTATCTTGTTTACATTTTTCTATCCTAAGCATGCATATCATACATCAAAGAATAATTACGAAAAAGTAAACATTCATCACCTAGCATTGCACATACGATTGATCGATTACCCATCTTATGCGATCCATCACGAGCCACATGATGGACCAATTGGTCAGTCTAGGGTGAAAATAAATGGCCTAATCTATTACATAATATATCTCATGCATACATGGGCATTCACTTGTAATGTCCACCATATTTCAGAATTGGGCCTCCATGTCTTCCAAGGTAATGGGCCTCCATGTTGATCTCAAAAGTCTCCATGAGGTCTTTTGGGCTCCAAGCCTAATCTAAGTCTAACTTAAGACCCTATTCTATTACATTTGAATTCAACAAAGAAGGGGCACCAATCAGGCCCATTTAATTACAACCTATAATGAAAAACCAATAATAAACTGCATAAGGCTTAAGGGCAATTCGATCAATCCACATATTCAAGCAAGAACATGCATAAATTCACATAAGGGCAATAATGTAAATTTACCGGCTTCTTTAAATTTTAATTCGAAAAATTATCCATATAATTAATTTTGAATTGTCCAATTTTAAAAGGACTATTATGCTCTTGCTTGAGCATCAAGGAATCTAATCTTGCAAGTTAATTAAAGATAGAAATAAAATTCAATTCAGTTATCTATCCTTATCTTGAAACTCTAACTTTCCTTGTTTAATAAGATCTCTAAGATCTTTAATCTTGGTAACTTATTAGAAGACATTAATTTTAATTAAATATCTTATCACAAATAAAACTCTAAGTTTCCTTGTTTAATAAGATCTCTAAGATCTTTAATCTTGGTAATTAACTAGAAGACATAAATTTTAATTAAATGTCTTATCTTAAATGAAACTCTAATTTTCCTAGTTAATTAGATCTCTAAGATTAATCCAAGATTCACCAAGATTCCATAACAATCTAATCTCCAAGATTTTGTCCAAGATTATCCAAAAACGAAAATTCCCCAAAACCCTAATTTTCCACTATCGCGCGTGTGTAGTTTACGTGCAACTGCCGTGCAGTCATTGTGCAACAGTCGTGTGTCTGTCGTGCAGTCGCTCTACGTCTGCCGTGCAGTCGCCGTCCAGTCGTCGTGCAACTGATGTGCAATTTTCAGATTTCGGTTCCCAATACGTTTTTATATAACAATTTCTTGATTCCTTAATTAATTAAAATCAATAGTTTTAATTAATTTAATCAAAAATTAAAAACATGATAATAATAACGAATCAAAATTACAGTTTTAACAGATCTATCCAATAGATTTAATCTACAGATTTAACATGCATGTTAATCAAATCAACAGCTAAAATCAAACATATGATTTTAATCCACAGAGTTTGCTCATTAGTTTAAATATAGAGCCGGATTTGGCTCTGATACCACTGTTGGGATTTTTACGGGAAAACGAGCCTCAAGCAGCGGAAATATAAAACTTTTAGGCTCCACTTGGGAATTTTGACATGATACAATCCGGTATATATTTAAACTAATAAAAAATAAGAACATATAAACAGATCTAGTTTATACCTCGTTCTTTGTACTTCCAAAGCAACTCTGTATATCTGGATCTATGCAGAACTTTGACAGAAAAATCGCCCCTTTGTTTCTCCATAAAGTGGACCTGCTACTTTTGTAAAACGCCCCACGTGTTGCGTCTCTACGGTTTAGTACACCACAATTACGCGAATACTCTAATTGATCTAATCGGCTAGAACACAGATAAATCAGACGAGAAACTGAAGACAAGAAGAGCAAGAAGTCGATTGACTTCTTGCACATGGTGGGCGGTTTTTGGCTTAGGAGTGGCTAGGGTTTTTCCTTGTTTTCACTTTTGAGTAGAAGACTAAAAAGTGTAACTTAGTTTCCAAGACTAATAAGTCTTATTTATAGAAACTAGGAATCCTAGATTCCTTAGATATCTCTCAAACCCTGTTCACACTTGAAGACTCCTATTACTTGTCCAACAATACTAAGTCTTCTATTTTAATTAGGCTATGCCTTAATTAATTTGCAATAGCAATCTTGCAATTAATTTAAGGGTCTAGTCTATTAATTAAATATGGGCTCTAATTAATTTCCAAATTAACTGGCCCATTTAATTAATTCACATTTACTTAATTTGGACTCCCAGTCCATTTAATTCAATCTACTTCCATAAATTAAATCCAATTTAATTCATAGGATGATCCAATCTAGTTGGACCATCTCCCGCCCGCATGGGTCGACCCAGTCGATTCCACCTTTCTTCATTTCACTTGTTTTCGCTCCATGTGCATTGTTTATGTCTCCGTAGGCCCACCACATAATTGGCAGCGGGTTATAACTAAATGTGCATTTAATTATTCGAGTAAACATATACTCTAAATCAATCGAACACTCTGTCGATTGACCATTCCAAAATTAGCACCCTTGCAAATTTGAGAATTCTCCCACACTCCACAGTCGATGTCTGGCTACAACCCCGTGGAGCACAATCACTGGTGAATTAATTCAGTGAACCTTTAACCTTTACAATTACCATGTACGATTTAATCCTTCCATTAGTTGGTCTCCCAGTCAAGACTAAGATTATGGACTTTCATCGGTTTCCTTACTTGTCTCGACTTTATGTATTCTGATCTCGAAAATATTCCCTTTGACTTAACCTTTATGAGCTACTTTAATAAAGTCGTCAGATACCTTGGCCAAGGATTTACCGGGATACTGTTTCTCACAGAGATTCATAAGAGAAGCTCCCAATCTATCAAGTCGGGTCAACAGATACTCTGTTGATGATATGAACTTGCATACACGTTCCTCTATACCCAACATGAATCCACAGAGACCTTCTGGTAGACTCCAGTCAAGCGGGACTCATATCAAAGCATAGACTTTGCCTAAGCGCCCGGGAGATGGTTAACCGCCTAGGAGTAGCTCAGGCGCACGGGCGGGGTTAATTGCTCGCCTAGGCCTTGCCTAAGCGCCTGGGCGATAACCACACCGCTATAAATATATTAATGCCGACATAATATTTTTAACGGATTTGCCGACATAAATATAATTCTGATACAAAATCCGTTTCAATGTTACCAACATAATTACCAACAAAAATATTATACAAAATTTTCCAACAGAATTACCAACAAAAATTATATTGTCGCTGTATTTACTAACGGAAAATTATTCCGTCACTCCATTTACCTATGGGGCCTTCACACACAAAATATCTAACGGAAAAAATCCGTTGCTACGTTTTTATACCAACGGAAATCGAGGCTTCACCAGCGAAAATTTTCGTTATTGAAACTCCCTTTTCTTGTAGTGTGAGTGCTCTATTTTATTTTATAATAAATCAAAAGTTAAATCTTATAGTAATTTTGAAATCATTTAAAATTAGTAAGTCACAACGTACTTGAATATTTATAATATTTATAAAAAATATAAGTATAACTTTATTTTAATATTAAATTATATTTTTAACAGCTCGGATCCAATATCAATACCCGATCGATATTTGGAATGCAAACCTTATGATCATACTATATCAATCGAGTATTTAATCAAATAAGTATTTTATGAAATGGAGTAATATTTTTGAACATGTTGAGGATTATGACATCAGAAACCAAATATAAGAACATAAAAATTTGCAAATGTTGAGATAATATTAACTTAATGTAAACTTAGCATATATCCTCTAAAAAAAAGCTAAATTACATCAATTGGGAAAGTTTCTTGAGTAAATTGTCCACTGTTGGACGAATGGATTCCAAGAGATATCTGTAGGTTGTTTCAGTTGGGTGTATTGCATCAAAAAATACATATTTTGATGGATCGGAGCAAAGAACCGATCCTGAATTACACAAGAATGTCGCTTCTATAAGTCCAGTCCCACAGCAACCAACATTTGCCTTTTCAAAACCTACAAAATTAAACAACCAAGTACAATTCATTATAAATTTGTTTTTCAAGAAAGAAAAGCACTAATGATTTTGATAGCTTATAGAATGAAATAAAAAACATCCATTGTATTGTCCATAATTGCAAAAAACTCCCTATCTTACTTTTATTAGAAGAAACCCCCTGTGTTAACAACTTGAAAATATTTACCCTCTTCAAATTCGTAGTGAATTTTACTCCCTTTAAGTCCAATTTTCTTCATAATTTATAGGGGAAGAGACAAATATACCCCTAGATTTTATTTTTCCCTTCGATTAAGATGCAACAATTCCATGTTTGACTTAAAATAATTGGGAATGATTCCCCTCACCCTAAACTTTTGAAAAATCAACAATAACCCCCAGTACTCTTAAAATATTAGCAATAGCCCCCTATGATAAACATTTAATATATACATGTGTGTGAGCTAATAAAATGATAAACTACGAAAAAAGGATTTTTTTTCCCAATAAAATGTTAGCACGGAGAGTTTTTCGCAAATAAAAGTACATGAGATTTTTTTGTCAATTAGAAATAACACATGGAGTATTTTTGCATTTTACTCTAACTTTTGAGTACAAAATCTAACCTCATTAACTAGTTGATACTTAACAGTAAAATAATTTTGAGTATACCAAAAAATAAAATGAAACTTACCATATTTGGAGGGATTATGGACAATGTCATTTAATGGTTGGTATATATCGGCATAGACAATTATTGAGTTAGGCTTTTGCATAGTTTTCAACATATCTTGGAGCTTGTTATTGTAATCCAATGCAATATTTGAGAAAGTGTTGACGCAGGGTCGACCGGAAATTGGCTGACCCGAGTATAAAGTGATGACGGCTGGTACGCAACCAATCGGTGGTAGTCTCACCAATCCTATAATTTGCACTCCCTCCTCCCTTAGACCCTACATTCACATCATAACTGATTGTCGACCCAAATTTTTTTTTGGAAATCTAGTCAAATTTTGATTAAAATAAATTAGAGTATTAATATGTACCTCTATAAGTTGTTTCAATTGTTGGAGTAACATTTGTAGGTAGGTGGTGATATTGTATGTTAGTCTTCGTAATGGTGTGCTCATATAGTTAACTGCAATGTCATTTGTGCCAATGCTAATTAGAAAAGCGGCCTTCTTTATTAGAGTTTTTGTTCTATTCTTTCCAATTGCAGCTTCAAGTTTTATTCTGGGATATCCAAAATTTGAATATTTATAATGGGAGTATTATAGTAATAAACTTATTTAATATGACTTAGAGATTAAATATTCAAAATGCCTACATTACTAAAGGTTCCACATTAATTGTCATTAAACAACTAAGTTTGATTCCAACGCATCAAATTCGTTAATGATAATATAGAAATTGCAATTGAGACTTCCTATTACAGTGTTCTTAAAGATAATATTTTCGGACTACTACATTGTAATAGTATGATATTGATAGTTTCACAAGATAAAAAGTTGATTTTCAATGTTGCGCACCAAATTAGAATAAATACAATTTGAAGTTAGCTACTTCAAATTTCTATTCATGGTATCGTGGTTTTAAACAAATAAATATATGAAACCAATATATTCATGATGGAGCATTCAAATTTTCGTTCCACAAATTAATGACGAGAACACAAAATATTTCAAGCAAAGTTGACAATCTATTATAGGCTTAAACCCATGAATATGGACTAGAAAAACCCAATGGTGAAAAGGGAACTCTACGCAGGGCCGACCCTAGATATTTTAGGGCCCTAGGCAAAAGTAAAATTTGAGGCCCTATATTATAAAAAAAAAATTGTGTAATAACTATTATGTTTTTTTATATTTTTTAAAATGCAAAAGTATTGATTAATATACGTTTTAGTATTTTCCAAATATCTTTTTCTATAGGAAAATTGTGTAATAAATACTGTCTTTTTCTATATAGGAGTATAATAGATGCACATTAATAGAAAATAAATTTTACTTGTTAAAAATCAATTAATATAGTTAAAATAAAAACTTTTATACTCGTATAACAGTGCTACAAAATGTGGTTGAACATAGGCAACGTAAATGTGGATAAACAATTCAAAATCTAATAAAATTAAATCAAATTACTTTATATTTGATTCAAATTTGGTCAAATAAATGTGATTTAGACCATATTTATTATACATATCAAACTTGAATTTTAGTAACCTTAGAAACATGATTCGGGTTTGACTCGTCATATTTAATTAAATTAAATCTTAAGCTCAATGAGAAAATTAACCAGTTTGAATAATACGTCATTCGAGTCTATTTTGCTTACATTTCTAAGTACTTATATATCATCTGATGATGCATGATCTCCACGGCTGATGCAAACACACAAGTTTAGCCGTGGTTTTAGCAACAAGTGATCGCTCACGGCGTGGACCCAATGCATTTATGTTGGCAATCAGCACGGTATCGACGTTAGAGAAGGAAGCATTGAAGTCTGTAATCACAACCTCCTATGTGTCTTAGAAGAGAATTTTTCGAGTTCAAAAAATCGGAAACCAAAGGAATCGAGTGCTTCTCTAAAGTTTGGACAAATTTCAGACAAAACTAGGTCTCGAGATAAAATCATGGCTTTTTTGCCGGGTATTTAGTGGGTTGATAAAGTTTCAATGACTCGAGCGAGTTTGGAGGGCAGGGCCGCCAATATAAACGGCTTCGGAAGCACGCATATCAGTATCTTAAGTATGTCATCAGGTGTAAGCCGTGCACGACAAAGTGGACATTCAAGTTTTCTTCTATTTTTCTTTTTGGGTCATTTGTTTATTTCTTTCTAGGTGTTTCACAATACACGAGGGACAAAACAATTGTTGACAGCATCTTACAACCACCAAATTTTTTGGTTCATCTTCTTGGCATATGGGGCAGATGTGATACTCCTTGTATGAGTCCTTCTTTGAATCGTCTAGCTTGTCACAAATCTTCTTAATGATATCATGGCCCGTAGCACCTTCAATTGATAAAAATATAACTTTTTAGAAAAAAAAATTAAAAAATTATAGAGGACATAATACTAAAATAAATGCATAATACTTACGTTTGATTTGGGTTTTTTGAACTTCCACCCCAGCCGTAATATCACCAAGCATCTTCAACCCCTCCTCTATCTCTTTAAGCCTCTGAATCCCATCATATTTTTCTTCAATCCGCTTTAACCTGTCATCTCTTTCTCTTTTTTGACGTCGCTTTAGTCGGGCCTCTCTTCGATGATGTCGCATTTCCTGGTTCTCTCTGTCCCCTCTTTTTTCTTCTTGAAGAACCCTAAGCAATGTCCGATGTTCTTGAAGTTCACTTCTTTTTCTTCTCTATCGAAATGCTCCCGAATAAGATTTTGGGTGCCATTTTCTATCTCTTCGTACATTCTTCTTTCCTGAACACTTAGATGGATTAGTATCTTCATCGCAATCGCAAGATAGAAAAGAAAAGAATTTCTCTCTTGGAACAGTGAAGCGGGGGATATGTTTATTGTATCGTATGGTTTAATGTGGGGTTATAATTTAAGGGTCGGGTCTGGTTATTAACGGGTTTGGGAAGTATTTATTAACTAAATATCTCAATATACAATAATTTCCTTCACAAAATTTTAATTATCTGTATGATCTTGATTTGCATTATTTTTTCGGGATGGGAGATTTTATTCTCATATTTACTTGTATTGAGTAGTTAATGTTATTCTATTTTTAAACTAATTTTCTGAGGTATAATATGTTGGGAAGTAGCACATTTATTTTGCACAATTAACAAATAGAAAACAAGTATTTATGAAGACTATAATAAATAACTTGTAACATTTTTTTTTATGTAAACGTAACATTCTTTTCACATACAGTTCGTGCTTGCAGTATATCTGGGAAAAAAGATCTTCATTGCAATTCCAACTAACGAGTTGAATACAAATTTCTTGTTCTTTTCATATAATAAAAATTATAGTTTTAGGAGTCTCTGTTGCTTTTTGGATGAAAATCACAAGTTTAGGGATGATTCAGATCATTTGATGGTAGTGTCGAATATGGTCAGAGACCAACTTGTTTGTACAACGACGATTTATTTAATGAGGTGAATGGAGTGACTAGAGTATGGTAAGGCAACCAAGAAAAGGAAACGTAGTGTTCTTAACTCGAGGGCGATTGCCTAGTGTAAAAATGTTATTTTTCTTAAAATATTTATTTATAAATTAATAAAAATCACAAATCAAATTAAAGTAAGAATGTGATGTGAAAAATTCAGGTAGTTTATCAATGAGATTTTATCCTTTTGTATATTAACCAGCTACTCAAATAGACAGTGTAGATAAATTGATACAATAATTAAGAGATAATCTAGTGATTTTTGTAAGATAATTACATTATACTTATACGGACTTATCTAAAATTCTCTACTTTAGAATTGTGTAAATATGTGGAGAAATATCTAGAACTATCAATATGGAAGGTTCTAGAATCTAGAGCCATGTGCGGGTTCGGATATATCGGGCATATGGCTGGAGCGTAACATCTATACTCATAATAAAAAGAAATGCATTTTTCTCTCACAAAGTGGAAGTTATTCATTCATTTTACGGGGATTAACCTTAAAAATTGAGATCAAAACCAACAATAAACTTTTGTCAAGGGTTAAAAATTGGAAGAAAATGTAAATTTTGAATAGTTATTATACCAATGAAGTGTTTTCCATTTTTACCCCTTAGTATTACATTTTCCAAACTTCAGAGTATGGGTTTTAAGGTAAAATTTTGTGGTTAACTGCATCATCCACGAACCCACTATCTCTCTATAATCTTATTTATTATAAACTTCGAACTAGGGGTGTTCATAAACCCATCCCACCCGACCCGTTCCAACCCGCCGGTTTTATTTTTAAAATAATCAAGTACGGTTGATAATTCTTAAACCCACACATTATGGGTCGGGTGACGGGTTTGATGGATAAAAAATCGACCCACCCGCAACCCGCACTTAATCATCCTTGATGTACTTTTTATTCATTGTTTAATAAAAGTGTGAAATACATTACATTTATTAACAAATGAATAAGAACAAATAAACAAACTTTCTTCAAGTTCTTGTTTAAATTAATGTTAATGGTACATATATGTTAGTACATTTTTTCCTAAAGAGTTTGTTGTTGAAAAAATTGATAAGAAACTTCACTAATTTGGTATTGTTTGTAATGTGTGAGTGATGAATTGTAATGAATTTTGTTGAGGGGACTTGTAATATTATTTTTGGTGGAGACTGTTGATTTAATTACTAAGAAATCATTGATTATTCTAGTTTTGTACTTTTTGCTTCTTGAATTTAATTTCAAATGCAAGTGAACATATTTGATACATTTTATTTGTTATTTGAAGAACTTAAAATTATATGCTTAATTATTTATATTTATATGCCAAGATTTTATGACATTGTTTCCGTTCAATCCGCCAACCCGACCGCCACCCGCCCGCACCCATTCCACCCGAACCGGGCGGTTTATGAAAATGACAAAGCGAGTGTGATTTAAAAAATTAACAACCCGCACGTGTTGAGTCAGTTTAATTTTTTCATATAAACCCGCTCAAACCCGACCGCTACTTCGAACTAATTTTGTTTTCTCTTTTCCTATGCACAACAGTCTTCACCTTCGGATTTTTGGTTAAACAACTCTCTACTCTAATTTGAAGAGGGCTCCATGGTATTTATTTAATATTTTTCTATTTTGGATAATTTGGATTACTATTTGTGTTAATTTGCTTCTCAAATCTGATTTATTTCATTCCCACGCTTTCTCATCATGAAGAAATAGCTCTACCTTTTCAATTTTCTTGATTTTGACTTGATATATTTTTGAGTAAATATTTTTTTATGCAAGTTTAAATATTTTTAAATTTTGGTAAGATCTTTTAGGCCGTTGAATGAAGAAGATGATTTCTAGATCCTAATTTAATTTTTCCATTTCCAAACTTAGAATGTGGTGGTTATAAAATTTCATAAAGCCAAGGAGAAAACATGATCAAAGGAAGCACTTGGTCAGGGGTACGTTGGAACTTTTACCATGCTTTTATAGTGGAATACATTGCTCATCCATGGATTTATAATAATTTGATTTCTTGTTTTCATTTTTTAAGACAAAATTTATTTTTCCATATCATAGAACTTGACATTTTTAACTTTTCATACCAAACTCGTCAAAAACACACTCCCTCCATTTTTTTTTATTTGTCGCTTTGGAGGATTGCACATGAATTAAAAAATGTCATAAATAGTCTCTTTTTTGAAGCAAAAATTCCAAAATACCCTTGCAATCAAATAATCTTAGCATTAATTAGCATTAGTGATAATTATTAGTATGAAGGGTAAAACTAGTCAAAGAACATTAATTTTACTTTGAAATCCTAAAGCGACAAATAAAAGTAAACAAAATTGATTTAACCGAATTTCGTTTAGTTCAATTAAATCAATAATAATGATGTAGGGTTTGGACTAAGTATGATTTGGTGGGCTTAGTTACTATATTCCGGATGGATCAACTCAAAGATGAACAATACGTAACGTAAGAAGATGAATACAATGAACGTAAACTATATGTTAATAAGTATAGCAAAAGCTCTTGTATTAAATCTCAGATTACAAAGTATGTAGGCGTGAATGTAATATATGAATCGTGTCCTAATACAATACAAATGAATGGTATTTATAGGTCTTTCTTCCCTAGCTATACAAGGAAAAATAACCATAATAGGACTCAGATTGATGTCCCTCTCGTACTCGGATTCAGGAGCTTAGTCGCTGAGGTGCTCCTTATTAGATCAAGTAGACCTACATATGTGGGCCAAGTATCTGGTCGGACCGACCTTATCTTGAGTTCTTCGAGTATCCTATGGGGTATAAAATAGCCCCCATCAAATTTTTTGCCAAAGTGACAAATAAAAAAAATGGAGGGAATATCAATTTTTGACAGATGTTACAAAAGTTATACTTCCGTTAGTTTTGTGAGGGAATTAAACCATAGAAATAGTGTACCGAAAGTGAGAATTAACCTAAAGCACAGTACGAAAAATACAATTCTCTCCATTAAAGACTTGCTTTTACTTACACTTTTACTAATTAATATTAAGTAAATTACTTCGCATTTGTACACTTACATTAAATATATTTGTTAAAAATTTAATGTAATTTAATTGTAAATTCAATTAACCAAAATTGTAGGTAATGTGTTAAATGGAATCATATTAATGCGCGCGAGTATCGCGTGTGGGGACTACTTGTTAAGTTAAATATTAGCTAAGTGAATCAAATATTCTTTAGTTTTATTTGAGATAAGTCTAAGCATATTCCAAAAAGAAAAAGTCTAAACATAATTGTCAACCTATTATTGATCTAAGTCATAAGGAGTACGCGCAGTTGTGCACAGTGTGGTAAATCATTCGAACCGTATCAAAATCAAATGTTCAGTTCGTATCGAAAATCAAACCAAAATATCGATTCAATATACAAGTCTGATTATCGAACCTTATTTCAATTTTATTTTCTCGTCAGCCGTTCATCTCTTGGCAATTATTGCTCATGCCCAGTTAATTAGGAAATCAGTTATCGATTTAACCAAATTAATTATTTCCTATCATTCTCCAACACTGGTGTTCTTTTTATATTTAAGTAAGTATTCAATTAAAGCAGTATTTCTAATATAGGTTCCCTCAATTTTTAAATTTTTTAGTATTTTAAGTCATTTGGTTCTTATTTTTAATTTTCAATATATTATTATTTATGATGATCACTTTTGATATGTTTTTTTTACGATTTTTCAGTGCTCTAGTTTATATTATAGTATAGTATATTAAAAGTTAAATCTTATAGAAATTGTTGGTCCCAAGTGGTCAGATGAGGTTTAGAGGGGGGGAGGTGAATAAACCTCTTTAAAAAATTTCTTCCAATTTTAACTTTAAAACTTTTTCTTTAACAGTGAGCAGACTAAGCTGATCAGAGTAGTTAGTTAAAAGTCTGTTCGCGAACAAATCTTTGAACAGATTTGATGACCACTCGTCTGATAATTACTTAGCTGATTTTGTCAAAATCAGTCTTAATACTTAGAGTACTTGCAGCGGATTTTTCAAAGTGTTTTTCACAAGTAATCTCAGCAGTTTGAAAAGTGTTTCCCCAGTTTTATAAACTCCTTTTAATATCTTTTCAAACAGTTAAGTAAAGTGTTTTTATGCAATCAGAAAATATGCAAGTTTAAAAGCAATGTAAAAACACAAGTAATTTTTATAGTGGTTATATGGATGTAAATATCCTTTAATCCACGCGTCCAAGTCACAAAGATCTTGGGTTATACTAGAAACACAAAGTAACCAGTACACTCTGTTTACGCCGATCAACAAATGAACAGGCCGTAAGTGCGCAGTAAGAAATCACAAAGAAATCCTACTCTCTGAAGTAATATCACTCACTTAGATGGATATCTACTTCTCACAACACTCTTGTTTACAAAATCACTCAGAAGATGTATATAGCTTTGTTCTTCAACTTCGCTTTTCGTCAACAAATGACTAAGCTGATGAGTGAGCTGTTCTTGAGACTTAAAGAGTTCTGCTTCGAAAATTCTCTCAGAAATTGTGTTGCTTGCATTCTCTTCGTCTCTTCCAGCTATTTATACTTGAGGTTTGAAAAATGTCCGTTGAAGAGAGACAAGAATCAAATTCCTCGAGTACTGGTCCTTAAAATCCGCGAACGGCTCTTTTGCAGTATGTCCGTACTGTCAACAGTACTATTCTGCAGGCAGCATTAAATGCACCCAGCTGATGCGAAGCATTTATTCAATCATTTGTCTTAAATATCCTTGTACTTCAGCATTTATTACTTCCAGGGGCATTTATTACCGTTGGGAAGACTTTATGATCCTTTCCACTTGGCTGTCGGAAGTGCAAGTCTGATGGTGAACTAAGCTGATCTCAAACTTGAACAAATCTGATTTGAGTCGGCTGATCTTCATCAGTCTGATAACTTCCCTTCAGCAGATCAGAGGTCTTGGACCTTGAAATTTTGACTCTTCTGATGTCTTCTTGTACTTAGTCAAAATTCCTTTCAAAGGGATCATCAGCTAAGTTACTCCATACTTAGAAGATTTTGAAGTTTTGGAATGCATCAAAACCTCCCTTCTAAATTTGTCTTCAGTGCCTTCATCTTCATCCTTATCCAACAATTTCCCCCTTTTTGATGATGATAAAACTTCAGCCAAGTACCTGTTAAAACTTAAGCTAAAGATTGTAATCCTCAAAATTTTCTGAGATAGAAAAAGTTTATTGGATTGAACTTGTCTTTTTATTGATATTTGAAAAGAGAATTACAAATACAAGTTTATCAGATGAGATGTCTGAAGAATGGATAAAGTAAACTGATTACAAGATTTTACAAGTTCTAACTATCAGCTTCTTCATCAGATTCTTCAAGCACTTCTTCATATTCATAAGATGACTCCTCATCATCTTCTTGTCCATCTTCATCAGCTTCTTCACCTTGAAGGATGACTTCTTTAGCAGCTTCCATTTTCTCTTTAAGTTGCTGCTCTCTTAGAAGTTCCATCGCCTTCTTAGCTGATTCTGTATTTTTGTACTTGGTCAAAGGCTCTGATTGATCAGCAGCAGAGTCTTTGGATTCAGCCATTACTTCATCAGTTTTGGCTTTTTCCTTGGTCTCTTCTTCAGATTTGTCTTTGCCTTGTTCCTTTCCAAGTTCTTCTTCAGCCGTCTTGATCAGTTCAGTAGTTTCATCAGTTTTCTTGTCTTCAGCAGCAGAGGTTTCCTTGGTTGATTCTTCCCCTTTATCTTCCCCCTTTTTGTCATCATCAGACTTGATGACTTCTTCAGGTTTAGCAGCAGGGTTGAGTGCAACTGTTGGAACCTTCATGGCAGCACCTATAGTCTTTAAATTCTGATTAACTACGTCATGACTTGCTGTAAGGTGATGAAGAGTTGTGCTGATGTTGTCAGTCTGATCATTGAAGTAGTCAATGTTAAGGTTTACAGTTGCAATCTCATTTTGGATTTCCTTTGCAATATTTGATACTTCATGCAACATCCCTAAGTTGACTTCCTTCTCCTCTTCACTGACTTTGATGAAGGTTGCAGTCAGATCAGTTATCTTGTGCTCAGCTCTTTGTAAGGCAGCATGAAGGTGATTTACATCAGCCTTCACATCTTCCACGTTTCTGTTCATGTCAATAAGGCTGTGCACTAACTGCAAAGAGTTGTCTTGAGGAACAGGGAAACTTGTGATTTCAGTCTTGATAAACTTTTCAGTAGGCTGTTGCACAGTTTCCAGCTGAAGTTTGTTGGACTCTGCCAACTCTGCTTTGAGCTCATTCTTCAGCTCCTCTTTGACCTTCATCAGCTGCTGGTGATGCTTCTCTTCCAGTTCCTTTACTGAATCCTCCATCAGCATCTGGAAAGCTTCCATCAGTGATGAGTGCTCATCACCTGATGAAGCAGAAGCAGCAGCTTCATCCTTTTCTTCAGTCTCCTGGTGGACAGGGACATCTTCCATCTTTGTCTCCTGATGATCTTCAGAAGCCTTAGCATTCCACTCAATGGCTAAAGGCTGGTCAGCAGACTTGTCAGCAGTCTGGTCAGCAGGCTTGTCAACAGACTGGTCAGCAGACTTGTCAGCAGGCTTGTCCGCAACTTTGTGTTCATCAGTGACGTCATCATAGAACAGGTTAGTGATTGTGCCATCATCATTGAAGCAAGTTGTTTGTCTAATCTGCCTCACAATGATCCAAGGGTT
>CM064883.1:74395838-74551989 GCA_003313485.2 Penstemon barbatus
TGACAGGCACCTGTTGTGCTTTTTCTATCAATCTTGCAGCCGGCAAGGTCAGAATCTGAATATCTAATAAGCTCAAATCCAGACTCTCTAGGATACCACAATCCCAAATCTTGAGTGCCCTTAATATACTTCAGTATTCTCTTGACAGCTAAGAGATGAGATTCCTTGGGATTTGATTGGAATCTTGCGCAGACCCCAACTGAGTACATGATATCAGGTCTGCTTGCTGTTAGATACAACAATGACCCAATAATGCCTCTGTATTTGATTATGTCCACTGATTTGCCATCTTCATCTTTATCCAAGCGAAGACTTGTAGACATTGGAATAGTAGCAGTAGAGCTAGTCTCCATACCAAATTTCTTGAACAGATCCTTTGTGTATTTTGCTTGGCTGATGAAAATTCCATCAGGCAACTGTCTAACTTGCAAACCAAGAAAATAATTAAGTTCTCTCATCATGCTCATTTCAAACTTGTTTTGCATCAGCTTTGAGAACTTGTCACACATCTGTTGATTAGTTGAACCAAAAATAATATCGTCCACATAAATTTGCACAAGCAAAATATGTTCTTCCCATTCAATAGTGAACAAGGTCTTGTCAACTTTACCTTTGCGAAATCCTTTAATTAAAAGAAAATCAGATAAAGTATCATACCATGCTCTTGGAGCCTGTTTCAGTCCATAGAGGGCTTTCTTCAGACGATACACCTTGTCTTCTTCTTGATAGACTTCAAAACCAGGTGGTTGTTCAACGTAAACTTCTTCTTGCAATTCTCCATTGAGAAAAGCTGATTTCACATCCATCTGATAGACGGTGAAATTCTTGTGAGCAGCATAGGCAAGAAAGAGTCTGATTGCCTCTAATCTTGCTACTGGTGCAAACGTTTCATCAAAGCCAATGCCTTCTTCCTGGCAGTAACCCTTGGCCACTAATCTTGCTTTATTTCTGGTGATTTCACCATCTTCATTCATCTTATTTCTGAATACTCATTTAGTGCCAATGACTCTTAGATGACTTGGTCTAGGAACTAAGTACCAGACTTCATTCCTTTCAAACTGATTTAGCTCTTCTTGCATAGCTTCAATCCAGTTGGAATCACTAAGAGCTTCTTCAATCTGTTTGGGCTCAATTTGAGATAGAAAACTAGCAAACATAGCATCTTGTGCAGCAGCTCTTCTTGTTTTCACTCTGTCTAAAAGATCACCAATCACTAACTCTGGTGGGTGATTTCTGAGCCATCTGAGATCAGGTTGCAAATCATAATGTTGTCCTTTGTTTTGATCTTGCAACACTACTGTTGGAGATCCAGTAGTAGTCTGTTGAACATTTGTTGTCTGTTGAACAGTCTCTGGTCTATCAGCTGTTTGCAACTCGTCTGTTAGACAATCAGCACTGTGATTTTGAACAGCACTTGAGTTATCAGCTGGGTTGAGATCAGGTAGTATGATGGGAACATATTCTTCATTCTTTCCAACATTCAACTTCTGTAAATCAGTAGACAGATCTTGATTAATATTTTGATTCTTTTCAGAAGATTGACTTGGTTCATCAAATACTACTTGAATGGATTCCTCTATTAGTAATGTTCTTTTGTTAAAAACTCTATAAGCTTTACTAACAGTTGAGTATCCTACAAGGACAACTTCATCAGCCTTTTCTGCAAATGCAGTAAGGTGATTTTTACCATTATTTAATACATAGCATTTACAACCAAAAATCTTAAAGTAATGAATGTTTGGCTTCCTGTTGTTCCAAACTTCATATGGAGTCTTGTTTTGGTGCTTGTTGATCATGCATCTGTTTTGGGTAAAACATGCTGTATTTGTTGCTTCTGCCCAAAATCTTTGAGGCAGTTTAGCTTCAGCTATCATGGTTCTGACAGCTTCCTTTAGTGTCCTGTTTCTCCTTTCAGCAACACCATTCTGTTGAGGGGTTCTAGCAGCTGAATACTCATGATGTATTCCTTTGATATTACGATACTCATGATGTATTCTGATCTGATCTTCAATATTTTTATGCTTTTCTCATTCTGGATCAGCTCCATCATATTAGTAAGATGTTCCTTGGTTTCACTTTTCTTTTTCATGAATATCACCCAAGTATATCTTGAATAGTCATCCACAACAGCTAGGCAGTATTTCTTTCCACCATTGCTGACTGGATCAATGGGTCCAAATAAGTCCATGTGAAGTAGCTCCAATATTCTTCCAGAAGATTGATGCTTCTTGCTTTTGAATGATGACTTGATTTGTTTACCCTTCTGACAAGCGTCACAAAGCTTATGTTTGCTCATGACTGTCTTTGGAATTCCTTCTACCAGATTATTCTTGATAAGTCTGTTGATGGTCTTGAAATTCACATGATTCATTCTTTTGTGCCACAGCCAACTAACTTCACTTGGTGTTGATGCCACCAAACAAATGTTTGAATTCTTGTCAGCAGAATTCCAGTCGACTATGTAGACATTCCCTTGTCATCTTCCAGATAAAATTACCTTCTTTGTACCAATCTGTTCAACATAGCACTTATCTGTTGAGAAGATGACTGAATATCCTTTGTCACAAAATTGGCTTATGCTCAGCAGGTTGTACTTTAGGCCTTTAACATATGAGACGTCAGATATCTCTATGTTTCCCTTGATTAAGCTTCCTTTTGCTACAATCTTGCCTTCTTTACTGTCTCCAAAAGTAACTTTTGGACCATCCACAGCAACAGCATCAGTTCATGTATGCTTCCACACATGTGCCTTGAACAGCCACTGTCCAAGTACCAAATCTTCTCTACTTTACTCCTACTCCTAATCCTAACCTACAAAACAAAATAAAATTGTTTTAGGTACCCTTATTGAGAGGGTCCTGAAGGATTAGTTCCACCTTTGACAACCCAAGATGATGAAGTCTTAGGCTTCTTAGGTTTCTGAGTTTCAACAGGAGTATGAACAGCTTTGCCTTTACCACGTTCATCATATTTGTCATATTGTTGATGATCAGCATGATAAGGATAATGTTCAAATGCAGAGTAAGATGCATGATAAGGAGGATATGCATGCATTGGATGAGCAGGACATGGTGCATAGTAAGTTGGAAATTGAGGTGCATGATACATAGGATGATATGCAGCAGGTTGCACATAATAAGACTCATTACCGTACCAAGCATTTTGATTTTTCTTATTCTTATGCTTCTTTGGTTTACTACTTGCTT
Source organism: Penstemon barbatus (assembly GCA_003313485.2). Classification (NCBI taxonomy): domain Eukaryota; kingdom Viridiplantae; phylum Streptophyta; class Magnoliopsida; order Lamiales; family Plantaginaceae; genus Penstemon; species Penstemon barbatus. The sequence continues at coordinate 74,399,045 of CM064883.1, forward strand.
GCTCATTAACAGACGACTTAGTTTTATCACTAGTCTGATTAGTTTTAGCCTTATCAGAGGACTTCCTAGGACTCTTCTGTTTAGGCTTACTAGTCTGTTTTCCTACACTAGGCTCTTTGCTCTTTTTAGCCTTAGGAGTTTTCGTCTCCTTTAATACTTTCTCAGGTGAAGCAGGTCTAGCAGTTTGAACATACAGGATGACCTTACTATTGTCAGCAGATATAAATTTCTCAGTATGATTCAATTCTTGCTTATCCTGTTCTAAAGGTGTCTTCTGTTTACTAGACATATGAGTTGATGCAACAGATGACTTCTCATGAGACTTAATGACTTTCTCAAGCTCCATGATTTTTCCTTTATAAACTTCACATTCAGCTTTCAGAGACTCATGTTCTTGCTCGAGCTGTTTATATTCAGCTGATTCTCTTGGCCTTTCAGCTGAGAGTTTCAGTGAACTGTTTTGCTCTTTTAGCAATATCATCTCTTCCTTAAGCTTTTTATATGCTTCAGCAATAGTAGTATTGTTAAGCATCATTTGTTCAAATGAACTAAATAGTTCATTCTCAAGAGGAGTTACCTCACTATCCTCAGAGTCATCAGATTCCTTAGCCATCAGGCAGAGTAGGGCAGGGCTCTCTTCATCAGAAGTGTCAGAATCTGAATCAGATGAGTAAACGGCAGCTGGCTTTTCTGCTTCTGCTACCATCGCCTTAGCTTTCTGATGCTTTCTTTCTTTTCTGATTCTCTTTTCTTCTTCAGTATACTTCTCAGCTTTAGGATATGGGCAGTCTCTAATGAAATGACCCAGTTTCCTGCAGTTATAGCACATCATCTTAGATTTATAAGAATCCTTATCCTGAGAAGAAGAAGTAGGGTTAGAAGTAGAAGCATTGTTATATTTGTTCTTCATTTTTCGTCTGTAGAACTTTTTGAAGTTGTTCATCAGCAATGCAACGTCTCCAGCAGTGTACTCCTTTTTGTTGAGTATTGTGGATTCATCAGATGAGTCCACATCTTTGCTTTTGTGAGCTGGCCTTCTGGGATTTTCAGCAGCAACAAGTGCAGCTGTGGGACTTGAAGTTGAGGTTTCTTCAACACCCATTCTTGGCAGTTTATACTCGTACGCCTTGAGTACTGAGAACAGCTCGGTGAGAGAAATCTTGCCCAGATCTCTTGACTCTTCCATTGCTGTCACCTTCATGTTGAACTTTGGAGGTAGAGCCTTCAAAACTCTGACGGTTATCTCCTTGTCCGTAAAGGTTTTTCCAAGCTTTAACACTTCATTCAACGTCCTCGTAAACCTTGTATCCATCTGATCAATGGTTTCCGCAGACTTCATCTTGAAGTTGTCCAGCTTTTCCAGAGCAACACTCAGCTGATGCTCTTTGATGGCGTCGTTTCCTTCACTCATGTCACGAACCTTGTCCCACATTTCCTTTGCAGTTTTGCAATGTTTGACTTTGTCAAACCGATCATTGTCCAGGGCTTTGGTCATGATGAAACGGCCAACTTTATCCAGATTGAACAGCTTTATTTCTTCGGCTGTCATATCTGTCAGATCTTTTTCCACCACCAGTTCAGCTTCATCAACTATAATGGTCTTGGTGAATTTGAATGGACCTTTTATGATACATGTGTACATGTTATCATTATAGGCAGCTAAGAAGATCTCCATTCTGATCTTCCAGTCTTCAAAAGACATACCAGCAATGTGGGGAACATGGCTGATACAGTCCATTTTTCAAAAAGTTTTGATTTTTCAAAAAGATGCTCTTTTGAAAAGTTTTAAAACCTTTGAAAAACACTTGGATCAAGCTCGTTGATCAGGCAGCTGATTCAAATGAACCACCTGCTCTGATACCACTTGTTGGTCCCAAGTGGTCAGATGAGGTTTAGAGGGGGGGGGGGGGAGGGGTGAATAAACCTCTTTAAAAATTTTCTTCCAATTTTAACTTTAAAACTTTTTCTTTAACAGTGAGCAGACTAAGCTGATCAGAGTAGTTAGTTAAAAGTCTGTTCGCGAACAAATCTTTGAACAGATTTGATGACCACTCGTCTGATAATTACTTAGCTGATTTTGTCAAAATCAGTCTTAATACTTAGAGTACTTGCAGCGGATTTTTCAAAGTGTTTTTCACAAGTAATCTCAGCAGTTTGAAAAGTGTTTCCCCAGTTTTATAAACTCCTTTTAATATCTTTTCAAACAGTTAAGTAAAGTGTTTTTATGCAATCAGAAAATATGCAAGTTTAAAAGCAATGTAAAAACACAAGTAATTTTTATAGTGGTTATATGGATGTAAATATCCTTTAATCCACTCGTCCAAGTCACAAAGATCTTGGGTTATACTAGAAACACAAAGTAACCAGTACACTCTGCTTACGCCGATCAACAAATGAACAGGCCGTAAGTGCGTAGTAAGAAATCACAAAGAAATCCTACTATCTGAAGTAATATCACTCACTTAGATGGATATATACTTCTCACAACACTCTTGTTTACAAAATCACTCAGAAGATGTATATAGCTTTGTTCTTCAACTTCGCTTTTCGTCAACAAATGACTAAGCTGATGAGTGAGCTGTTCTTGAGACTTAAAGAGTTCTGCTTCGAAAATTCTCTCAGAAATTGTGTTGCTTGCATTCTCTTCGTCTCTTCCAGCTATTTATACTTGAGGTTTGAAAAATGTCCGTTGAAGAGAGACAATAATCAAATTCCTCGAGTACTGGTCCTTAAAATCCGCGAACGGCTCTTTTGCAGTCTGTCAGTACTGTCAACAGTACTATTCTGCAGGCAGCATTAAATGCACCCAGCTGATGCGAAGCATTTCTTCAATCATTTGTCTTAAATATCCTTGTACTTCAGCATTTATTACTTTCAGGGGCATTTATTACCGTTGGGAAGACTTTATGATCCTTTCCACTTGGCTGTCGGAAATGCAAGTCTGATGGTGAACTAAGCTGATCTCAAACTTAAACAAATCTGATTTGAGTCGGCTGATCTTCATCAGTCTGATAACTTCCCTTCAGCAGATCAGAGGTCTTGGACCTTGAAATTTTGACTCTTCTGATGTCTTCTTGTACTTAGTCAAAATTCCTTTCAAAGGGATCATCAGCTAAGTTACTCCATACTTAGCAGATTTTGAAGTTTTGGAATGCATCAAAACCTCCCTTCTAAATTTGTCTTCAGTGCCTTCATCTTCATCCTTATCCAACAGAAATTTTAAAATTACATATAAAATTAACAAGCCACATACAACGTCGTGCACCTTTCTACTATCCGTAAAAAGTATAACTAATTAACTATAATATTATGTTTTAATATTAAATTAAATTTTTAATAGCTCGAATCCAAGATCAATACCCGATCCATGTTTACACAGATTGAGGATTATGACATCAAAAGAAAATTGGTAAGAACTTAAAAACTCGCAAATGTTGAGATTATATTGACTGAATGCGAATTTAGCATCCTCTAAAAAAAACAAAAAAAGGCAGCAAATTTAGAAAATTAAAATTACATCAATTGGGAAGGTTTCTTGAGAACTTTATGAGTTTCCACTTGAACCGGCAGCAGCGGAATGCATGGCAGCACGTCGAGGACTTGAATTCGGTATAGCTAAGGGCTGGAGCAAAATCTTTTTGGAAGGGGATTGCAAGACAATAATCAACGGAATAAAAGGTTTTCAACCAAGCGTCCATCCATTGGGCCATTTATTTGATGATCTTAAAGATTTGGCTAGGAACTTTGAATTTTTTTAATTGCTTTCATGTTTTTAGAGAGAACAACTCGGTTGCTCACGCTCTTTCTAGAGTAGCATTTACTCTTTTTCCACCTTTTGTTGAACTTCCTAGCTTTATCCATGACCTTGTAATTGATGATATGCCTATTTAATAAATTTAATTACGGGTTTCCTAAAAAAAAAAAAAAAATGCTTCTCAAACCTGATTTATTTAATTCCCACGCTTTCTCATCCTGAAGAAATAGCTCCACCTTTTCAATTTTCTTGATTTTGACTTGATATATTTTTGAGTTAAATTTTTTTATGCAAGTTTAAATATTTTCAAATTTTTTGTAAGATCTTTTAGGCGGTTGAATGAAGAAGATGATTCCTAGTTCCTAATTTCATTTATCCACTTCCAAACTAAGAATGTGGTGGTTATAAAATTTCATAAAGCGCCGATGAGGCCTTAGCCAAATGGTTAAGGATGAGGTTCCATGATCAGTAGGTCATGGGTTCAACTCCCACGAATGTGGGTATTTTCTCTAGTTTCATACTACCATTTCTCTAGTTTAATACTAGTCATTAATTCACTTTGTTATCATTGAAATAGTTTCGATTCGATATAGTATTTGACATAACATTGTATTCACTATCTCAAAAAAAAAAACTTTCATAAAGCCAAGGAGAAAACATGCTCAAAGGCAGCACTTGGTCAGGGGTACGCTGGAACTTTTACCAGGCTTTTAATTTCAACAAATTTGTGTTGAGTAATACATTGCTCATCCATGGATTTATTATAATTTGATTTCTTGTTTTCATTTTTTAAGGCAAAAATTTATTTTTTCATACCATAGAACTTGACATATTTAACTTTTCATATCAAACTCGCCAAAAACACACTTCCTCCATTTTTTTTATTTGTCGCTTTGGAGTGCACACGAATTAAGAAATGTCATAAATAATCACTTTTTTGAATCAAAAATTCCAAAATACCCTTGTAATCAAATAATCTTAGCATTAATTAGCATAAGTGATAATTATTAGTAAGAAGGGTAAAACTGGTCAAAGAACATTAATTTTACATTGAAATCCTAAAGCGACAAATAAAAGTAAACAAGAAAATTTTACCAAAGAGACAAATAAAAAAAATGGAGGGAATATCAATTTTTGACAGATGTTACAAATACTTCCATTAGTTACGTGAGGGAATTAAACCATGAAAATAGTGTACCGAATGTAAGAATTAACCTAAAACACAGTACGAAAAATACAATTCTCTCCATTAAATACTTGCTTTTACTTACACTTTTACTAATTAATATTAAGTAAATTACTTCGCATTTGTGCACTTACATTAAATATATTTGTAAACTAAACCAAATATTTAATGTAATTTAATTGTAAATTCAATTAACCAAATTTGGAGGTAATGTGTTAAACACAATCATATTAATGCGCGCAAGTATCGCGTGCGGCGACTAATTGTTATGTTAAATATTAGCTAAGTGAATCAAATATTGTGTAGTTTTATTTGAGATTAGTCTAAGCATATTCCCAAAAAAAAAAAAGTCTAAGTATAATAGTCAACCTATTATTGTAGTCATAAGGAGTAAGCACGGTTGTGCACAGTCTGGTAAATCATTCGAACCGTATCAAAATCAAATGTTCAATTCGTATCGAAAATCAAACCAAAATATCGATTCAATATACAAGTCTGATTATCGAACCATATTTCGGTTTTTTTTTTTTTTTTCCTGTCAGCCATTCATCTCTTGGCAATAATTGTTCTTGCCCAGTTAATTAGGAAATCAGTTATCGATTCAACCAAATTAATTATTTCCTATCATTTTCCAACCCTGGAGTTCTTTTTATATTTAAGTAAGTATTCAATTATTGCAGTATTTCTAATATAGGTTCCCTCAATTTTTAAATTTTTTAATATTTTAACTCATTTGGTTCTTATTTTTAATTTTCATTATATTATATTATTATTTATGATGATCACTTTTGATATGTCTTTTTTACAATTTTTCAGTGCTCTATTTCATATTATAATATATTAAAAGTTAAATCTTATAGAAATTTTAAAATTACATATAAAATTAACAAGCCACATACAACGTCGTGCACCTTTCTATTATCCATAAAAAAAAGTATAACTATAATATTATGTTTTAATATTCAATTAAATATTTAATAGTTCGAATCCAAAATCAATACCCGATCCATGTTTACATAGATTGAGGATTATGACATCAAAAGAAAACTGGTAGGAACTTAAAAACTCGCAAATATTGAGATTATATTAACTGAATCCGAATTTAGCATCCTCTTAAAAAAAAAAAAAAAAAAAAAAGCGAATTTATATAGAAAAATAAAATTACATCAATTGGGAAAGTTTCTTGAGCAAATTGTCCACTATTGGACGAATGGATTCGAAGAGATATCTGTAGGTTGTTTCAGTTGGTTGTATTGCATGAAAAAGGGTAAATATCACTTTTGGTCCCTCTTATCATTAACTTTTTACAGAGTGGTCCTTTTTATATTTTTTTTAACTATAGTCCCTACTATAAATTATTTATTTCACTTTAGTCCCTACTATGAATTATGTGTTTCACTTTAGTCCTTATCAGGTGGTTCCGATAACACGTGACATGCATATGAATATTTTTTAGGGCATTTTCGTCCTTTCACTATTGAGACTATTTGAGATATTGTTTAATTGGTGAGCAATTTTGGTGTTTGAAAAAGATTTTAGGAAAAAACTTTAGTTTGGAACGAAATGTACGATTAAGTTCGATTGGAATGAAAGCCTAGTTTGGAAATTTAGATTTTTCTTTAAATAATTAGAAAGACGAAAATATCCATGTTAGTTTACTTGAAATGACAAAATTGCCCTCATGAGCATATCACATGTTATCGGAATCGCCTTGGACCACTTGAAAAGGACTAAAGTGAAACAAATAATTCATAGTACTATAGTAGGAACTAAAGTGGGAAAAAAAAACATAAGAAGGATCACTCTGTAAAAAGTTAATGATAAGAGGGACCAAAAGTGGTGTTTACCCCATCAAAAAATACATATTTCGATGGATCGGAGCAAAGAACCGATCCTGAATTACACAGAAATGTTGCTTCTATAAGTCCGGTCCCACAACAACCAACATTTGCCTTTTCAAAACCTACACAATTAACAACCAACATTACAAATTTGTTTTTCTCGAAAGAAAAGCACTAATGATTTTGATAGCTTATAGAAATGAACTAAAAAACATCCATTGTATTGTCCATAATTGCAAAAAACTCCCTATCTTACTTTTATTAGAAGAAACCCCCTGTGTTAACAACTCAAAAATATTTACCCTCTCCAAGGTCGCAGTGTGTTTTACTCCCTTTAAGTCCAAGTATTTTTCATGATTTATGGGAGAAGTGACAAATATACCCCTAGATTTTATTTTTCCCTTGGGTTAAGATGCCACAATTCCATGTTTGACTTAATAATTGGGAATGATTCCCCTGTCCTTAAACTTTTGAAATCGACAATAACCCCCATTATACTTTATATATTAGCAATAGCCCCATATGATCAACATTTAATGTACAAATGTGTGTGAGCTAATAAAATGATAAAATAGGATTTTTTTCCCCAATAAAATGTTAGCACGGAGAGATTTTCGCAAATAAAATAATACATGAGATTTGTTTGTCAATTAGAAATAACACATTGAGTATTTGCATTTTACTCTAACCTTTAAGTACAATACTAACCACATTAACTAGTTAATACTCCCTTCGTTTTTATTTATTAGTAGCTTTGGACGATTGCACACAAATTAAGGAATGTCATAAATAGTCACTTTTTTAAGCAAAAATGTAAAATATCCTTTTAATCAAATAAGCTCAGCATTAATTAGCATTAATGACAAATATTAATAAGAAGGGTAAAATTTGAAAAATAACATTAATTTTACATTGAAATCCTAAAGCGACAAATAAAAGTAAACTAAATAATTTTGTCAAAGCGACAAACAGAAAAAACGGAGGAAATACTTAACAGTAAAATAATTTTGAGCATACCAAAAAATAAAATAAAATGAGACTTACCATATTTGGAGGGATTATGGACAATGTCATTTAATGGTTGGTATATATCGGATAGATAAGTATTAAGTTAGGCTTTTGCATAGTTTTCAACATATCTTGGAGCTTGTTATTGTAATCCAATGCAATATTTGAGAAAGTGTCGACGCATGGTCGACCAAAAATTGGCTGGCCTAAGTATAAAGTGATGACGGCTGGTACGCAACCAATCGGTGGTAGTCCCACCAATCCTATAATTTCCCTCCCTCCTCCCTTAGACCCTACATTCACGTCATAACTTAAATTTAAAATACTTATTCTGTTGTCTGGACAAAATTTTCCAGTGTTTCTGTTGAAAATATCGAAAAAATTATATTTTTAAATCATTGAAAATGAAAATAAGGTGTAATTTCAAAACTATATATGTAACGCCCCGAAAATTTCAAACCCGTTTGATTGGATTTTTAATCCAAATTTATGTGCTACTTTTTATTTTTAAGGTTAAGCATTAATATGAACTTAAATAATTTCTGGGGCAAAAATGCACCTTACCGAAACTTCAGGGGGCAAAGTGCAAATTTCGCCCCATACTTGATTTCAGCTGCTAGGACAGCCTTTATAGCTTCCTAGGGTGGCCAAGCATGCCCCTTGGGTAGAGAAATTTCTCTACCCAAGGTAGACATGCATTGGTTGATTTTTGAAGACTAATTATGTCTCCCTCTATTCCCAATGTGTATATAATTATTATACACACTTAACATCAGATTTTTATCCTCTCCATAACCTCATTTACATACATATTATAGAGAATAAGAGAGAGAGAGAGAGAGAGAGAAGAGAGAACACTCTAGAAAGGGAATTATTTTCGGATTCTCACTACACAGCCTCGGTTTTCCGATCATTCCGCCTTCGTCCACCGTTGGATCATGCCCAAATTTTGTATGGAGGTTCTACACACACGGATCTACATATTGACCGTTCGGATCGTCGTTTGGATCTCCCAAAGTGAATCTCCAGTCGTTACACATTTAGAAAGATAGTTTTCGGGTATACTCAGCACAGTCTCGGTTTTTCAACCATTCCGCCTTCGTCCACCGTTGGATCGTGCCCAAATTTTTCCTGGAGGTTCTACACACATGGGGCTACATATTGACCGTTCGGATCGTCGATTGGATCTCCCGGAGTGAATCGGCAGTCCTTGGAAGTTGGGGAAAAATAAGGATTTGAGGGCCTTTTTACGAACCACCACCGGATCCGCCACCACTGCCACCGGAGCTGCCACCACCACCTTCGGAGTTCTGGAAATGAAGAGATTTTCACCCCCTTCGTTGCTTTGGGTAAAAATACGTCTATGCATGTGTTCTTTAGTCTTTGTGATATTACTTTCTTTTCTTTAAAGTATATGTTGAAGAAGTTTAGTGTCCTTGTGATAAATTGTTGAGTTCATATTTAATATTCAATGTGACTTGCTTAGATTTTGTTTAAATATTGATTATACGTTTGGATCTTGATTTCTTTTTGTAAGAAAGTTGATGTTTTTATTTTTCTCAAAACTTTGGGGGTATTTTTGAAAGGTTTTAAAAGTTGAAGGGCTTAGGTTGCGATTCTTGTTGGGATTCAAAAGGGACTGAAAATATAAGTTTTTGTTTGATATTTGGTTAGGTTTACTTGAAAAGCATTTGTTTTAAAGTTTGTTCCGATATTTGGCAAAAATGGGAGTTTTTGAAACATTTGGGGTTATTTTTGTAAATCTGAAAATAAGGGGTTAAAGTTGCTGTTTTGTTGCTGTTTTTACATGGTTCTTTTATAAAATCTTGATTTATTGATTTGAAGTAGTGGTTTATTCATTTTAGTTTTTAGATTGAATATTTGTAAATTTTTCGAAGAAAGTTCATAATTAAAGAACTTTTTGTTTCGTTTGTGAAAAGTTATTAAAACTTATTTTTAATCTTAGTTTTATAGTGAAAATTATGCTTGATTATTTTTAAATATTTCTTAAATGCGTGGATCTTAAATTATTTTTCAAGAAAATTGGTTTGGTTAAGTTTTCAAAACTATGAGGGTGTTTTTGAAAAGTTTTAAACTTGTGGGGTTTTTAAAGCTTTGATTTTTGAAGTAAATTGATACTTAATACTTTTGTTTGATTTTCGATATGGGTTTAGTTAAAAATCTTTTGATTTAAAGTTTGTTGCAAATTTTTCGGAAAAATGGATGTTTATAAAAGTTTAGGGGTTGATTTGTAAATCTGAAAAATGAAGGGAAAATTTTGCCATTTTGGCGCTGTTTTTGTAATTAGAATTTCGAGTTTTGAAAATAATTACTTTTAAGTGGAGTTGATGTCGAAAGTTTTAAGCACTTTTGTGATGTGTTAGTAGGAAATCCTTGTGTAGGATTTTCATTAGTTATGTTTCTAAGTCGTATACGTACTTGCTCAGGTTTCGGATACGCTTCATTTGTGGAGTTTTAGTCGCTATACTAAGCGACAAAGGTGAGCGCTGTGTGTTTAATTTGTATGTCGGTCCGATGTGCTTGTAGATCGAGTCCAAACATGCACTTAGGCTCTTAATAATCAAAGCATGAATTTTGTTCTAACTTTTCTTGCAAGTCGTCACGAATAGGTTGACTTATTAGGTCAACATTACTCGCATGAAATCACTTAGCATTTCAACATGATTATCCAAATACATGCTACATCCGAATTTACTAGTTGCGAATATATTTTTCGAAATTATTATGATACCCAAAATTTCATTCGATAAGTTATTAAATATTGATAATATGTTAATATGTTTGATATGCTATGTTCCGTTTGTTTCCGACTATATGTTTCCGTTTGTTTCCGATTTTGTGTGGGCCCCCTTTTGATTGGTATATGGACCCGATGCCAACCTGGCCGGCAAGGGCCGGCAGGATTGTCACGGTTACCCGTAGGCCTGGCCTTACAAACCAAGTGGGGAGGAACACTTGGGGAGTAAGGACGAACTCCGGCAAAGACATGTCGATGCATTTTTGATAGTAAGGTCGCTCCTTACTTGGTGAGTTTGGATGGACTTTGATCAGACTGAGGATGGAGGGTAAGTGGATGACGGCATCAGCAAATTCTTAGTTATGTGAATTTCGTGTTTCTTCCGTCTTGAATATATGTTTATTTGCTTGATAACATGCTTATGTTATATAATATGTTGCATCCACACATCACCATGCAAATTCGCACATAGCCTCACTAAGTTGGACGATCAACTTATGCGTTCTATGTTTCACTCTTTTCAGTTTCAGGTGTTCTGGAAATAATAGTCGGGTTGCGGTTAGGTCATCACGGTTGCGGTCCCACCCTAGTATTCGGGAGAGTAGTAATATTTTGTGATCGATTTATGCTCTTTTTCAATTTTGATTAAAACCTTGTTTAGAATGTTTGATTCGTTAAAGTTGATTTATATTTTTGTCAAAGATTCAAGATTTTCATAAATTACTTAATTATCTCTCTCGGTTGATTTTGTTCAAATATTTTGATATACTTTGATTAAATGCTTCCGCTTTAAAACCTTTAATTTATTGTTTCTTAAGAAAAACTTTTAATTTACCGCTTTCGTTTAAAAAGAAAGAAAAAAAAAGGCTTCGATGTTTTTAACGCTTTTTTTTCAAAATAACAATAATTTTTCGACCGTTGTCCGACGGACCCGCGGTGCCGGGCCGTCACTATATATCTGCCTTAATATTCTATTCTTTTTCTTCGTTTAATTGTTTTTCTTGTATTTTCGAAATATTTTCAAAGTATCTAGAAATATTTTCAATATTTAACTGATTGTTGACCCAATTAAACTGAAATTTGACTTCTACAATATTAACTCAATCACAAAAGAGAATTTTAAAAACGAGACAAATTTAGATTAAAATAAATTAGAGTATTTATTATGTACCTCTATAAGTTGTTTCAATTGTTGGAGTAACATTTGTAGGTAGGTGGTGATATTGTATGTTAGTCTTCGTAATGGTGTGCTCATATAATTAACTGCAATGTCATTTGTCCCAATGCTAATTAGAAAAGCGGCCTTCTTTAATAGCGTTTTTGTTCTGTTCTTTCCAATTGCGGCTTCAAGTTTTGTTTTGTACTCTTTGAAATTTTCCAGTTGCTTTGGCACATAAATCACCCCATTCTGCCAAAATACGAATCCAAATTAAATGTGGTACAATACGAAAAATATTGTTGTCAAATTCGCATGCGGAATAGATATAGGAGTCAATGGCAATTTTATAATGTTCAATTTATCTCCATGTGATTTGAAAAAGAGCACTTTACCCCCTGTATAATCTTATAAAGGTTTCACCTCGCTTCCCTGACATTTTTATATGTGGCAGTTTACCCCTTTGTGTTATGAAAATATTATAGTTTACCTCTATGTTTTATGATAAATGTAGGGTTATTTTGGGATATCCAAAAATTGAATATTAATAATGAGAGTATATAGTAATAAACTTATTTAATATGACTTAGAGATTAAATATTCAAATGCCTACATGACTAAGGTTCCACATTAATTGTCATTAAACCACTAAGTTTGATTCCAACGCATTAAACTAACCATGAATCTTTAACTAATTTGTTTTAATTAATACTACTTCTTAATATGAATAATTACTCACTAATTGAGCTGTCAACGGGTCAAGCCCAGTTCCAGAAGAAGCAAAACAAACTCCAGTCATAAGCTCGTCAAGGCTAAGGGTGGGGTCCAAATAAGGTGGCACGTACTCTTTGACACCCACATACGAAGCTGCACGTTAAATAAAATGATGGGAAAAAAAAAATTTAAAGATATGTATTAGTATTATTCATTACAAGAAAACTATTTTTTAATCGAAATACGGAAAAAAAAAATATCAAATAATACTCGGTCCGTCCCTATATATTTCTTTGTTCCCTTTAGTTTTAGCGGCTTAGTTCTAAGTAGAAATTGAAAAGGTGAAAATTGATTTAATTCAATAGTGTCAAATCATTATTTTATGAAAATATTAATTTTAGTATAAATAATTTCATTTTAAAAAAATTATTCGTGTTTTGAAACATCTAAAAAATGAAACAAAAGTAAGAATCACTACTAGAAAAAGAAGAATTTTCAACGAATTTAAATCAGTTGAAATATTCAATAAAATTTCAAAAAAATCTGTTGAAAATTTTCAACAGAAAAAAATTCCGTCGAACATATTTTCAAATTCTGTCGAAATTATTTGAGGAAAAAAATAAAAAAAATAAAAATTAATAGAAGTTTCGACAGAAAGTAAATCTGTCGAAATTTGTTCCAATTTTCGACAGAAATTTTCTGTCGAAATCTCAAAATATTTCAACAGATTTTATATCTGTTGAAATTTTTCGCAATTTTCAACGGAAACTTTCCGTTGAAATATTTCTGTTTGAAGTTGAAATTGTAAAATACCCCAGTCCATTTCTTTCCTTCATTCTTCCATTCTCTTCCCCACCTCAAAATCTCTCTCTCTCTCCCCGCGCCTCTCCCCTCTCTCCGTCTCCGACTACGTACGGATCTAGATCTACACGGCTCCGCTCCGTACGTACACGGCTCCGGCTCCAGCTCCGCCACGCACGGCTCCCGCTCCAGCTCCGGCTCCGGCTCCATATCCAGATCTGTCCACGCCTCCGCAAAACAAAAAACAGAGAGATCCTTTTTGATTTTGTGTTGGGGGATACAACTCTTTTGAAGGTAAATAACTCATTCATTGGCTTCTTATTGTTGTCGTTTGTTTACTTTCCGAGTAATTTCGAAAATTATGTTGTTGGGTTGAGGAATTTTTTCCCCCTTTTTTGGAGTGTTTGGATTCCATTGTCATTACCCTTCTTCAAGACTTTCAAATTCAAGAGTTGCTTTGTCTGTTTCAATTTCACAAATAACATCACCAACCTCGATCTGCAACAAGTAGTAAAAATATAAACACAACACAAGGCAAAAGATGTCATCAAACACTAGTAAGCAATATATTTCTCACTCATAAATTACAGATCCGCATAAATTGCAAACTGACCTTATCACCTTCTTTTTTTCTCCATTTTGCTATATTACATGTTACCTCGTTTAAATTAAGATGGATCCACACTACCTCATTTTGCTATATTACATGGTTTTTTGCTTTTTTTGATATTTGAGTGTTACTTGATTGTGTAATTGTTTAATATTTTAGGAGGTTGAAAGCTGAAGTTATTGTGAAATGTAAAAAACAGCTTGAGTTTTGCTACTTTTTTAAGTATTAATTAAATTTTAATTTTTAAGGGTTTTGAGATATGACTTAAACTTTATTATTGCAATCTTGCTTTGGGTTTTGAGATATAATATACTTTTTGAAGTTTGATACACATCCTTTCATTCTAGTTTTACTCATTCATGGTATACTGATACTTTGGGCATAGACATGTATGGTAGTATCATTATTATGAGTAGCACAATGCGTATTACTAATATATGTATCGATTTATAGTATCACTTATTATTTTTTGGAATTTATCATGTTAGCAAGTTTATTATGCTTCGACACTTCAACAATTAGATATTTCTGCATTATAGATTGACTTTAAAATGTTAAAATTTTGTATGGAGCATGAAAATTGCTTGACTTTTATAATGAATTAATTAATAGTAATGTTTATGAATGTAAATTTTGTGCACGTAGAATATGTAATTAACTCATTTGAATTTGAGTATTACTATTTTAATTGAAATTGTGTACTTTTTTTTTTTTATCATAAATGCAGATATCCCAATTCTGTCACCCGACCTAGTGCACCCCACCCAGATGCCGGGAGCGATCCCGATTCTATTGATCGTCGGGATGCCATGAAGAAGATAGGATGTATAACTAAGGAAAGATATGTACTTCGGCCTAGACTTATAAAGAGCTCGAGCCACAAATTTATTTTGGTACTTTTAGATGTTTAGGGATTTTAGGCTTTTAGCATATTTTGGGTATTTTGAATATTGTTTGATGTTTATTTAGATCGTATTTGATATTTGTAGATTTTTTTATTTCGATGAATGTTGGATTAATTAATGTTTAATTAGAATTTACAATTGTCGTCAATTTATATTGTGTGGAAATTGATAATTAGTGTCAACACAAATCAAATTAAAGATTCGGATCAATATTAAATTTGTAGAAACTGTTTAAATGTCCACCAAAAAAATCCGTTGAAATTTCAAAATTTCTGTTGAAAGTTCACATTTTCGACAGATTTATTTCTGTTGCAAAACCGAAATTTCAACAGAAAAAATCTGTCGAAATTTCAAAATTTCAACAGAAAAAATCTGTCGAAATTTCAAAATTTCAACGGAAAATTTCTGTCGAAATCTCAAAATTTCAACAGAAATTTTCTGTCGAAATTTTGAAATTTCGACAGAAAAAATTTCTGTCGAAATATCTGTCGAAATCATGATTTCGACAAGCTTTTCTGCAACAGATTTTTTCTGTCGAAAATTCCATTGAAATGCTGAAATCTGTTGAAATTTCTGTTGAAATTCTATCTTTTTCTAGTAGTGAATTTAGATACAGAGTTAGTTTCTAACAAAATATTTTTCTTTTGGAGAGAAAATTAATAATATCGCACATTCATTGTTATTGGAAATACGGAGAAATTTGGCGTTTAATTAAAATATAACGACAGAAATAAAAGAACGAATAAGAAACGAACTTACTTATAAAATCCGTGACAAGTCTTCCGTCACAAAATCTTCCGGTGGGAGTGTGATTCACAAAATTAGTTCCATAAGGTGGAAAATCAGCTTTAAAAATACTATTAATGTAATTATTGTTGCCGGAATCAACTGTAGAATCACCAAAAACATAAACCGCAGAAATCGTATTTTTGAATGGTCGAATTAACTCTCGGGATTCGCTAACGGTAACGATAACGATAATTAGGGTCACAAAAATGAATAATAATAAGCCAAGGGAAGAAATATTTGTCTATGAAGAATATATTGAATGAAGGAATTGTGAGCAAATCAAATGACTATGGAATCATATTTATAATATAAAGTTGGCCAATTAAAGAAATTTCAACAGTCCTAATAAAATGAATAAGAACTATTTCATTCTGTTTTGCTTAGCTTTACTAAAGTATTTCAAATATTTAAGTGATGTAAATAAACGGATATGTTTTAACATGACAAATATAGCAAATTTTAATGAATTCCCGAATTTATGGTTCGTTTCATTACTTTCAGCAATTATGATGTGAATTGGATAGGAGTTGTTTTGTTCAAACTGATGGTAATTGTCATAATTATTATTGCACATATATTTTCTAAATTAATTAGTCAACATAATATATATATAGACTAGTAATATTGGTGTCTTATAACATTATGTGTAATTTAAATATATACATATATTTCTTTGTATGTCAGGATAGGATAAAATCACAATTTATTATAGTCTAACAAACATAATAGATATTACAAGAATAGTTTATAAAAAACTTGGTTTACTAAGGTAACATAATTAACTCTTAAAGGCTGTTACATAATTTTTATAATTTAATAATATTTTAGACTACAGATCAAAGTATTTAGTTCGTAATAGAATATGCTGGTACTTATGTATGAAGCAAAAATAGAATATAATTTAATATAATTAACTGTTATTATTGATAGAATTTAAGTATTTAAATTAATACTTACTCAAACTTAAATTCGTAAAAAATAATATAGAAATTGCAATTGATCGATGATTGCTAATCCAATGTTCTTAAAGATTTTATTTTCGGACTACTACATTGCAATAGTTTGATCTTGATCGTTTCATAAGATAAAAAGTCGATTTATCAATGTTGTGCATCGAATTAAAATAAATACCATTTCAAGACTACTTAAAAAATTCTATTCATATTATTCATGGTTTTAAACAAATAAATATATGAAATTAATCCATTCATGGAGCTTTCAAATTTTCATTCCACAAAATTAATGACGGAAACACACAAATTATTATAGTCTAACAAACATAATAGATATTACAAGAATAGTTTAAATACCAAATTGTTTTACTAAGTAAGAAAACATAATCAAAACTTAAAGGTTTTGTTACATAAAGTATATAATTTAATAATATTTTAGACTACATAACAAAAGTATTAAGTTCATAATTGAATATGCTGGTACTTATGTATAAAGCAAAAACAGAATAGAATTTAATTATATTGACTGTTAAAAATAGAATTTAAGTAATTAAATTAATTGAAAATGATTATATCACAGCCCAAAGTTTCACAACCCTTGGTATAGCCCATGTATTATGTATTTAAAGTTAATTGTGTTATCTGCTACCTGTTTAATAGGTTTCTTCTTGAAATAATTTTTTTTAATCTATTAACAACCCAATTAATTTTAAAAATTACAAAAGATACCAAAATTTTCCGATATTACTCATATAAAAAATAATTCAATGCTTTCCAAATAATAATTGAACATTCACTAATATTTGAATATAAATATCTCAACTTTCAAAAATTACAAAAGAACACCTAAATGATACGATATTACTAATATAAAAAATAATTCATTACTTTTCAAATGTTAATTTATTATTTATCAATATTTGAGTATAAAATATCTCGAATGACAATAAAAATATAAACTCATAATTTAAAAGTATTTGCAATGCCTGGAATTTAGGGTTTATGACATAATATAATTTAGGGTCTGATTTAGGATTTAGGGGTCTAGGGTTTTAGGGTTCAGATTTAGGGTTTAGGGTTTAGGATTTAGGGGTTTAGGGTTTTAGGGTTTATTGTTTAGGGTTTATTTTATAAATAGGATTTATTTTTATTTGATGATTTGTTATGGATTTTTTTGCAATTTCATGTTATGGGTTGTGATGTTGGGTTGTGATGCTAGCATAGTCCAAATTAATAGTTGCTCGAACTTAAATTCGTTAATAATAATATAGAAATTGCAATTGAGACTTCCTATTACAGTGTTCTTAGAGATTATATTTTCAGACTACTACATTGCAATAGTTTGATATTGATAGTTTCGCATGATAAAAAGTTGATTTTTCAATGTTGCATACCATATTAGAATAAATATAATTTGAAGTAAGCTACTTCAAAATTTCTATTCATGGTATCGTGGTTTTAAACAAATAAATATATGAAACTAATCTATTCATGATGGAGCATTCAAATTTTCGTTCCACAAATTATTGACGAGAACACAAAATATTTCAAGCAAAGTTGACAATCTATTATAGGCTTAAACCCATGAATATGGACTAGAAAACCCCAATGGTGAAAAGGGAACTCTACGCAGGGCTGACCCTAGATATTTTAGGGCCCTAGGCGAAAGTAAAATTCGAGGCTCTATTTTATAAGAAAATTGTGTAATAACTATTATATTTTTTTATATTTTTTAAAATGCAAAAGTATTGATTAATATACGTTTTAGTTTTTTCCAAATATCTTTTTCTATAGGAAAATTGTGTAATAAATATTGTCCTTTTCTATATAGGAGCATAATAGATGCACATTAATAGAAAATAAATTTTACTTGTCAAAAATCAATTAATATATAGTTAAAATATAAACTTTTATACTCGTATAATAGTGCTACAAAATGTGGTTGAACATGGGCAACGTAAAAGTGGATAAGCAATTCAAAATCTAATAAAATTAAATCAAATTACTTTATATTGGATTCAAGTTTGATCAAATAAATGTGATCTAGACCATATTTATTATACATATAAAACTTGAATTTTAGTAGCCTTAGAAACATGATTCGAGTTTGACTCGTCTTATTTAATTAAATAAAATCTCAAGCTCAAAAAGAAAATTAACCAGTTTGAATAATACGTCTTTCGAGTCTATTTTGCTTATATTTCTATTTCCTTATATATAATCTGATGATGCATGATCTCCACGGCTGATGCAAACACACAAGTTTAGCCGTGGTTTGAGCAACAAGTGATCGTTCACGGAGTGGACCCAATGCATTTATGTTGGCAATCAGCACGGTATCGACATTAGAGGAAGAAGCAGTGAAGTCTCTAATCATAGCCTCCTATGTGTCTTAGAAGTGAATTTTTTGAGTTCAAAAATCCAAAAACCAAAGGAATCGAGTGCTTCTCTAAAGTTTGGACAAATTTCGGACAAAACTAGGTCTCGAGATAAAATCATGGCCTTTTTGCTGGGTATTTCGTGGGTTGATAAAGTTTCAATGACTCGAGCGAGTTTGGAGGGCAGGGCCGCCAATATAAACGGCTTCCGAAGCACGCATATCAGTATCTTAAGTATGTCATCGGGTGTAAGCCGTGCACAACAAAGTGGACATTGAAGTATTTTTCTATTTGTATTTCTGGGTCATTTGTTTATTTCTTTCTAGGTGTTTCACAATACAAGAGGGACAAAACAATTGTTGACAGCATCTTACAACCATCAAATTTTTTGGTTCATCTTCTTGGCATATGGCGCAGATGTGATACTCCTTGTATGAGTCCTTCTTTGAATCGTCTAGCTTGTCACAAATGTTCTTAATGATATCATGGCCCTTAGCACCTTCAATTGATATGAATATAACTTTTAGAAAATAAAATAAAAAAATTATAGAGGACATTACTAAAATAAATGCATAATACTTATGTTTGAATTTGGTTTTTTGAACATCCACCCCAGCCGTAATATCACCAAGCATCTTCAACCCCTCCTCTATCTCTTCAAGCCTCTGAATCCCATCATATTTTTCTTCAGGCCGCTTTAACCTGTCCTCTCTTTCTCTTTTTTGATGTCGCATTAGCCGGACCTCTCTTTGATGATGTCGCGTTTCCTGGTTCTCTTTGTCCCCTCTTTTTTCTTCTTGAAGAACCCTAAGCAATGTCAGATGTTCTTGAAGTTCACTTCTTTCTCTTCTCTATCGAAATGCTCCCGAATAAGATTTTGGGTGCCATTCTCTACCTCTTCGTACATTCTCCTTTCTTGAACACTTAGATGGATTAGTATCTTCATCGCAATCGCAAGATGGAAAAGAAAAGAATTTCTCTCTTGGAACAGTGAAGCGGGAATATGTTTATTGTATCAATAGCGTTTACCGCGGGGTTATAATTCTGGGTCGGGTCGGGTTATTAACGGGTTGGATAAGAATTTATTAACTAAATATCTCAATATACAATAATTTCCTTCACAAAATTTCAATAATCTGTATGATCTTGATTTGCATTATTTTTTCGGGATGGGATATTTTATTCTCATATATTCTTGTATTAAGTAGTTAATGTTATTCTATTTTTAAACTCATTTTCCGAGGTATAGTAAGTTGGGAAGTAGCACATTTATTTTGCACAATTAACAAATAGTTAACAGTTATTTATGAAGATTATAATAAATAACTTGTAACATTTTTTTTTGAACGTAACATTCTTTACACATACAGTTTGTGCGTGTAGTATAGCTGGGAAAAAAGATCTTCATTGCAATTCCAACTAAGGAGTTGAATACAAATATTTTGTTCATTTCATATAATAAAAAATATAGTTTTAGGGGTCTCTGTAGATTTTTGGATGAAAATCACAAGTTTAGGGATGATTTCAGATCATTTGATGGTAGTGTCGAATATGGTCAGAGACCAACTTGTTTGTACAACGACGATTTACCTAATGAGGTGAATGGAGTGACTAGAGTATTGTAAAGCAACCAAGAAAGGGAAACATAGTGTTCTTAACTCGGGGTATATTGCCTAGTGTATAAATGTTGGTTTTCCTAAAATATTTATTTGTAAAGTAATAAAAATCACAAATCAAATTAAAGTAAGAATGTTATGTAAATAATTCAAATAGTTTATCAATGAGATTTTATCCTTTTATATATTAACCACCTCCTCAAATAGATAGTGTAGATACATTGATACAATAATTAATAGAGCATCTAGAGACTTTTGTTAGATAATTACATGATACTTATACGGACTAATCTAAAGTTCTTGACTTTAGAATTGTGTAAATAAGTGGAGAAATATCTAGAACTATCAATATGGAAGGTTCTAGAATCTAGAGCCATGTGCGGGTTCGAATATGTCGGGCACATGACTGGAGCGTAACATCTATACTAATATATAATAAAAAGAAAGGAATTTTTCTCTCACAAAGTGGAGGTTATTCATTCATTTTACGGGGATTAACCTTTAAATTGAGATCAAAACCAACAATAAACTTTTGTCAAGGGTTAAAAATAGGAAGAAAATGCAAATTGGATAGTTATTATACCAATTAAGTGTTTTCCTTTTTTACCCCTTAGTATTACATTTTCCAAACTTCATAGTATGGGTTTTAAGGTAAAATTTTGTGGTTAACTGCATCATTCACGAACCCACTATCTCTATATAATCTTATTTATTACAAACTTTAACTAGGGATGTTCATAAACCCATTCCACCCGACCCGTTCCAACCTGCAGGTTTTATTTTTAAAATAATCAAATACAGGTTGATAATTTGTGAACCCACACGTTATGGGTCGGGTGACGGGTTTGATAGTTAAAAAATCGACCCACCTGCAACCCGCACTTAATCATCCTTGATGTACTTTTTATTCCTTGTTTAATAAAGTGTGAAATACATCACACCTAACAAATGAATAAGAACAAATAAACAAACTTTCTTGAAGTTTTTTGTATATATAAATGTTAATGGTACATATATGCAAGGGCGGGCCTACATAGGGGCAAGTGGGGTCTATAGCCCCCACTCAAATCTATAATATATATTTATTAGTAGTATTCTTAACATAGCAGCTTTATTTACACATTGAATAGGGCATTTGAAATTTTAAATGATGACCGGAGTTCAATCCCTAGTTGCTACTTTGTTGAACTTTTTTAAGTTTTTTTCCTTTTATAATAAGTACTGTTCAAATTTATTTTAGTTTTAGTTACATAAAGAAAGCCTTTGCTCATTGGTTGAGTTCAATCCCTAGTTGCTACTTTGTTGAACTTTTCTAAGTTTTTTTCCTTTTATTAATAATAAGTATTGTTCAAATTTATTTTAGTTTTAGTTACATAAAGAATGCCTTTGCTCATTTGTTTGGTTATGCATGTTTATCATCATTGTCTTGAGTTCATATTCCAAGAGTGTCAATTAATTTGTTACTTATTTCTTGGTTTTCTTTTGTTTCTTAGCAATTATTATTTTAATTTATTTTATTTCTCTTTTAATTTCTTTTTCTTTCTCAACAATCATTCCTTAACTTACTTTTCTTTATGAATAATTGTTCTTTAATTTTCGTTATTTCCTACTACATTTTTTAATTTTCTTAGCAATTATTCTTTTAATCTATTTTATTTTCTCAACAATTATTCTTTCGCAACAATTGTTCCTTCAACATCTTTTTCTTTATGAGTAATTGTTCTTTGATTTTTGTTATTTCCAAATTTTATTTAATTTTACTTCCTTTTTAATAATAATCAAGAGAATTCGATTTTTTTTATTATACATTTTATTTAATACATTACAACATAAACCCCCTCCTCTCCCCCCAAAAGAATATTGATCTAGCTCCGTCCTGGCTATAATGGATAGGTTTCAGAAAACTAAAAATTGGTGCGATTAATTGTGAATATAATTGTTGTCATATGAAATTGTATTTCGATTATTTAATTTATCCTAGAATCTTATAGCCCCATGTATTAAAGTTTCATTTTTGTTATATGTTTAGGTCAATTGTATATTATAACTTTTCGAGAGTTTTTCGAATTTTTTTTTTGAGAGATCTTAAAAGAATTGTGAATGAAAAAATATGTTAAAGTAGAAACTACTCTATATTCTCATTTGGTTAACTCAAATACAAAAAACTTTTTGATGTTTTCGGGGGGTAATCTATGCTTAGCCCCCAACTGACCTGTATTCCTGGATCCGCACCTGCCTTTGAGCATGTTTTCTCCTTGGCTTTATGAATCTTTTTTTTCCGTCAGTCGTTCATCTCTTGGCAATGTTTGCTCATGCCTAGTTAATTAGGAAATCAGTTATCGATTTAACCAAATTAATTATTTCCTATCATTCTCCAACCCTGGAGTTCTTTTTATATTTAAGTAAGTGATGTGGATATATAAATTATAAGGGTATTTTAGTAATTACCAAATTCCTGATTATTAAAATACGTAAACAAGAATTACATTTATGACGTTCATTAAAATGGTCATTCTACCCCTAGTTAATTCTGAACTTAGTGGGAGACTTTTCCTCTCCACCTAATTGATGATGAATTTCTCATCTCCCCCATTTAATATGCTGACTCTTCACCTCCTCAATTTCACCTATAAATACTACCCTCATTTTCATTGGAAGGACAAGTTGCAAGAAGTGCAAAGGCTAGTTGAGTAGTTTCCTCCAAGTCCGTCCCGTGACGTCAGAACGAGAGGTGAAAACGTTCAAGATTGGAAGAGGTCATCCCGTAGATACCCTTGATCATTTTCACGCAACATCATTTTTGGCGCCGTCTGTGGGAAATTTCTGATAGGCACGTTGAGATGGCGGACGAGAATGAGGAAAACCGATGGATGGAAGAACCCGAGGGACCACCTGAAGGAGGTGAAGACGTGGTAGAAGGCGCACCAGATCCAACATATATCCCGGAAGCAGCCCCTGATGAGGCACCCATAGCACCCATAATTCAAATGACTCAGGAGAGGCTCGATGCAATGGCAGCAACAGTTGCCGCACGAGCAGTCGCACAGTATGTGGCTGAACAGCGACGGACGCGCATTTCACCCGTATTCCATCACGGGGAATCAGGAGCAGCAACCAGAGAAGAACAAAGGCCGAGAGAGCAGCAGATTTCAGGACAAACTTGGAATGAAGAAGGAGTTGATGGTAGAGATATAGCAGGAGAAGAGGAGGCCTTTAGAGAACCCCGCTTGGGGATTAATCGAGAAGCTGATCCAGCAGAAAATGAAGGAAGAAGGGAACGTGAGGAGCAGAACTATGAGCAACCGAGGAGGGGAGAAGTAGGAGAACAATTTGCAACCGCGATTCCCATGAGAAGAAGTCCCTTTGCTCCGGCAATCCTTTTAGAACCCTTACCACAAGGGTTCAGGATTCCAAGCCTCACAGAGTATGATGGAACAGGAGATCCCCAAGAACATTTGGATAAGTTTGCGGCCAAGGCAGACTTATATGCAATGAGCGATGCAGCCACCTGCAAAATTTTCCGTACTACTTTAGCCAAAATTGCCCTTACATGGTTTAACCAACTACTACAGGAACAATTACCAATTTTGAGCAAATGAGTCAACGCTTCCTTCACCATTTCTCAATGAATAGGAAGACTCAGAAGACTGCAGCGTATTTGTTCACCGTGAAACAAATAACAGGAGAATCGCTGAGAGAATACATACAACGCTTTACTAATGCAGTGTTAGAAGTACCTCAGGTGGATCCAGAGCTCCTCGCCAGTATACTCCAACAAACACTGTTGGATGAGCGATTGAAGGAGTCCTTAGCAGGAAAACCCCCGACAACTCTTGATGTACTCTTAGCCCAAGCAGAAAAATTCATCAGGATTGAGGAAGCATCGGAGGTGAAAATGGAGAAAGGAAGCAAAAGAAATATTAGAGAAAAGGATAAGAATGATCACCCAAAGCGAAAGGAGAATAGAGAGGAAGAAAGAAGAATTGGATATATTCCCAGGTATGCACAATACACACCCCTAAATGCTACTAGGGAGGAGGTTTTCTTGGCAGCAGTGAGACAAGGGTTACCACAATGGCCGCAACCACTGAAGGAAAATCCAGATCGTCAGAGATCGAACAAATATTGTCGTTACCATAGAGCTCGAGGGCATAATACTGAGGATTGTTATCATCTGAAGGATGAAATCGAAAGATTAATACAGCGAGGTAACCTACAAGAATTTGTGAAAAGGAGAAGAGGAATAGATAGAAGAGATATTGCACCAGCCAACTCGCAGTCTGGAAGAAACCCCCCACAGGAACGTAGTGGAAGGCAAGAGCCTAACAGAAACAACTCAGTGCAAGGAAGATGCAATGAGAATATGCCTGGAGCAGACGTTATCAACGTAATATCAGGAGGACCAGCTGGAGGAGATTCAACTAGTGCTAGAAAAGCTCTGGTAAGGGCAGCAAAAGCATTTCCAGAACTCCCACCACAACCCGAGCATCATATTCAGTAAGTTGCAGAAAACATTCACTCTATCACATTTGATGATAAAGATTTAGAGAATGGGCAGTTACCTACTCAAAATGATGCCCTGGTGATCTCTGCTACACTTGCGAACTACTGGGTAAAGAAAATATTAGTGGATAGCGGAAGTTCTGCTGATATAATCTTTTACAATGCCTTCAAGCAGCTGAACATTGACAACGCCGAATTTAAGAGAGTTAATACAGCACTGTCCGGGTTTTCAGGGGAGACAATAGAAGCATTAGGAGAGGTCGTGTGCCTATTTCATTAGGAAGTTTTCCGAAAATGGCCACGAGAATGGTCAAGTTCTTGGTGGTTAAAGCACCTTCCACTTATAACATAATACTGGGAAGGCCTAGCTTAAACCTCTTCAAAGCGGCGATCTCCACTTATTACATGAAGATGAAATTTCCCACGACAGACGGAGTGGGAGAGGTAATAACAGATCAGATGATGGCTCGCGAATGCTATGTCAGTCTCCTTAGAAATTGTAGCAAAAGAGGAAGATCTCAAACAGAGCCCATTGATGTAGAACAAATACCGAATGAGCAATCCATCATCAAAGAAGAGGAGGTCCAGAGTAAAAAACGAAAACCTGAAGACTTAAGAATAAAGGCCGTGGAAGAATTAAAGACTATAGAGTTCATTCCAGGAGATCCAAGTAAAACAACGAGGATCGGGACAAGGATTGAGTCACATGAAGAATTTCAGTTGATCCAATTCCTGCGAGAAAACATGGAAATATTTGCATGGGAAGCAACCGATCTCCAAGGAATAGACCCGTCAATTATGGTACATAAGCTCAGTGTCGACCCAAAGGCAAAGCCAGTAAAACAAAAGAAGAGGACGTTCGGACAAGAAAGAAATGACATCATTAAGGATGAAGTGGAGAAATTACTCCAAGCTGGTTACATTCGAGAGGTGCAATACCCAGAGTGGTTGTCCAATGTAGTGTTGGTTCCAAAACCCAATGGCAAATGGAGAATGTGCATTAACTTTACAAACTTGAACAAAGCCTGCCCAAATGATTCATATCCTTTACCAAGGATTGATGTGTTAGTAGATTCCACGTTAGGATGCGAATTGTTGAGCTTCTTGGACGCATTTCAAGGATATAATCAAATTCCAATGCTACCTGAAGATCAGGAGAAAACTAGTTTCGTTACTGACCAAGGAATTTATTGTTATAAAGTTATGACATTCGGTCTGAAAAATGCTGGAGCCACTTATCAAAGATTGGTCAATCACATGTTTGCAAAACATAAGTCGAAACATGGAAGTATATGTAGATGATATGTTGGTCAAGAGTTACCAACAGAACAATCATCTCAAAGATTTGGAAGAAACTTTTGAAGTACTAAAGCGTTATGGAATGAAGCTGAATCCTAACAAATGTACTTTTGGCGTTCAAGGAGAGAAGTTTTTAAGATTTATGATCTCGGAGAGAGGGGTGGAAGTTAATCCTGAAAAAATCAGAGCTATATAAAATATGCCTGCTCCCACGACTGTTAAAGAAGTACAGCGACTGGCGGGATGACTGGCGGCATCGAACCGGGTTATATCCAGATCAGCTGACAAAGGATTATCGTTTTTCAAAACACTTCGTAATATGAAGGAATTCGAGTGGACTAGAAAATGTCATAAGGCGTTTGAGGAACTTAAAGAGTATCTGACTTCACCTCCCCTCCTTACCAAACCAATTTCAGGAGAGATGTTATACCTCTACCTAGCAATTTCAGATTTTGCAGTCAGCTCGGTTCTAGTCAAAGCTGAAGGAAAAGAACATCGACCCATATACTATGTAAGCAGAATGTTACAAGGTGCTGAGACAAGATATCCCTAGATAGAGAAACTGGCATTAGCTCTAATTACGGCTTCCAGGAAATTACGACCGTATTTTCAGTCACATCAAGTCGTAGTACTCACAAATCATCCCCTCAAGCAAGTTTTGTCTAATCCAAATGTATCAGGAAGAATGGTTAAGTGGACAGTGGAGTTAGGAGAGTATGGATTAGAATTTCAACCACGACCGGTGATCAAAGCCCAGGTGTTAGCAGATTTCATAGTAGAAATGAAAACAGATCAAGAAGCTAGTTCCTTGCCTGCATGGGAAGTGCGAGTGGACGGTTCCGCCACATCAAATAGGAGTAGAGTCGGAATTTTTATTGAAAGCCCTTAAGGAGATGACTTCGAATATGCACTCGAGCTGGACTTTCCAACATCTAACAACGAAGCAGAATACGAGGCTGTGTTGGCGGGAGGAAGATTAGCCCTAGCAGCCGGGGCAAAAAAGTTGGTGTTTTATAGCGACTCGCAACTAGTTGTGAGTCAAATTAATGGATCTTACGAAGCCAAAGGAACAAACATGATTCGATATCTACAGCGTGTCAGAGAATTGCAAGTAAGAAAAAAAATTCAAGTCCCCACAAAGGTGATCTCTAATGTTATCTCGAAATACTAAACAAGATCAAAACGAAATTTGCAGGAAAAGTTTGAAGAGTTTCAGGTAAAACAAATACCACGTGAAAAAAAGCCAAGGCAGACGCATTGGCTAAAATAGCCAGTTCCTTGGCAGCCGTGAAAAGCAAAAGGATCACATTTTTAACAACAACCAGGCCCGAGATCGAAAACGACGAACATGAGGTCCTACCAGTGGTACCTGAGGAGCCGAGCTGGAAGGATGAAATCATTCAATATATCACCTCTGATATTTTGCCTGAGGATAGGAAGAAAGCCAGGTTGATAAAGTTGCGAGCAACGCGTTTCGTAATGATAGAGGGAGAATTATACAAAAGAGGATTCTCTCAGCCTTATCTCAAATGCTTAACTCCAGAAAATGCGGATTATGTCCTGAGAGAGGTCCACGAAGGTAGCTGTGGAAATCATCTGGGGGGCAGAGCTTTGGCAAACAAGACACTGAGGCAAGGATATTTCTGGCCTACAATGAAAAAGGATGCATTTGAGCTAGTTCAAAAATGTCATAAATGTCAACAACATGCCAATTCCATACATAGTCCAGCAGCATTAATGCAGCCACTCTAAAGTCCGTGCCCATTTAGCCAATGGGGGATTGACTTAGTGGGTCCTCTACCACCCGCACCTGGACAAAAAAAGTATTGTTGATAATAGTCTTGATGAATCACATGCTTTTAAAATTAAATCAACACCATAACTAATATCATATTGTTGCAATACAAAAAAGATACCTGATTGTGGCTGTTGATTACTTCACCAAATGGGTGGAAGCTGAACCGCTGAGAACTATAAAAGAAGATGACGTCATGAATTTCATATGGAAAAATATTGTTTGCAGGTTTGGTATACTGCAAATTCTAACGCTGAAAACTATAAAAGAAGACTACGTCATGAATTTCATATAGAAAAATATTGTTTGCAGGTTTGGGATACCGAGAATTCTGGTGTCTGATAACGGAACTCAATTCTGAGGAAGAGAATTGAAGAGATGGTGTGAAGAAATGAGGATTACTCAAGCATTCGCTTCTGTAGCGAACCCCCAATCAAATGGGCAAACATATGTAACCAACCGCACTATGCTTCAACATCTGAAAACCAGACTTGACAAAGCAGAGGGAGCATGGGTTGATGAATTGCCAAGCGTCCTGTGGGCCTATCGAACAACTCAGAGGGTCAGCACAGGGGAAACGCCCTTCAACTTGGTTTATGGAACCGAAGCAGTGATACCGGTGGAAATCGGGGAAATAGGTTTGCGTGTGAAATGTTATGATGATGTGATTAACGAACAAGGGTTAAGAGCAAATTTAGATTTATTGGAAGAATTGAGAGAAGCGGCTGGTGCCAGAGCAGAACGTTACCGTACAAGAATGGTGAAAGCTTATAATGCTCGAGTGCGACCTCGTGGTTTTCAAGTTGGAGATTTGGTGCTTCGAAAGGCTGCTGTCAACGCAAAGAAAGATAAGAAGAAGAATAAAGTGAAGAAATTACAACCTAAATGGATTGGATCATTCAGAGTGTCAGAACTTGTAAGTTATGGAGCGTACAAATTGCAATATTTAAATGGAGAAGAAATTCCAAGGACATGGAATGTGGCAAGCTTAAGAAAGTATTACGAGTAAAGTAAATAGTTATCATGTAATAAAGAGCTCACGAATATCATAGAGCATGTTATCTTGTGATCCATTCATAAATAAATCAAAGGTTATGTTTTCTGTTACCAGATCATGTGTTTATTTATGTTCAACAAACTCAAGAAGTTTTGATAAATTATAAAAACTGCTCAGTAAAAGAGCATTACACCTCTATCAGAGGCCAAAATGATCGCTCATCAAAAGAGCATTACACCTCTAATAGGGGTCAAAAACTTCTGTTTTACATCTAAGCAAAATAATATAAATAGCTCCACAAGAGAGTATGGTATCCCCATAAGAGGTCAATAAAAACGTCATCATCTCAAAGACAAAATGTTAAATAACTCTTCAGAAGCCTAACGCCAATAAAAGAAGACAAGTTAATTATTAAAAACACAAGGGTAGAACAATCCCCACTTAAAAAGAAAATATCATGCAACAAACATCCTTCAAAAGAAAGGCAACAAAAAATAAGATATCAAAAGAAGCCTAAATAGTCAAAGATAACAAACTAAGTCTTCAAACAAAGATAAAGTACGTAAAAATAGAAAGGATGATTACATATTAATCAACCTATTAAACATCTATTGATTAAAAGAAAATGAAAATAACTATTTCCCTCCATCAGCAGGAATCGAAGTATCATCTTCTTCCAAATCAGGATCTTCAGAGACATCAGCATCTAAAAACATAAAGTCTTCGCCAGGATAACACCCAGATTCCCTAAGGACCCTGCGACAATCGCGGATAGTACGATCATACACTAGAAGAGACTCTTTCGATAAGTCTTCTCTATATGCGTCAGAATTCTTGTAGTTGCTTACTAGCTCTTTCTCTACCGAACTTTGATACTTGGTGACCAACTCTTTCTCTAAATCTCTGAAGTATATTTTACCTTCCTCAGACTTTCTGAATTTGTCCCCAGTCAGAACTTCATGTTTCAAATCCTTAGAAAGTCTGGCATTCTCCTTTTCCAGTTTCTGCATCTGAGTAGTCATCTAAGCAAGTTTCTCCTCAACAGCTTTAGCTTCCCCCTCAAAATGGTTGGAACGTTGACTGAGTAAATGTGACATCAGTGGTATCTGCATAATAATAAAAGATTTAAAGAAAAAAATAATAATAATAAAAAATAAAAATAAAAAAGGAAGCAAGCAAAGGTATTATAGAATACAAATAAATTTTACCCTAGCCAAGTTGGTACAAAGTATTTGATCTAAGGTGCTTGAGGAAAATTGATCGAAGCGAGCGGAGTCATATGAAGATATCAAAGCCCTTGTTTTCTCATACCCTATATCGAGATTAGCAGAATCCCAAAATGAGTTAACACATTGATCCCTGTTAAGTCCATATATAAATAGTCATTTCCCTGCACCAAGACGAGGAGAAACCTCACTCAATTGCTCCCTAGGACGCTTATTCGGAGGGGACGAGGCACGACTCTTCCCAGAGGTTGCAATGGTACCAAATATCTCCGTAGGACTACTTGGCGATGCAGGAAGCACGGGTCCTCCATTTCCTTCCTTAGAGGAATTCCCCTTCAAGTGGCAGGTGGGATTTCCTCTGGGAGGGGGGAGGAGGGCGGTGAGAATCAGAACGATTGGATTGAGCTTTTCTCGCAGAACGAAGCTCACTAACGGATAAACCTTTGCCTGCATCATAAGATAAAATAACAAATCAGTAAAATAACAAAAGTGAACAAAATTAAAAGTCTGAGAAGAAGAAAAATAATTATACCCTTAGAAAAAATATGAGTTACATCAAAATTATTTCTAAAAAGGCCAGCACACTCAAAACTTCTCATAGATATCATCTACATCCATTGAAAGATCATCAGAAAAGAAATTATCACTCCAACTATCACTCCACTCAGTCAAGAAATCCCATCCATCGTTTCTCACATAAAAAAACTTAGATTTCCAAGGACCTTTAGAACCTCTCCCCGAACCACAACCTTCTAAGAATTTACATGTTTTCTGAGGAAAGAAGTGAAAGTATAATTGGTTCGCGATCCTTCTCAGATTAAATAAAGTCCTAAAGGAAGCCAGTGTAGGAGAAATGTTCGAATTAGCACAACATTGCAGGAAACCCTCATAGTACATAAATGAGTTGGGAGTAAGTTGGCTAATGCATATATTAAAAGTCTGAAGAATTTCCACCAAAAGAGGATCAGGAGGAATCGAGAAACCACAATAAAAATACTCTTTATAAACAGTAAAATATCCAAAAGGAGGGGACCTAATTCTCTGACCCTCAAGAGGAAGCAGAAATTCAAGGGAAAAGGATATGCTTATGTTATTTTTTAAAACTTCTAACTCCCTAAAAGACATTTCACTGTTTGCGATATCAATATTCACTATCCGACTTTTACGCTTAGAAGATTGGATAACTCCTTCATCTTCGTCCATCACCCAGCTACTTGCCTCATCAGGCCTTGTGCCTAAAGGAAAAGGGGACACATCAGAAATAGATTCATCAAAAAACGAAACATCAGAAGACTCTGCGGGTAGTTCACTAATAGCTCTAGCAACTTCTTCCTCAATAGGAAGATCAAATCCTTAATCAAAATCCGAAAAATCAACTAACGCTTGGAAATAAAAACTACTAGTTCAACTAAAAAAAAAACTTACTTAAAAATTAATTGCACAAAAGTGTACGAAAATTATATTGATATAAACTAAATCCGCTTCAATTATACATAGAAGATAAAAATCAAATTGTCACGTACATATATAACATTTTAGGTCCACGATTTATATATCTACAAATCTCTAGATCCAATCAACTTTGTCAAACCAAATGTAACAACTATAGCAAACTAGCCCTCAATCAAGACCATCATCGAAACTTGTTTATCTGAGCCGAGATGAGGCTGCCCCGACATAATTCGGACAAAACAAAAAATAATAAAAAAAATATATAAATAAAAAAGAAAATATAAATAAATAAATTAATTATTATAGGGCTGTACAAATGAGGAAATAATGATAAAATATTTCATACCTTACGAAGGCATTCTTAGAATTGAGCTCTTTAAAGATTATGAATTTCGAGGATGTTAAAAGTTTGATTAAAACCAATGAATAAATAGCTTATAAATATCCCATAGCAAATTTTAATTATGGAAGTGTCAGATCTCCAAAGAGAATAATCCTCCCTAAAGATTTTTCCATAATTAAGGTGCAATCTTAAAATAAATATTCTTATTCTTAATTATGGGATGATTCTTTACTTAAAGATTATTAAATTCCACAATTGAAAATCTCAAGATATTCATTTATGGAATTGGGAGGCTTATGATGTGGATATATAAATTATAAGGGTATTTTAGTAATTACCAAATTCCTGATTATTAAAATACGTAAACAAGAATTACATTTATGACGTTTATTAAAATGACCATTCTACCCCTAGTTAATTCTGAACTTAGTGGGAGACTTTTCCTCTCCACCTAATTGATGATGAACTTCTCATCTCCCCCATTTAATATGGTGACTCTTCACCTCCTCACTTTCACCTATAAATACTACCCTCATTTTCATTGGAAGGACAAGTTGCAAGAAGTGTGAAGGCTAGTTGAGTAGTTTCCTCCAAGTCCGTCCCGTGACGTCAGAACGAGAGGTGAAAACGTTCAAGATTGAAAGAGGTCATTGTTTACAACAAATTTTAAATTCTGCAAAAAGCTTGAATAGACAATAAAATTAAGAAGTAACAAATAATATATATTTAAAATTTAAAAGTGGTTACAAATCTCTATGTGTGAGTCCTCTGATTCTTCTCTTCGTTGAACTTATGGATTCAAGTGCACTCGGCTTGTTCTTGAATCGTTTGATGCGACTTTCTCCAAGATTTGCGGATGGAGTCACGGGTTTGAAGTGTTTGCAGACCTTCAAAGCTTGAGGAGAATTTGTAGGTAGATATGTATATATGTGTTTTTTGTATCTCCTCAAATGAATTCACAGGACCTCTTTATATAGATTTTGAAGAGAGTCCTTCATAGCAGCTTGGTGACGTGTCATGATTTGATTGGTCCTTACTTCCTTGGAATGAAAGACTTCATTTGATTGGCCAAAACACATCACTTTGACATGTGGCACATTTTGATTGGCCACTTAATTATATGGCTTTAAATATATCATTTTGACATATGGCTTGATATAATTGGCCAATAAATAAATATTAGAAATCAATTAATATCATTATTTAATTTCGGGATTTAATATAATAAAATCCCAAAAATAGAAAATTAATTGATTACTAATAAATTATTTATAAGTGTCATTATTTAATTGGGCATAAATTTCATGTATCTACAAATGCCCCTTCGAGACTTATTCACGAATAACGCTTTTGAAGCATACTTTGAAGTGAGTAAGTCACGACTTTGATATAAAAATGCACTTGAAAAATATTGCATCACGGTAAAAGAAATTTGAACAACCGCGATCATGAATTTAATTGAAGTGGACTTTAAGTGGGTACATAAGTTAATTAAATACCCATTACTTAAGCCCACTTAATTTGGCCCATTTATATGCATGGTCTATGTAGACCAAATGTAGGCCATAATATCTCGTCTTCTTCTTCATCTGAGTTCACGAACATAACTCGTTTTCTTCTCCCTGTTCTTTTTTTTTTTTTTAATTGATTTAATTCAAAATAAGACTTTCCATTGCAAGAATAAGATTCATATTGCAACAATCTAATCCTTTAGGAAACAAATTAAACTTGAATCAATTCCTTCCAATTCTAGGAAATCTAAAATTCCCAAAATTTTCTTTCTTGCTCATCATAATCTCCAAGTATCATCTATAAAAGTGCACTTCGAAACCCTTTTCTTCATCAGCAATAGTACTCAAAAAATTTGAGAAATCCGATCGCGTGCGTAAAATAAAATAACCGAGCCACGTAAAGGTTTCTTCCCCTTTTTTTTTTTTTTTTAACCTCTGTTGAGTTATTTTCTTTAGAGTATGTATAGCTCTATACACAGTAATAAATATGAAGCAGCAACTAATTGAACTAAATAGCTCTTTTCATGGTGGGACTGTTCTGCAGATCGATCTCCTTCTTTATTAGCCAATTTACCTCAAATCACCAATAGCTTGTTTCTTTATATATATGAACCCACAATCCCGTAATTGCATGATTCTTTTAGCAATTCCAAAAACTTTTATGGTTGGAGTTTCATCTAAGCTTTTAGATTCCATAATTTGAAAAATGGGTTTGAATTGGTGTAGTGAAGCTCGTTGTGTGATAGTTTGAGGAATTTGGATTTATGGTTGGCTTTAAATAGATTAGGGGCTGTTGGGTTTGCACTGTATGATTGGGAACTTGTACCGTATCTTTAGGAAGTAGTACTTTGAACCATATACATCTTTAGCACAAAAATAATCTATATGAAGAATATATCCGGCTCCGTAACCTTAATATCGCATCATGCCCCTTTATTTTATTGCCCTACCTTTTTTTTTTTTACCGATTTTTTATTTTTTATTTTCTAAACAGATTTTTTTTTTTTTTTGCAGATATAACATTGCGCCACCAATGGAGTTTATCGACTGCAAAGTTCCATACCCGAGCCTCTACATGATCAAGAAGGATGAAGCAGATAAAACAAAAGGAACTACTTTAACTGTGTATCAACCAGCAATTGGTAAATTCGCCTCAGAATACACCCTGTCTAAGGAGCCACACTCATCAAAAGTTTCATTGGAGGTTTTAAAGGATGTTAGTTTATTGTCTTCGGCCACACCTAAGCATCAGAAAGTGTGTATTTTGCAGCCTAACGCACTTAACAGAGGTTCAACATCCAGTTTCTCGCACCCTATTCGTTCATCAACTTCATGGAGGTCCTCATGGTACTCTTCGGCACCGTCACTCGGTGAATTTTCTCATGTTTCAGGTTACTGGGAGTGGATTGAAGATGTCTTTGCAAAGAGAAACAAGAATCTCCATCGAGCTGGGATACATGATGCAGTTTGAGCTTCTTTGTTTACTTATGACGTCGAGGAAAGCATCATCCGCACCTTCTGCGACCTGTGGAGTCCATTGATAACGCCGTAAAAACGTCGTTATTACTCATCTCTTTAAGCCCAAAACATCTTGTTTTAATCCGAGTTTTCGTGTGTCTTTGCGTGTTTGTCGCGTCTTTTGTGCTCTAGGCCCTTTGTTAGGTCTTTGTTCGTTTTTCGTGTTATGTTCGTGTTTTTACTTTGTTTGTCGGTGATTTGCAGTATTTGACGCATTGAAGCACTTCCGGAACATTTCGTGCGCGAATGGCAAGTCACTATCGACCGCGGGAAGTGCCTAACGATATTAAAAGTCAAAAGAAATCAAGTAGAGGGGCATACCTCACCTCGCCGCGGCGAGGTGGAGGCTCGCCGCGGCGAGCTTGTGCAGAAAAAGCCATCTTGCCTACGGCAAGAACCTCGCCGCGGCGAGGCGGTAGCAGAAAAAAAGGATTTCCCTACGGCATAAACCTCGCCGCAGCGAGGTCTGCTCTGTTTTTCTGCGTTTTTTAGGGCCTTTATGTATATAACCTTCCTCCCCACTTGTAATTAGAACCTTCCTTTAGGGATCTTTTGGGCCAAGTTGCTATAGTTTTTGGGGCAATTTAGGCATTGGTGGGTGATAGTTTGCTAGGTTATAAGGTTAGAAGTTGGAAGTCACTTTACAACTCTTGCAACTTACAACAAAATACTTGAAGAAGAAATATCTCTTGCCTCCATCAAAAAGAAGAAGAGTTCTTGCTTGGAGCTTTGGTTGGAAGACTAAAGAAGCTTGAGAGAAGAGTTGTAGTGGCTTCCATTTACATAAGCTTATTCTTATCCTTATCTTTATCTTGTACTTATGATTTCATTGAATGTAATGAATATTTTGTTTATAAATATGAGTAGCTAAGCATTTAACTCCTAGGTTTTCATGAAGCTTTGATGGATCTATGATTGAATGATAAGTTTATGATTGTTGCTATGCTTACATGTGTTTGTTAATCTAGTTTGAGCCTTTGTCAACTTGTGGTTAGGCCAACCATAGGATGAAATGGATTGATCTTTAATGGCTAGATATAGTTGATTAAAGATTAGATTATAAAACTAGGTTGTGATTTGATTTTAGGATAGAAATATACCTAGATCATTTCATGTTCTATTAAGATTTGGAAACTAAAGCATCATTTAAGCTTAATCCTTTTAGAAATAAATTGGATTAGTTTACTTTGGTAGGTTTGTACGATATCGAAAGATACGTATGAATAGATTATGAAATCTTGAACAACAAACATAAGTATAGTCGTCAACTTGCGAATCATTCGAGATTGGATAACTCTTAGTGACATGGAAATCTAGGAACCTTTATCTAATCGAATCAACGTATTGTGTTTTTATTTAATTCACTTTTATATGTTCAAACAAACAACAAACCAACTACTTTTAATCACATAAGTTCGCAAAATATATTAGAATAGATTTTGATAATTATTCGTTATATTCCTCGTGGGTTCGACACCCTTTACCACTTTATTACTTGAAAGCGACCGTATACTTGCGTTTCTACGCACTCGTATTTGGAGCGTAACAAGTTTTTGGCGCCGTTGCCGGGGAATTAGTAACGATTATTGCCAATTTATATTCTTGTTTATCTTAGCTTGAACGTATTATTTACCTTGTGATCTTTGTATTCATAGGTGCCTTTCTCTTAGTGTATGCCAAGAGCTTCGTCATCACCCCTAGCTCTTGTTGATCCGGAGATTGAGAGGACTTTCCGAAAGCGAAGAAAAGCAAGGAAAAAGAAGGGTAAATCTCTACCCATGGACGATCAAGGAGTTAACCCGGCTATGGTTAATCCTATACAAGTTGCTCCCGAAGAGCCAAATAATAGGAATCGGCCTATTAATGAGTATGGTACACCTATGTTGAATGAGCTCGGTTCTTGCATCGTTAGACCTACAATTACGGCAACTAACTTTGAGCTTAAGCCAGTCATGTTCAATATGCTCAATGCCGCGGATCAATTTGGAGGTCATTCTAGCGAAGATCCTCACGCTCACTTAAAGAAGTTTATGATGATTAGTGATTCATTCATCATAGCGGGTGTAACAAAGGAGGCGTTGAGGTTGATGCTATTTCCATACTCGTTGAGGGACCTCGCAAAAGATTGGTTGGATTCTCTTCAATCCCAATCTATTAATTCGTGGGAAGATCTAACGGGAAAGTTCTTGAGGAAGTTTTTCCCTCCCCCGAAGACTATAAAATTGAGGAATGACATTCTAGGCTTCCGGCAATTAGATCAAGAATCTTTATATGAAGCTTGGGAGAGATTCAAAGAGTTGTTAAAGAAGTGTCAACACCACGGCATAGCAGAGTATATCTTGATGCAAACATTTTATAATGGTTTGCACGGGCCTACTAGAGCTCTCGTTGATGCCACTGCGGGTGGTACTATGCTTTCCAAGTCCTACGATGAATCGTGGGAAATTCTTGACACCATGGCTTATAACAATCATTCATGGACGTCCGAGAGAGGAACTTCCGCTAAATCTACGCCGGGAAGGCTCGAATTGGATGCAATTACGGCATTAAGTGCCCAAATGGCGATCTTGAGCAACAAAGTAGACAAGCTTGGCCAAAAGCCGGAAGTGGTACAACAAGTACAATCTATGCCGCCAAGTTGTGTGACATGTGGGGGAGCTCATACTTATGATATGTGTCCCGGAAATCCCGAGGCGGTGAATTACCTTGGGAACAATTATCGAAATAATCAAGGACATGCCCCCTATCAAAACAACAACTATATTCCTCATTGGCAAAAGCACCCAAATTTCTCTTGGAGTAATCCCAACAATGCCCAACAACAACCACCATATCAAGGAGGTCATCAATCCTCCGCTCCACCCGGATTTCAAGATAGACAAAAGCAACCCTTAGAGTCAAAGCCTTCGTGGGAAGATGCATTTGGTGATTTCATGAAACATACCACCAAATATATGGTAGCCAATGACTCTAAGTTGCAAGATGTTTTCAAAAATCAACAAGAATTCTCAAGACATCAACAAGATTTCTCAAGAAGCCAACAAGAACATTCGGTAGCTTTGAGAAATCTTCAAACTCAAATGGGGCAAGTCTCACAAGCTTTAAGTGTGAGACCTCAAGGAGCTTTGCCAAGTACAACCGAGTCACCTAATCAAGGCACGAATGAACATTGCAAAGCTATTTGTTTGAGGAATGGAAAGAGGTATGAAGGTCCGGCTATGCCTAATGAAAATCCAATGGAAGCCGAGGAGACTCAAAGTGGAACTAAGGAGTCATTGGTTAAAGAAGTGGAGTTGGAAAATGAGGTATCTAAAGAACCAATCATTTCAACACCAATTCCGGCAAGTATACCAACTCCTCCGTTTCCTCAAAGATTCCAAAAGAAAAAAGATGACAAGCAATTTGAAAAATTCTTAAATATCTTGAAGCAATTGCACATAAACATCCCTCTTGTGGAAGCTTTTGAGCAAATGCCAAAGTACGTCAAGTTTATGAAAGACGTGCTATCAAAGAAAAGAAGATTGGGGGAATTTGAAACGGTTGCACTAACCGAGGAATGTAGTGCTATCTTGCAAAACAAATTACCTCCAAAGCTCAAGGATCCGGGGAGTTTCACTATCCCGTGTACTATTGGTGATAAGTATTTTGGAAGAGCTCTTTGTGATTTGGGAGCTAGCATTAATCTTATGCCCAAATCTATCTTTCAAAAGCTTGGAATCGGAGAAGCAAGGCCTACTACGGTTTCTTTGCAACTTGCCGACCGTTCCATCACTTATCCGGAAGGAAAAATTGACGATGTCTTGGTAAGAGTTGATAAATTCATTTTCCCCGTCGATTTTATTGTTCTTGATTATGAGGCGGATGTCAATGTACCTATCATACTTGGGAGACCATTTTTAGCTACGGGTAGAGCTTTGATTGATGTACAAAAAGGTGAACTCACCATGAGAGTACATGATGAAGAAGTGAAATTCGATGTCTTTAATGCTATGAGATACCCGGACGACGAGGAAGAATGTTCTTCCGTTTGTATGATTGATTCATTGGTGGCTAGTACATTTGAAGAGAATCACTATGAGAATCTAATCGAAGGAGCTATCTTGAATAAACTTGATGAAGAAATTGATGAAATGGCTCAAGTCATCTCACAATTGGAAGCTAATTCGGTTGGGGAGAATTATAGAAGAAGATTTGAATCTCTTGACTTGCCGTTGTCAAACCCCAAGCCGTTGAAATCTTCTATTGAGGAGCCTCCAATCTTGGAGTTGAAACCACTTCCATCTCATTTGAACTATGCTTATTTGGGAGATTCTTCTACTTTGCCGGTTATTATTGCGGCCGACTTAACGGATACTCAAAGGGGAAAATTGTTGAGAGTTCTCAAGTGTCATAAGAAAGCCATCGGGTGGACTATTGCCGACATCAAAGGGATTAGTCCCACCTTTTGTATGCATAAGATCAACTTGGAGGACAATTCAAGGAGTCCGTTGAGCACCAAAGAAGATTGAATCCAATTATGAAAGAGGTGGTCAAAAAGGAAATAATCAAGTGGTTGGATTCCGGAATCATTTTTCCTATTTCCGATAGCAAATGGGTGAGTCCGGTGCAATGTGTTCCAAAGAAGAGTGGAATGACGGTGATAACCAATGAAAAGAACGAGTTAATACCTTCAAGAACGGTTACCGGGTGGAGAGTATGCATGGACTACCGAAAACTGAACCAAAATACGAAGAAAGATCATTTTCCGTTGCCTTTCATTGATCAAATGTTGGATAGACTAGCGGGAAGAGCTTTCTATTGCTTTTTGGATGGATATTCGGGTTTCAATCAAATCGTCATCGCCCCTGCGGATCAAGAGAAAACAACTTTTACATGTCCGTATGGTACGTTTGCTTTTAGAAGAATGCCTTTCGGCTTGTGTAATGCTCCCGCTACTTTTCAAAGGTGTATGATGGCCATCTTCACCGATATGATCGAGAAGTTCGTAGAAGTCTTCATGGATGACTTTTCTATCTTTGGGGATTCATTTGATGAATGCTTGGGTAATCTAAGCAAAGTGCTTCAAAGGTGCGAAGAAACGAACTTAGTATTGAATTGGGAGAAGTGCCATTTTATGGTTAAAGAGGGCATCGTCTTGGGTCATAAGATCTCAAGCAAAGGTATCGAGGTAGACAGAGCAAAAATTGAAGCAATAGAGAAGCTACCTCCGCCTATATCCGTAAAGGGAATTCGAAGTTTTCTAGGGCATGCGGGTTTTTATAGGAGGTTTATCAAAAACTTCTCACAAATTTCCAAACCATTATGCAATTTATTAGAGAAAGACGTTCCCTTTATCTTCACGGATGAGTGCTTGCAAGCCTTCATAACTTTGAAGCAAATGTTAATCTCGGCACCGATTGTTGTAGCACCGGACTGGAGTTTACCTTTTGAAGTAATGTGCGACGCGAGTGATATAGCAGTTGGGGCTGTTCTTGGACAAAGGCAAAATAGGATTTTCCATTCCATATATTATGCTAGCAAGACTTTGAACGATGCCCAACTGAATTACACAGTTACCGAAAAGAAGCTTTTAGCGGTGGTGTTTGCCTTTGATAAATTCCGAGCTTATTTGGTTGGTACTAAGGTGGTGGTCTATACGGACCATTCGGCCATTAGATACTTGATGGTGAAGAAAGATGCAAAACCTCGACTAATCCGTTGGATCTTATTGCTTCAAGAATTTGATTTGGAGATCAAGGATAGGAAGGGGTCCGAAAATCAAGTAGCCGACCACTTATCAAGGCTCGAAAATGCAAAAGCTGAGGAAGATCCCGAACTCATCAATGAAGTCTTTCCGGATGAACAACTCTTTGCCCTCGCACTATCTCCAGCTCCATGGTATGCCGACTACGTGAATTATTTGGTATGTGGCTTATTACCCCCTGATTTTACTTATCAACAAAAGAAAAGGTTTTTACATTATGTAAAGAGTTTTGTATGGGATGAGCCTTTTCTTTTTAAGATTTGTGCAGACAGGGTCATAAGGAGGTGCATTCCCGAGGAGGACACAAATGCAATTCTAAAAGATTGCCATGCCGCACCTTATGGAGGTCATTTCAAGGGAGATCGTACAGCTGCAAATGTGTTGCAATCGGGATTCTATTGGCCTACTTTATTCAAAGATGCGCACATGTTCGTGTCTCAATGTGATCGGTGCCAAAGGGTAGGAAACATTTCCCAAAGAAATGAGACGCCACTAACGACCATTCTTGAAGTGGAGTTGTTTGATGTATGGGGAATTGACTTCATGGGACCTTTTGTACCTTCTAACGGGAACCAATACATTTTGGTAGCCGTTGATTATGTTTCCAAGTGGGTCGAGGCGAGTGCGTTTCCCAAGGATGATTCAAAAGCGGTCATTAGCTTCATAAAGAAGAATATATTCAGTCGCTTTGGCACGCCAAGAGCAATGATAAGTGACGGTGGTTCTCACTTTTGTAACCGTTGGCTTGATGTTCTTTTGGCGAAATATGGAGTGAAGCACAAGGTGACGACTGCGTATCACCCGCAAGCTAATGGGCAAGCCGAGATATCCAACCGTGAAATAAAGAGTATTTTGGAAAAGACGGTATCTCCTAACCGGAAAGATTGGTCGCTAAGACTTGACGATGCTCTATGGGCTTATCGTACCGCGTACAAGACGCCAATTGGAATGTCTCCTTATAAGCTTGTGTTCGGAAAATCTTGTCATCTACCGTTAGAATTGGAACACAAGGCTTATTGGGCTGTCACGAAGCTAAACATGGATGCAAGTCTAGCCGGAGAAAAGCGGCTCTTCCAACTGAATGAACTTGATGAATTTCGTTTGGAAGCTTATGAGAATGCCAAGCTCTATAAGGAAAAGATGAAAAAATGGCATGATCGACGTATATTGGAGAGGAAGTTTGAACCGGGGCAACAAGTGCTACTTTTCAACTCAAGGCTTAGATTATTTCCCGGAAAACTCAAATCTCGTTGGTCGGGACCCTTTCAAGTTGTTGAAGCGTTTCCCTATGGAGCCGTGGAGGTTTCCGATCCATCAACCGGAAACAAGTTCAAAGTGAATGGTCAGCGCCTCAAACACTATTGGGGTGGAGAATTTGAAAGGAATAGGACTTCCGTAGTCCTATCATGAAGATATCATACCGTATCCAAGTCAAGCTCATGACTATAAACAAGCGCTTCTCGGGAGGCAACCCGAGCCTATTGCTTTTGTGTTTTGTGTTTTGTGTTTGTTTTGTTTTGTTGTTTCGTTTTCGTTTTCTTTTTGCGTTTTGTGTTGTAGGTAAACGAGCACGCGTGAAGGATCGAAGTTTGACAAGCACGAATCGAGCGAGGTCAAGCGAACGAACCAATGGATCGCACCATCGTAAGGTGAGTGGTTGGTTTTAAAAAAAAAAAAATAATAATAATAATAACCTCGCCGCCGCGAGCTGTAAGCTCGCCGCGGCGAGGCAGAGGCCGTAAGCTACGGCACAAACCTCGCCGCGGCGAGGCGTGGGCAGAAACTTACGGCACAAACCTCGCCGCGGCGAGGCGTGCCCGAAATTTTTTTTTTTTTTAAATTCCCTACCCCAAACCCGAGCCCTCACTCTCAAATTTCAGCTCTCACTCTCACTTTCAAACTCTCTCCCGCTCACTCTCACTCTCAATCTCCCTCTCTAAACTCTCTTAATCTTCAAACTACTCACACTATCACCCATCCCTCTCTCATTTAAAT
This sequence comes from Penstemon barbatus, assembly GCA_003313485.2. Taxonomy (NCBI): domain Eukaryota; kingdom Viridiplantae; phylum Streptophyta; class Magnoliopsida; order Lamiales; family Plantaginaceae; genus Penstemon; species Penstemon barbatus. The sequence goes on from CM064883.1 coordinate 74,441,896, forward strand.
CAACAATATCACCCTAAAATCTCCCCAAATCTACCCATTAAACAAAAATCCGAGAATTCACCATAGGGTTGAAAAATCAAAATTCTTCGATTCCAATTGGAAAGTAAGTGTGGCTAAACTTCTCTTTTGCTTTTGTTGTATTGATTTGGTGTAATTGGTATTGGTATTGTTGGTTTTGAATTTTTTGGGTTGAATTTATTGAAAATATATTGGGGATTTGGTAGAAAAAGAAGTGCACACTAAGTGTTTGACAAATTGCTTGTGAGAGTTTTTCGCCCGTTTTACTAATTCTTGATTGAGGTATTGCCGGAGTGGTTGATTAGTTGTTTTTGGGTGGTTGCTACTTGAATTTGGGAAATTGGTGCACTTTGGTTACAAAGAAAAGAACGCTTTTAAACACAATGACGAAAAAATCAAAAGGCGCAAGTTCAAGTGCACCTCCGAAAAGGAAGAGGGAGTCGAAGGGAAAGAAGAAGGTGGTCGAGGAAGAATACGACACCTACAAATTCGGTGATAAGTCCGCCTGGGAGGCTTACAAGAAAATCAAGAATTGGTCATTTGTTAAAGAAAGGTTTGTTGACTACGAAAGGGAAGCCTTTCCGCATTTACATGATCAAATTGAAGCAAGGGGTTGGACAGAATTTTTGAAAAGGCCATCTAGGGAAACCTTCGACGGCGATATTGTCAGAGAATTCTACTCAAACGCCACTTGGACTAGGGAAAATAGTATCACATATGTGAGGGGTACGGAGGTCAGGTTCGATCCGGACACTATCAACGCCTATTACAGGATCGAATGGCCGGCTAACCAAAGCAACGATTATGTTGAAGATCAGCGGTGGTATACTATGGATCAAATGAAGGAGTTCATTACTCTGCGGGGCACAGTAGTTCGTGGTTTACCGAGGGTGGCACAAAACCGGTTAACTCAAGAAGCGAAAGCTTGGACTTTAGTCGTGCTTTCTCACCTCCGTCCTTCCACGTTTAACACATACTACGGTGAGGATCGTATCCCCATACTCTATTCACTCGCCCGGGGACGTGCACTCGACGTAGGTCGGTTAATCCGTGAGGTGCTCGAGGAAACCATTTCGAGGAAGAATTATAACAGCAGGAGTTGACTTTGATGAAGATGGTGAGATCATTAAGTTGCCGACCATGATCAACACGTTAACTATCTGCAGGACCTTACAGTTGGACTATACGAGTACTTACACCCTTAAAACTTACTTGTACAGTCAGGCTGAACCAGAGGATCAGGCAGAACCTGAGGATCAACCGGATCAAGAGGGTAGGGATGGACAGGAAGAGGCACAGGTTGATGAGCAACCGAGCGGTCAGGCGCAGATAGGCCACGGAGATGATATTGGCAGATTGATTCAGCTTGTTCAAGCCATGAGTAACAAGCAAGATGCCATGTTTAACAAGCAAGATGCCATGAGTAACAGGCAAGATGTCATGTTTGATAGACAAGACCAGCTGGCTCGGTATGTTTATGCAATGAAAGACAGAGATGATGCTGTGTACCGAACATTGCTCGGAGACGACCGGTACAATGCCCTTCCCCAAAATACTTTTCCTGAGCGTATCAATTTGTCTCCACAGCCTCCGATGGATCAAGGAGACGAGCTACATTTTGATGATGCAGAAGAGCGTGCACTCAATGCGCGAAACCGTTAAAGACAAGAGCAACCACGGGATGCATACAAAAAGGGACGTTGGTCTTAAATTTACGCAGTCCCGTCGGTTTCTATTGATCTTACAATGTTTTATTCTAGTTTTCGTCTTGTACTGTTTTGCTACTTCGCTATTTTGAGACATTAACTTGTTTGCTAGTTTTAACTTACAATTTGTACTTGTTGAACTTATTTAGAGCCGTGCTCGCTCGTTTACCGTTTCGTTTCGTTTTGTTTTGTCTTGTTTTGCTTTTGTTTTGTCGTGTAGTACCTTATTCCGTCACTCTCAATTCACACAATGGGGACATTGTGCATTTTAAGTTTGGGGGAGTAAGGTCTTTTATTGCATGCTAGGTCGACCCACCAAAATTTTTCAAATTCTTATTATTATTTGAACATGCTCTACAAAGCTTAAGACACATTGGCAATGGCTATGATTATATTTAAAGTGGATAACGAACTTTAGCGATAATAGGATCTAGGACTCCTTTTGCTTAACTTAAAATCGCTCCAATCTTTAGCTTGGAAATTAAATGTAAAAAGAGCATAAAGGGCCTAAGTTTGGGGGAGTAAACCCTTTTCGAGAATGAAAGACTTTTAAACACCTAACTCTTAAAAGAAATGAGTAGAGAAGTTGCTAAAATGTACGCACTTCTAAGAGATAAAAGAAAGGCTAAGCCTTCAATTGCTAGTTTTCATTGATCATTTTTGGTAATTACTCTATTTCATTGCTTTAGTGCAAAAGTTGTAATAGAAAGAAAAGAGTGGAGCTAGTAGCCCACAAAAGCAAGATTGCATAAAGTTCGCCATTAGTGCAAGTTTCGTATCGCAATACTCTTGTAAAGCACAAAGTGCTATTTTATTATTGTAAATCAAAAGAAAAGTAAAGAATGGTGAGAAAAGAGTTAGGAGCTAAAATCGTCAATTAACTCAAGAATAGGGACAACACTCTTAAATTACCTATAACTTAGTCCCGTGAAGTGATTTGAGCATTAAGTTTACAGTCTACGGCTAGGAGGGATTCTTTGTTAAGCATTAGAAGCCCATGCAAATAGAACCGATGATTTTGACCTATCGGGAATTATTCACTTAAGATAGAATCTAGCCAAAAGCCATTACACACACACGTGGAGCTTGTTTTGAGAATAATTTGAAAGTGTTAAGCTTTGGTGATTTGGTATCAAGCATGCTTGTTTTGTTTTTGGTTTGTTTTCTTTGCTCGAGGACGAGCAAATGTTTAAGTTTGGGGGTGTTGATAACGCCGTAAAAACGTCGTTATTACTCATCTCTTTAAGCCCAAAACATCTTGTTTTAATCCGAGTTTTCGTGTGTCTTTGCGTGTTTGTCGCGTCTTTTGTGCTCTAGGCCCTTTGTTAGGTCTTTGTTCGTTTTTCGTGTTATGTTCGTGTTTTTACTTTGTTTGTCGGTGATTTGCAGTATTTGACGCATTGAAGCACTTCCGGAACATTTCGTGCGCGAATGGCAAGTCACTATCGACCGCGGGAAGTGCCTAACGATATTAAAAGTCAAAAGAAATCAAGTAGAGGGGCATACCTCACCTCGCCGCGGCGAGCTTGTGCAGAAAAAGCCATCTTGCCTACGGCAAGAACCTCGCCGCGGCGAGGTGGAGCCTCGCCGCGGCGAGGCGGTAGCAGAAAAAAAGGATTTCCCTACGGCATAAACCTCGCCGCGGCGAGGTGGGACCTCGCCGCGGCGAGGTCTGCTCTGTTTTTCTGCGTTTTTGAGGGCCTTTATGTATATAACCTTCCTCCCCACTTGTAATTAGAACCTTCCTTTAGGGATCTTTTGGGCCAAGTTGCTATAGTTTTTGGGGCAATTTAGGCATTGGTGGGTGATAGTTTGCTAGGTTATAAGGTTAGAAGTTGGAAGTCACTTTACAACTCTTGCAACTTACAACAAAATACTTGAAGAAGAAATATCTCTTGCCTCCATCAAAAAGAAGAAGAGTTCTTGCTTGGAGCTTTGGTTGGAAGACTAAAGAAGCTTGAGAGAAGAGTTGTAGTGGCTTCCATTTACATAAGCTTATTCTTATCCTTATCTTTATCTTGTACTTATGATTTCATTGAATGTAATGAATATTTTGTTTATAAATATGAGTAGCTAAGCATTTAACTCCTAGGTTTTCATGAAGCTTTGATGGATCTATGATTGAATGATAAGTTTATGATTGTTGCTATGCTTACATGTGTTTGTTAATCTAGTTTGAGCCTTTGTCAACTTGTGGTTAGGCCAACCATAGGATGAAATGGATTGATCTTTAATGGCTAGATATAGTTGATTAAAGATTAGATTATAAAACTAGGTTGTGATTTGATTTTAGGATAGAAATATACCTAGATCATTTCATGTTCTATTAAGATTTGGAAACTAAAGCATCATTTAAGCTTAATCCTTTTAGAAATAAATTGGATTAGTTTACTTTGGTAGGTTTGTACGATATCGAAAGATACGTATGAATAGATTATGAAATCTTGAACAACAAACATAAGTATAGTCGTCAACTTGCGAATCATTCGAGATTGGATAACTCTTAGTGACATGGAAATCTAGGAACCTTTATCTAATCGAATCAACGTATTGTGTTTTTATTTAATTCACTTTTATATGTTCAAACAAACAACAAACCAACTACTTTTAATCACATAAGTTCGCAAAATATATTAGAATAGATTTTGATAATTATTCGTTATATTCCTCGTGGGTTCGACACCCTTTACCACTTTATTACTTGAAAGCGACCGTATACTTGCGTTTCTACGCACTCGTATTTGGAGCGTAACATCCATCCACCAATTCGCTCCACACGGTGGTTGGGGAACTTTCCATTTCTCTGTGGGATTTGCATATACTCGGTGGACTTCCCCTTCGCGGTCTATTCTATGACGAGGTGATTCCGTCAGCGAAGGAGCTTCTTGAAGTTGATGAAGAGGGCAAATCATTCCTCCCTTCTAGTTGTCGACACTTGTTTTCGGCATATCATCATTTAGGAGGCGGCAACTCTGACGGGTTAAACGTTCTTGATTGGGTGCAGTTCTGGTTCAAAGGTTCTATCAGATATCGAGAACCATACCCACGATCATGTAGGAAAGGAGGGACAAAGCCTCGACTTTCTTATAATCCTTCAGGGGAGATTCCCGCTTCTTCGACTCGTGATCGGACAACAGAAGAAAATATCCCTTTCGATACTCTCGGGATTGCTGATCTTGATAGAGAAGAGACTTACACAGCTGCTTTATTGGTGTGTTGGATATGCAGGTTTCTTGTTCCAAGTAAAAATGTTAATCACATACGACCCAGCGTCTTCAAGGTTGCAAGCATGATGGCTTCTGGAGAAAAGTTCTGCTTAGCTATTCCTGTATTGGCGAGCATATATCGAGGGTTAAGAGGACTGACTTCATCTACTAATTTGAAAGAATGCGACGCCACTTTTCGATCCACTACGTATACGGCTGGCTTGGTAGCTATCTTAAGACATATTTTGACAACACTGAGACTGCGCGAAAGGCTAATTCCATGAGAGCGAAGATGGTTAAGTTCGCAGGGGAGAAAATGGCGTGAAAATATAGTGCAGTGGAGGCTCAAGATATCTTTGAATCGATCGAACCGAGTCGCATGGCGCCTTTCCCGATGTGCAAAGAAAAAATGCAGATTTTCTTCGATAATGGAAATTTTTCTGAGGTCGATAGGGACCTATTCATCAGTCTTCGATCGTGCTACCTCGTCTTGCGACTCGACAAGCACTATGTAGTTGAGTCCTATAATCCAACCAGATTTGGGAGACAATTCGGATTTTGTCAGGATCTTCCACAAGGATTGAGAACGGAGAGGGATCCTCAAACTTTGGAAGCGGCCATGCAACTTTGGGAGTTCTCGACTCGCGTCTACACTGGAGCCAAACTAACTTTCCCTCGTTCAATTGAGCAATTGGCCACGCATGAGTATTTTCAATGGTGGTCGAGTAACTACCGCAATCCTTTCAAAGATTCCCCTAAGGTTGTTTTGAAACTTTCTAACGGTGCATGCGATTCTTCGAAAGAATCAAAGAGGAAAGCCATTGATTCTTCTAGCAATGGTGTGCGAAAGGAGCATACTTCTGCTTCTAACTTAGTACCCAATGGTACTTTGAAACATGAGGTTCAAGCAACGAAACTTAAAAGAACTGTGGTTGAATCTTCGACTTCTGAAAGTGACTCGCATCGTGATCATCATTGGAAACGTAGCAAAAAGATCCAGGTTTTTGATTTAGATTCCATTAGCTTTGATTTTGACACATTCTTTGAGGATTGTCCGAGTTCAGACATGAACTTCGAAGATATAGCTCGACGCGTAACAATTTGATTCATGCATTAAAATTCCATTTTTTTTTACATGTCAATTTTAAATTCGTCTAACTGTTTCCTTCTAATTTATGTAGCTTGCTGATATCGAAAATCCAAGGAACCAAGAAGTGTCCTCAAAGGGCAAAGATGTTGAGGCACCAAATGATAGTACTCACTCAAGTTCTTCAATGACTAAGGAAATCGACGACGATTCTGATCGTCTCCCACTTACTCAAGTTTTGGCCTCACATAAAGGGAAAGCAACAAGTTCTAAAATTCCTTTGCATTTGCCATCCTTTAGCAAACATGGAGTTCAACAAGCAGACTTGACTTCTTCAAGGACGGAAAATGTGGTAATAGCTTTTGAGCCACCAGTTCGAACATCACCATCTTCGATTTCTACATTTCGATGCGATGAAGTAGTGGCACGTAGCAAACGCAAAATGGTCGAAATGATGTGGGATGACCTCTTTCAGCAACTTTCGACTACATCATTTGATGGGTTACATTTTATCAAAGAAGAAGTGAATGGCATCCTCCAAGCCATGAGTCAACATGGAGGCATTGACATGACGAGTTTACATGAGAGGGTGAATGATTTTCTTGGGAATGCTAATCAATACGTCGAGGAGACTCAGTTATTGTCCCAAAAAATGAAGAAGGAGTTGTTTGACCAACAAATTTCTGGTGCTAATCAACGTCTCCAAGATATGCGAGTGCGAGAGAATCAACACGCTATTCATGCTCGAGATCTTGAAGTGAAGCTTACTGAGTTGGGGGAGAAAGAAGATAACTTGAAGAAACAACTTGAAGAGATAGCGAACCAAAAGGAAAAGATAGGCTTGTCGCTCCAAGAAGACGAGAAACAACTGCTTGATACCCAATCTGCCATCTCTAAAATAGAAAATGAGGTTTCGATTCTTGAAAGCAATCCTCCCTTATCTGAGGATGATCTTGTGCGTCAAACGAGCCTGAAGAAGGAGCTAGAAACCAACCTTCAAGATTTGAAGAATTTCAAGCTTTTCCCTTGATTTAGATTTAGTTGTTTCATTTTCTTTGTTGCTAAGTAGGAACTTGCACCTTTCTTTTCTTTTGTATTGGACTCTTAGATATGAAGATGAATAAAGTTGATTTCTTTTCTTTTTCCATCTTCATTTCATTTCATTCTTTGTTGAAATTCATTTTCCATGGTTGCACTTGATCAAATTCAACTTGCATTCTTTAATTTAACACTTAAGAATTTAATCTAAGTATTAAATAAAGAGATTGATGTAACTGCAAAACAAAACTGGAAGACTTTGTTTCGTGAGAATGATGAAACAAATCTGGATTTTTTTTTTTTTTACGTGACTGAACTCAGAATTAGCTTCCAAGCTGCCTACGTATCTCATAAAGAGAATCAAGTCATAACGTAGTTCAAAACAACTTTGATTAATAAGGTAGGGGGGGCATTCACAGTTTATACTCATGCGGGCCAGGAGTATCCGTTTCTTAACCACCTCGGACTAGGTGGGGATTTAAAATTTAACCACATAAATGCCATTAGTGGAGTAAGTTAGCAGTTTAACCACTTGCATTACCATAGGTGGGTACCTTTCACAGTTTATACTCGTGCGGGTCAGGAGTAACATGCAGTTTAGGCTCGTGCGTCATGGAGCATTGTCTTCTTGTAGACTTAGGCGTAGTATTGCTTTAGAAATTTGCCGTTGATAGGTCCGATATGAAGGCCATCTTCAGCAACCAACTTATATGCACCACTTGTATAAACTTCTTTGACGACATAAGGGCCATCCCATTTTGATTTGAATTTATCGCCCATACGACGTTTCATATTAATTGGTCTTCTAACAGCAAGCACTAAATCTCCAATTTGGAAGGATCGGGGTCGCACCCTTTTGTTGAAAGCTCGAGTAATGCAGGCTTGGTAGCATTCAAGTCGTTGTTGGGCTTCCAACCTTTTCTCATCTAGTGCCTCGAGTTCTTCAAGACGTAGACTTGCATTTTCTTCACTTGTAAGACCCTCTTGAATAGCAATTCTTAAAGACGGAATTTGTTGTTCGAGAGGCAGAACAGCTTCTACACCGTATACCAGTGCATATGGAGTTGCTTGAGTTGGTGTTCGGTAAGTTGTTCGGTATGCCCATAGAGCTTCTCCAATTCTCTCATGCCAGTCTTTTTTGGACTTCGCTACTACTTTCTTTAACAGATTGCATAAAGTTTTATTGAAAGCTTCAGCGAGGCCATTAGCAGCAGGGTTATACATGGATGAATTGTACTGCTTAAAGCCAAATCTTTGGCAAAGATTGCTCACCACGCTATTGCAGAAGGGTTTTCCATTATCGGTAATGATGCATCTCGGGATCCCATAGCGATATATGAGATGCTTTTGGATAAAATCCGCCACACTTTTTTGGTTTACTTGTTGAAGGGGTATAGCTTCAGCCCATTTCGAGAAATAGTCTGTTGCGGCCAAAATGTACATGTGTTGACCAGATGACTTTTTCAAAGGTCCAACTGCGTCTAGCCCCCATGAATCAAACGGCCAAGACGAAATAGTTGGGTGTAGCGGCTCGGGCGGTTGATGAATGAAATTGGCTTGGTACTGACAAGCTTGACACTTCCTAGCATAATCTATGCAGTCTTTAACCATGGTCGGCCAGTAATATCCCATCCTTTTAATCTTAAAGTGCAACTTTGGCCCTGACTGATGGGCCCCACAAACTCCAGCATGTGCTTCTGAAATTGCCATTTGTGCCTCTTCATCTCCTAAGAAACGAAGAAATACTCCATCAAAAGATCGACGGTACAAAGTTTCTTTGTAGTAAATGAAGCGCGGTGACCTACGGCGAATATCCACTCTTCGTTTAAAATCGTCGGGCAACTTTCCATGTTTGAGATAGTCGATGAGAGCATATCTCCAATCCTCTTGGTCAACTTCGAAAACCGAGACCGCATTGTTCTCAACATTTCCATCATATTCATTGTCGAACAAAGGCGGCATCACCCATTTCTGACATATTGGAATTTGTGCGTTTTGATCAGGCAAGATTAATGCAGAGGCAAGTTTGGCTAAGGCATCAGCTTGTCTATTTTCCTTCCTTGGTATATGTCCGATGGTCAGATCTTGGAGTCGGTCGATGAGTCCTTTAGCATAATTGAAGTATGGCAACAAATCAGGTTTCTTTACTTCGTAAAGTCCTAAAAGTTGATTGACTATGAGTTGTGAATCTCCATAAACTTGAAGTTCCACATGCTTCATGTCCACCGCCATCTCAAGCCCAAGTATCAATGCTTGATATTCAGCCACGTTGTTGGAGCAACAATATGTCAAAGTGAATGAGAAAGGCATAACATCGCCTTCAGGAGAGACGAACACTACCCCAGCTCCTGCCCCTTCTTTATGTGCAGCGCCATCAAAATACATCTTCCATGGGGGTAGGATTTCAACCACCATTACGTCTTCATCTGGCAAGTCATCAGATAACTCCCATTCAGCGGGTATTGGATGATCGGCAAGAAAATCAGCCAAAATTTGCCCCTTTACTGCCTTTTGCGGAATGTATACGACTTCGTATTGTTGAATTTGCAGATACCATCTTGCGAGACGATCGGAGAGAACAGGTTTTGACATCACATATTTGACGGGATTCACCTTAGAGATAAGACGAACAGTGTGAGCTTGAAAATAATGCTTCAATTTTTGGATTGAAAATATAAGAGCTAGACATAACTTTTCAATCGGGGAATAGTTAAGCTCATTTGATGTCATCGTTCTGCTTAAGTAGTACAGTGCATTCTCCTTCCCACTGTCGTTTTCTTGAGCAAGTAATGCCCCAACTGAACGTTCTTGTGCAGCAATGTAAAGTATCAGTGGCTTTCCGGGAATAGGAGCAGACAAGACAGGAGGCCTCATGAGATACGCCTTAATGCTTTCGAAAGCATTTTTACACGATTCATCCCAGTTAAATGGAGCATCTTTCTTCATCAATCTGTTAAATGGATGGCATCGACCTGCTAAATTTGAGATGAATCGCCGGATGTATGCTAATTTTCCTTGCAGACTCTTGAGTTCATGAATATTCTTAGGATCAGGCATCTTGAGTATTGCATCAATTTTTGATCTATCCACCTCAATTCCGCGATTTCGTACGACGAACCCAAGAAATTTTCCGGAGCTAACACCAAAAGCACATTTTAGAGGATTCATCTTGAGTTGATATCTACGCAAACGATCGAAAACTTTCTTCAGATCCTGCAAGTGATCAACTCGCTTCTTTGATTTCACCACCAAGTCATCTACATAACATTCTACATTTTTATGCAGCATATCATCGAATATCTTCTGCATAGCTCGTTGATAGGTGGCACCTGCATTTTTTAAACCAAAAGGCATTACCTTGTAGCAGTAAATTCCCTTCGGCGTTCGGAATGCCGTGAGTTCTTCATCTTTTGGAGACATGCGAATTTGGTTGTACCCAGAAGAGCCATCCATGAACGATAAAGCTTCGTGACCAGTTGTTGCATCAATCATTAACTCCGCAATAGGCAGTGGAAAGTCATCTTTAGGACATGCGTCATTGAGATCTCTGAAATTCACGCAAACACGGATTTGCCCATTTTTCTTTCGTACAGGGACAGTGCTTGAAACCCAAGTAGGATACTTTACTTCTCTGATGAAGCCCGCTTCGATCAACTTGTTTACTTCTGCCTCAAGCAGGGGAATCAATTCAGGACGATACCGACGTTGTGCTTGTTTAACGGGTCGAACCCCTCGTTTCACAGATAGGTGATGTACTGCAATTTTTGGGTCTAAACCAGGCATTTCCTTGTATGTCCAGGCAAAAACATCTTTGTATTCTTTTAGGAGACTTACATAGGCCGACTCTTCCTCTTGAGTTAGTGAGGCACTTATGAAAGTTGGTTGCGGACTGTCGTCATCACCAAGATTAACCTCTTTTAGGTTGTCAACAGTAGTTTTTACTCCTTCATCCATCTCAGGAGGAGCATCGTCGGCATCTTCTTCAACAAGTTCATCACTGCCAATAGTGACATGATGTGAAGAGCATGTTCCATCATACTCTTCGAGTAGTCCTTCATCACCAAAAGATGCATGATATGAAGAGCCTACGCTTTCTCTATCTTCCTCATTATGATTGGATCGTGTGTATATGATGGTCTGCTACTTAGCTTTCATCGTACCATCATACGAGATAACCACGTCTTCACATCTTTTCATTTGAGAAGGTATGATGCTGTGAAGCTTTTTGAGGCTCATATCTTTGGTAGATATTTTTCTTTTCCTCCAATGCCTTGCAGTTTGCTCTTGCTGCTTTGGTCCCAATCTGCTGAATATCGAGCTTCTACTGTTGGAGTTATTCCCCAATCTATTGAATACTGAGCTTCTATTATTGGAGTCAGTCCCCAATCTATTGAATACCGAGCCTTTACGTTTCGACGTTTTAAATTGATTAGTCACAACTGGCTCAAGAGTCGTAGAATATGCTTCATCACCAAAACTGATATGATGGTTACTTGCTCTCTTTATCGGGATACGAACAGGCGCAGGCAGAACATAACCAAGTCCAGTCGATGAGTTAGGCACAACATGTCCCATGCGTTTCAACATCCTTTGAGTATCATTAAGACCATGCTCTTCCTCGATGTTAGTTTCCGATGCAAGTTTGCCAAGAGCTCCAACTCCAGTAGGGTCGTATCCAGCTTTAACCATGAGCTTGTAGGCGTTGGGACCAAAAGCTCCATGTGATTGTTTGGTAGGAAGCGTACCATGCTCTATTTCATTCCCCTTGATTGGGCGAACGAATCCTTCTAATGGAGGTTGAGTTGATCTCAGTAGATCAACTTTTGTGATGGGAAGTGTACAATTGTTCAAAGCTTCACACTTAACCAAAGGCGGTTGTCCTTCTTTTCTTTTTGATTTTGGTACATAACACAACATCATTTTGGGTCGTCGCTGAGCTTTGGTAGAATTAACTTGACTTCCATTGTATTCTTCAAGAGGTTGAATTTCTTGTCCTTGTGTATCTTTGGTAGAGTCACTTTGTCTTTCGACCATGCCTTCATGTAGTGGAATTTTCTCCATTTCTTCTACATTCTCCAGACGGGGTATACTACCAAGCGGATTTGAAGTGTCACTATTCTTCACCTTGTTCATGTTTTCACGGTTGAAGTAGAACTTGGCATCAGCAAAATATGATTCTGCCTCGGTGAAAGGTTTATCATCAGCCATTACTTTCTTCACAACTCCTTGGCGACAATATTTGAAACATTGATGCAGCGTAGATGGTATCACTCCATTCTCGTGAAGCCAAGGTCGTCCTAACAACATATTGTAAGTTGTCTTTGCATCAATCACGTGAAAAAGCGCACTTGAAGACATGTCGTCGATTAACAAATCAAGTCTTATCACTCCAACAGCTCTTTGTCCTCCTTGATTGAATCCTTGAATCATTAAACGACTATGCGTGAGTTCGTCCATGGCAATGCCAAGTTGTTTAACCACATGTAAAGGTAAAATATTGACTGATGACCCTCCATCCAACATCATGCGATTGAGCTTCCTTTCACGTACATAACCCGCTACGAACAAAGGACGATTGTGTGGTTTAGAACCCAAAAGCAGATCTTCATCGGTGAAAGGAATAGATGCTATGTAGCTTCTCACGATGTCTTCAACTTTCTCATCTTTCAGATCTTCTTTTGATGAGATACGTGGGCTTCCAATGTCGCTCTCATCCTCCTTGCTAGTTGCATTATATGTCGAGGAAGTGGGGAATGAACCACGATCAAGAAACCATTTGGGGATAAAATCTAACAACGTTATGGGAGGATAATAACTTTGTTTCACTGGAGATGATGTTCTAACATGGATGACATTTGGTTTTCTTTTCATTTTTCTTCCATTCTTTTCTTTCAAAACTAGATCTTGCAGAAATTGTTGGCCAGATTGTTTCGTAGTTGAGTAACGTTTCTTTCGACGAGTAACAACTGTCCAGCCCCCATCGTCAGGGTCAATTTCTTCTTGTTTCTCGATGACTTCATCCTCACAAACGAGCGTTTGTTGAATGGCAGAATCAGGTGCTATGAACTTTGAGTTCACCTTGAACTCGGTTGGATCAAAACTTCCAAACTTTAGACAAAATGACGAAAGATGGTCCATCGCAGACCTCTTAACAGATTCTCTAGAGGCCACAGGCAAAACCTCAGTCGTGGTTTGATTGGCAGTCACCTTGTCTTCTTTGAGTAAGATCTTTCCTTGACGAGCCAATTCTATAATTTTGTCTTTCAAGACAAAACATTTTTCGATGGGATGTCCAATTAGACGATGATATTTGCAATAGTTGGGATCATTGCTTCGCCCAGCTTCTTCTGGTCGCTTCATCTCAGGTAATTCGATGAGTTCAGCTTCAAGTAAATCTTCGAGCATTGCTTCAACATCAGAATCAAGGAACGGGTATTCCTTTGCTTGCATATCTTTCAACGTCAGCTTTTTCTGAAGTCCTCCTTGAGAAGAGTTGCCCTTAGCTTCTTCTCTTTTCTTTGGGTTGGACGACAACTTCATTGGAGCAGCGTTGATTGTCATAGATTCTTTGTTATCATTTGCAGACAAAGGTTTGCCTCCTCTCTTGATATTTTGCCTATCCTTAGGATTTTTTGAATCTTGAATAGGTAAGAAGTTTTGATCTCCCCTTGAAGCAATACTAAGTTCCATGTCGTGCGCACGCGTAGCTCACTACAAGAATAACAGTGTTTTCCGACGGAAATTTTCCCACGGGATATGATCCGTAGGAAATTAAGAGTGATTTCCTACGGCTTTTCCGACGGAGAGTAAACACTGTCGGAAATACCGCTAAAACTAAATAAAAAATCGAAAATTTTTTTCCCACGGGACGAATTCGTCGGAAACTATATAAAAAATAAATAGAAAAAATAATTATTTCATTTCCGACGGGTAAAACCCCGTCGGAAATGTAATTTTATAGTAATAAAAAATTTTATTTCGTTTCCGACGGGTAAAACCCCGTCGGAAATAGTCGAAAAGAAAAGGAAAAATAATTAATACATTTCCGACGGGTAACAGCCGTCGGAAATGTAATTTTTTAATAATAAAAAAATAATTATTTCTTTTCCGACGGGTGTTACCCGTCGGAAATAGTCAAAAAGAAAAGGAAAATAAATAATTCATTTCCTACGGGTAATACCCGTCGGAAATGTTTATTTCTTTTCCGACGGGTGTTACCCGTCGGAAATAGTCAAAAAGAAAAGGAAAAATAAATAATTCATTTCCTACGGGTAATACCCGTCGGAAACCTGAACAATTAATTTATTTAATATTCCGACGGGATTTTCCCGTAGGAAAATTCATTACGTAAATAAAAAATAATTAATATTCCGACGGATATCCCCCGTAGGAAATATTTATGTAAAAATAATAAAAACATAATTATTTAAGTTTCTGAGAATTTATTAAAAAAATTATTTAATTTTTCGACGGTTAGTACCCGTCGGAAAATACTCATTTTAAAAAAATAAAAAATAAAGAAAAAAAAGAAAATTACTTGGTTAAATAATTTTAACAAAAACTAAACCATTAATTAATTGTGTTGCAAAAAAAAAGAAGAAAATTGATTTAGAAGAAAGAAAAAAATTAACATTTTACGATGAGGCGCTCCCGTCGAAATAAATTAAAAAAAAAACGAAATTGATTAGCTATTTCGACGGGTACCGACCGTCAAATATTTCATTTTTTACAAAAAAATTTACCTACATATATATATATATATATATATATATATATATATATATATGTGCTTTGAAAATTATATTTAAACAATTCGAGAATATCGACCGATCTAATTACGAATAACCTCAATGTACATAGCCCCGAGGTCAACATTGTTGATTTTGGTCAATTAGACTTTCATTCGAGAATCGATCGATGTAATTACGAATAACCTCAGTATACGTAATCCCGAGGTCAACAGTGTTGACTTTGGTCAATTAGACTTTCAATTCGAGAATATATCGACCGATCTAGTTACGAATAACCTCAGTGTACGTAACCCCGAGGTCAACAGTGTTGACTTTGGTCAATTAGACTTTCAATTCGATAATCGACCGATCTGGTTACGAATAACCTCAGTGTACATAACCCCGAGGTCAACAGTGTTGATTTTGGTCAATTAGACTTTCATTCGAGAATCGATCGATGTAATTACGAATAACCTCAGTATACGTAACCCCGAGGTCAACAGTGTTGACTTTGGTCAATTAGACTTTCAATTCGAGAATATATCGACCAATCTAGTTACGAATAACCTCAGTGTACGTAACCCTGAGGTCAACAGTGTTGACTTTGGTCAATTAGACTTTCAATTCGATAATCGACCGATCTGGTTACGAATAACCTCAGTGTACATAACCCCGAGGTCAACAGTGTTGATTTTGGTCAATTAGACTTTCATTCGAGAATCGATCGATGTAATTACGAATAACCTCAGTATACGTAATCCCGAGGTCAACAGTGTTGACTTTGATCAATTAGACTTTCAATTCGAGAATATATCGACCGATCTAGTTACGAATAACCTCAGTGTACGTAACCCCGAGGTCAACAGTGTTGACTTTGGTCAATTAGACTTTCAATTCGATAATCGACCGATCTGGTTACGAATAACCTCAGTGTACATAACCCCGAGGTCAACAGTGTTGACTTTGGTCAATTAGACTTTCAATTCGAGGTCCACCGTACCTGCTCCGTCGTCGCTCCCCAGTCCCCGTCCCAGCCGCGGTCACGCACCACAATA
Organism: Penstemon barbatus; assembly: GCA_003313485.2. Lineage (NCBI taxonomy): Eukaryota > Viridiplantae > Streptophyta > Magnoliopsida > Lamiales > Plantaginaceae > Penstemon > Penstemon barbatus. The sequence goes on from CM064883.1 coordinate 74,457,736, forward strand.
GTCCCAGCTGCGGCCACGCACCACCACAATTCCAGCCCGCGGCGGCAGCTCCTATTTCCGACTCCAGTACCGGTACCCGCGGCGGCAGCTCCATTTAAGGTCAGATTTTTCACTTGTTTGATGATGTTGGATTATTAATTGTTAGTTTAGGTAATGGAATTGGAATGAGGTAGAATTATGTTAATTTGATGTGGTTTTACTCAATCAATTATGGCTATAGATTGTTTGTGTGTGTATGTTTTGATTTGGTAAATTGAAGTATTTGATGTGTGTGTATGTTTTGATTTGGTAAATTGAAGTATTTGATGTGTGTGTATGTTTTGATTTGGTAAATTGAAGTATTTGATGTGTGTGAATGTTTTGATTTGGTAAATTGAAGTATTTGATGTGTGTGTATGTTTTGATTTGGTAAATTGAAGTATTTAATGTGTGTGAATGTTTTGATTTGGTAAATTGAAGTCTATTGAAGTCAATGAGATGATGAACTTTACTCAATCATTAGTGTTTGCTTGTCTATTACAAGCAAACAAGGTCTTATGCTATTAATTATTTTGGTTTATGCTTCACAAATAAAAATGAAAAGAAATGGAAAAGAGCTTTCATCAAGAATCTGTAATCTCTTATTTTTCAAAAAAGCTAAATTTACTTTTGCTAAAAGATCATAAGGTGATTCAGCATTTAAAAGCTCACTTAGTAGTAAGTCTGCGGGATGAATCATGCATTTTTTAGCTTTCAATTTTCTTAACAATTGGTAATGTGAATATTAGATTCAGTTATAAATTCATAAATATATAGATTACAAGTTGGAGAAAATGTGAATATTAGATTCAGTGAACTTAATCTGCTTTGAAATAAAATCCTCAATAGTTCTATGAAAATGCGTTTTGTCACATAAATGCGTTTTGCTATATATAAAAATGCAATGAATTAACTAATTTATTAAATTGTACAAAAAATGTAGAAGCTAGATGAATATTCAGATTCAACGTAGTTGGATGTACAATAGGAGAGTCGGAAATGACTTCAACCCAGAGTGGTTATATGGAGTTAACCAATTCCTTGACTATGCAAGATCGCAACCTGAATATATAGGAAATGGAGTACTTCGGTGTCCTTGTCGGAAATGTGAAAATATGCAATACGCGTCTGATGCGCAAGTCCAAGTACATTTATATAGATATGGGTTTGTGGCTAATTATTGGTATTGGGTAAGTCATGGAGAGGTTGAGCCAACGACACAACCTAATATTAATGTTGGACCTTCGGGTAGTGATCAATATATCCATGACGAGGAGAACAACAGATATGAAGATATTGTATATGATGCCATGAGAGGTGGTGCCTTCAACTGCAACATTGGGGATACTGTCTATGCAAATAGCCCTCCAAACGAAGAAGCTCAAGAATTCTATGAAATGTTAGATAGTGCTCAACGACCCGTGTTCGAAGGTTGTAACAATCAATCGGAGTTGTCATTGGCTCTTCAACTAATGTCATTAAAATCTGCCTACAACATTGCACAATCAGCTTTTGATCGAAATTGTTCGATAATTAAGTCATTGTTGCCTGAAGAGAATTTAGTTCCTAATAATTTCTACAAAGCAAAGAAGTTGGTGGCAAAGCTTGGATTAACATCCCAAAAAATCGATTGTTGTAAAAATGGATGTATGATATATTACAAGGAAGATGTTCACCTGACTGAATGCAAATTTTGTCACTTTGAACGTTTCAAGAGTACTAGGTCGGGTCATAATGCGAGAAGTATAAAACCAATTCCTCACAAAAGAATGCACTACTTACCTTTAATTCCTAGACTTAAACGATTATTTGCCTCTCCCCAATCAGCTTCCCACATGAGGTGGCACTCAGAAAATAGAAGAGAGGAAGGAGTTTTGATTCATCCATCTGACGGGCTAGCTTGGAAAAATTTTGACAATACTCATCCGGAGTTTGCTGCAGAGCCAAGAAATGTTAGACTTGGGTTATGTACGGATGGGTTTAACCCGTTCAGTAATAACGCCCAGCCATATTCTTGTTGGCCAGTTATTGTGACGCCTTATAACTTACCTCCTGAAATGTGTATGACTCGGCCATATATGTTTCTAACTTGCCTAATTCCCGGACCACATAATCCTAAGGCCATAATTGATGTGTACCTGAGGCCCTTGATCGATGAATTGAATGAACTATAGGGAGTAGGAGTTGAAACATACGATATATCGATGAAACAAAACTTCAAGTTAAGAGCTGCGCTTATGTGGACTATCAACGACTTTCCTGCTTATGGTATGCTATCAGGTTGGAGCACTTCAGGCAAATTAGCATGTCCTATATGTATGGAAAACACAAAAGCCTTCAGTCTCAAGCATGGTGGAAAGGTGTCGTGGTTTGATTGTCATCGTCGGCATTTGCCAGAGAATCACCCATTTAGGAGAAGTCGAATACATTTCAAAAAAGGTAAGGTTGAAAGGTCACTTCCACCTTCAAGATTAACTGGAAATGAAGAGTGGGAGAGAGTGCAGGATCTTCCGAAAATAGCCGACTTGCCTCCAAAGCATGCTAACTCACCAGGCTATGGAAAAACGCATCACTGGACCAAACAAAGTATATTTTGGGAGTTGCCTTATTAGAAAGACAATCTAGTTCGTCACAATCTTGATGTTATGCACATTGAGAAGAATGTTTTTGACAATGTGCTTAACACGGTCCTGGACGTTAATGGTAAGACAAAGGACAACGACAAAGCGAGAAAGGATTTGGAGGAGTACTGTAGTCGACCGGAATTACATCTCTTTGAGGGAGATGATGGAAATATGTACAAACCGAAAGCTTGTTTTACTTTATCTAAGGGTGAAAAACAAGATTTTTGCAAGTGGGTCGAGGAGTTAAGAATGCCCGATGGTTATGCTTCAAATTTGGCTAGATGCGTGGATAACACTAATTTGAAGTTGCATGGTTTGAAGAGTCATGATTGTCACGTGTTTATGCAACGATTGATGTCAAGTGGATTCAGTATGCTCCCAGAACATGTGTGGAAGCCATTAACAGAACTTGGTATGTTCTTTAGGGAATTGTGTTCAACTGAGTTACGTATGGAGAAGTTGCAACAAATGGAGAAAGATATTCCTCTCATTATTTGCAAGCTCGAGCGAATTTTTCCATGTGGATTCTTTGATTCTATGGAACACTTGCCAATTCATTTACCATATGAAGCCATCATGTGCGGCCCCGTTCAATATAGATGGATGTATCCTTTTGAGAGGTACTAATTAAGTATTTAGTTTAATAATTATTTGTTAAAAATATAATTATCATCAACAAAGAATAACATAATTTCGATGCCTTTCAAATAGGTTTTTACATGACCTAAAGGGAATGGTTAAGAACAAATCAAGAGTTGAGGGTTCGATTGCGAAGGATATATAATCCAAGAAGCACAATTTTTTACTTCGTTCTATTTCGAAAAACACATTGAAACAAGGAGTAGGAGGATGAAACGAAATGAATGTGGTGAACAAGTCGATGGAAATCCACACCCTCTTTCGATTTTTAATCAACATGCGTGTCCTATTGGCAAGTGTTTGTCAAAGACATTAACGGAGGAAGAATTAAAAGCAGCTTCCGTTCATGTCCTTAGAAATTGCGAAGAAGTGGTGCCATTTTTAGAGTAAGTTTTATTAAATTGTGCACTAAACTTTTTTTTTTTAATTTTAAATCAAATTTGGTTTAATTACGATCATTTAAAATATTATTTAGGCATTTTTCGTGGTTGGTTCAAGCAAATTGTCCCGAGGCGGATGTTAAACAATCAATTGAAGACCACTTCATAAAATGGTTCCACGATTTTGTGAGTAAAAGAAGTCAAATATTAATATACATGTAATCATTAATATATATCTAACGCTAATTACTTAATACTTAATGATTGATGTATAGGTATATTGGCCTGATAACAATGTCTTAAATGAACATCTAAAGAGCATATCTTGGAGTCCAAATATAATTGTGCGAACGTGGCAACAATGTGTTGTGAATGGATATACATTTCATACTGAAAAAAAGGCGAAGTTTAGAAAAACTTATAACGCGGGTATATGTGTGAAGGGTGATGGGTCAACAAAGTTCTATGGGATACTCGAAGACATAGTAGAATTACATTATCCGGGGGTTGATGATACAAATATTCTACTATTTAAATGTAAGTGGTATGACTCGGTTTCTTCGAGAGGAATTAAGATACACCCACAATATGAAATTGTTGAGATCAACGTAAAAGAAAAATATCCTAAATTTGATCCGTTCGTACTTGCTCAACATGCATCTCAAGTATACTTTGTACCTTACCCGGGAAAAAAAAGAGAGAAAAAAAATTGGCGTATTGTAATAAATACACGACCAAGAAGTAGAGTGGATCAAAGTTATAATATACAAGAAGAAGCTTTGCAAGAACCACCTACCATGTTAAATTCAATTGTTGAAGAAGAAGAAGAACACGGAGAGGAAGAAAACGAAGAGGAGGAGGAGGAGGAGGACGAGGACGAGGACGAGGAGGAGGAGGAGGACGAGGACGAGGACGAGGACGAGGACGAGGACGAAGACGAAGAAGATTGATAACTTCTTTTTATATGTCAAATCTTCTTTTAATTCCTTGTTTTTACTCTTGTTTGTTGGTTTAGTTTATAATTTAGTTATTGTCACTTTGTTTCTTTTAGAGTTTGTGTTGTTTGTTTTGTTTTCTACCGTTGTTGAAATATTATGAAAGTAATTAATTTGTTTTTTGTGTTATAATTGTAATTATTTCAAATTTTTGTATTATATTGTATATATTTTTTCTTTTTCATTTTTTTTGCAGATGGGAAATTCTAAAAAGTCTAAGAGCGTACCCACACCAGTTTCATCTAGACTTATATCTTATTTGCCACAAGCTAAAATTACTAGCACTTCCACTTCGAGAGCGACTCCCACTCCCACTTCGAGAGCCACTCCCACTCCCACTCCCACTCCCACTTCGAGAGCCACTCCCACTCCCACTTCGAGAGCCACTCCCACTCCCACTCCCACTTTGAGCCATACGCCTACACCTATGCATCCTACTCGTAGCTCCAGTCCAAGTCCAACTCCAACTCCTAGTCCTCAAAACAGTTCACGCGGATTAGATGGTATATCGAGTGCTGTGGGTGCTAGTTCGAGTGCTCGTGGTGCTAGTTCAAGTGATGGTCCTATTGAGGACATTCGTGATACGCGGATGGTAATTGCTCCAAGTTTCAGATATAAATTCGAGTATGTACTTAATTTTATTAATTTCAAATTTATTATGCGCGTTAATTTCGTATATGTAATTAGATTATTTTTGTGATTTGATGTAGATTTGAGGGTTCTGACCATGGTTCAATTGTTCGAGAGGCTGGAAAATCTTTCCAAACGGTTTGGGAAGGCCCGTGGCGCTCTTACACGGATGCTAGTGATAGGCAGAGGGACCTATGGTTTGCTAATTTTAAGGTATTGATTTAAACAATTTCATAAATAATTTATTACTTTGTTATTTACATTAAATAATATGTAATTACTTGCAGAGAAAATATCGCTGGGAACCTTGTTATGATGGGATGATCAGACGGATATATGATCATAAAGTCGCAGATTCGCTTAGAATGAAGTTAGAAGAATTTCGTAGAAAGAACCGAAAGCCAGATTGGATACTCCAGGCTCATTGGGACGACTTACTTGTATACTGGAATTCAGATGAGTTTAAAGAAAAAAGTCGGAAAAACAAGAGAAATCGAGCATCCGACTGTGGTGGCCAAGGAGCTCCAAAGCACACAGGTGGGAGTATCACACATTCGGAGCATGAACGAAGACTAGTAAGTTTGTAAAATGTTTATTTTTTTTTTCATATATTATATATTGATATAACACAATCAATAATTTATTGTGTTGCAGACCAAAGCCAAAGATGGAGTAGAACCCACACAAGCAGAATTGTTTTTGTATACCCACTCACAATTAGACGAAACTGGAGAAAGAAGAAAGTGGGTCGATACTCGTTCAAAGGATACATATGTAAGTTTTACAATCGTACAACTTAGTTGATAAATATATGTTATGTTTAAAAATTATATTCTAAAATTCGTGTCTTTTAGACTACGTTTTTAGAAAAACTTCCTGCTTCACAAGTATCTGAAACGGGTGAATCAGAACCAATCTCGGAAGAAGTTCAACTACAGGTAACATATAATTATCATGTTTAATTAAATTATTATGTTCTTATATATATTTATCATCTAATTCATGTTTTTGTTTGTTATTTAGGCATGGGTAGACACCGTAGGAATCGGAAAGAAGGGTACGGTTTATGGTTTGGCTGGTAAGGTTGCTCAGGTTAAACCTAGTTCCTCGAGGACCTCACAACATTGTGGTTCATCCGACCCGATGATCATGTCAAGAGTTCTAACTCTCGAAGAAAGATTGCAACAATCTGATGCGGAACGTCAACGAGAGAGAGAAGAACTTCAAGCAATGTTGGAGCAGGAACGTCAACGTAATAGGGACGAACAGGAACGAGTGAGAGAAGAACGGGAACGAGAGAAAGAAGAACGGGAACGAGAGAAAGAACAACACAGAGCATTGATTGAGGAATCCCGAAGAAATATGGAGCAGATGCAACGTATGTTTAACTCCATGACATCTAACAAGTTACCACAAAATCCGCCCCAAGATGACTAAAACTTAAATTTTATATTTCGCGATATTTGGATACTTATTTTGTTAAAAATATTTGTTGTTTGAGAGTAATTTGATTTTATAAGATATTTTATGATTTTTCACGCGTTTATTGATTTATTAATTTTTGTATGATATTTGGTGATTAAATAGATTATAAATTAGGGAATATAAAAAAATTAAATATTTAATTAATTATTGATTTTAATTTAATTTAATTTAATTCCGACGGAATTTCCAACGGGCATACACCGTCGGAAATTATTTTAACAAAAATAAAAAAGAAAATATTTCCGACGGGCAAACCCGTCGGAAAATGTATAATTCCCCAAAAAAAAAATAAACCAGTTTTCCGACGGGGAAATCCGTAGGAAAAAGGGAACAATCTCCGACGGAGTTTTCCGTAGGAAATAATAAATAAAAAAATAAAATGAATTTTCGACGGGTATTCCCGTCGGAAAAGTGTTTGAAAAATAAAAAAAAAGAAAAAATCAAAATTACTTGTGACGGAACGTCCATCGGAAACCCCGTCGGAAATATATCCCGTCGGAAAATAGTCCGACGGTTTTACCGACGTCAGTCCCCGTCGGAGACCACCCGTCGGAAATTCCCATAGGAAAAGTTTCCGACGAACTGATTTCCTACGGGATTTCCGACGGTCCAAATCCGTCGGAGATCCGTATTTCCGACGGATTTTGTCAAATTTCCCGTCGGAAATTCCGTCGGAAAAGAGCGTTTTTCTTGTAGTGGCTAACTCTTCGAATGTTCTAGGCTTTATGCCTTGAAGAATATAACGCAAGCCCCAGTGCATCCCTTGGATGCACATTTCTATGGCAGAAGTTTCGCACAAACGATCCTTGCAGTTTAAGCTTAGATTTCTCCATCGATTGATATAATCGATGACCTTTTCTTCTTTCCATTGATGAGTGCTTGTGAGCTCGATCATGCTTACGATTCTTCTTGTGCTATTAAATCGATTGAGGAATTCTTGTTCAAGATGTTCCCAACTATCAATGCTTCCAGGCTCCAAGTCGGTGTACCAGTCAAAAGCATTCCCTTGAAGCGAGCGGACAAATTGTTTCACGAGGAGATCTCCAGTAGTTCCAGCATTATTACAAGTTTCTATGAAGTGAGCGACATGTTGCTTTGGATTCCCTTTCCCATCGAATTGTTGGAACTTTGGCGGTTGATATCCAGTGGGCATCTTCATTGTGTCGATGCGACGAGTGTAGGGCTTCACGTATGTAAGTGAAGATTTTGAACCTCCTTCCAGTTTGCACTTGATGGTTCCAGTGATGAAGTCTTCCAGTCGATCTACAGGAATCATGCCGTCGGGTGAGACTTGAAGACCCTTAGTCTTCTCAGTCGAATGTCGTCCTAAGGGGATATCGTTCTCCTCAGAATCCTCGAGTTGGTCCTCGTTCACTTTTGAGTATCGTTTTGTTGATACCTCATCTTCTTCGGGATACATAGGTCGTTTTCCCATCGAGTGATTTGTCTTGGCAAAGAGTCCTTGGCTGAGAAGTCTCTCAATCTTTGCATCTTGCTCTTGCGCACGCTTGTTGAGCCCTTCTATGGCCTTAGTTAGAGCCATGAGTTGTTCTTCCATAGTCGTAGCGTTTGTTGTCATAACAGGCGCTCCAGTCGAATAGTGAGAAAGGGGTGAAGACCCACCGCTTTGAGAATCATCATGCGCCTTCTTTTCAATGAGCATGGTTCTTGGGTCATTCATCAAATCAGTCATAGTTCGGTACTTTGTAGGACGAACCATCTTTTGAAGTGAAGAGATGAGAGGTAGAGAGGTCCCACCGGGCGTGCCAAAAATTTGTTTACAACAAATTTTAAAGTCTGCAAAAAGCTTGAATAGACAATAAAATTAAGAAGTAACAAATAATATATATTTAAAATTTAAAAGTGGTTACAAATCTCTATGTGTGAGTCCTCTGATTCTTCTCTTCGTTGAACTTATGGATTCAAGTGCACTCGGCTTGTTCTTGAATCGTTTGATGCGACTTTCTCCAAGATTTGCGGATGGAGTCACGGGTTGGAAGTGTTTGCAGACCTTCAAAGCTTGAGGAGAATTTGTAGGTAGATATGTATATATGTGTTTTTTGTATCTCCTCAAATGAATTCACAGGACCTCTTTATATAGATTTTGAAGAGAGTCCTTCATAGCAGCTTGGTGACGTGTCATGATTTGATTGGTCCTTACTTCCTTGGAATGAAAGACTTCATTTGATTGGCCAAAACACATCACTTTGACAGTGACACATTTTGATTGGCCACTTAATTATATGGCTTTAAATATATCATTTTGACACATGGCTTGATATAATTGGCCAATAAATAAATATTAGAAATCAATTAATATCATTATTTAATTTCGGGATTTAATATAATAAAATCCCAAAAATAGAAAATTAATTGATTACTAATAAATTATTTATAAGTGTCATTATTTAATTGGGCATAAATTTCATGTATCTACAATCATTCCGTAGATACCCTTGATCATTTTCACGCAACATCAGTAAGTATTCAATTATTGCAGAATTTCTAATATATGTTCCCTCAATTTTTAAATTTTTAATAATTTAACTCATTTGGTTCTTATTTTTAATTTTCATTATATTATTATTTATGATGATCACTTTTGATATGTTATTTTACAATTTTTCAGTTCTCTAGTTTATATTATAGTTTATTAAAAGTTAAATCTTATAGAAATTTTAAAATTACATATAAAATTAACAAGTCACATACAACGTCGTGCATCTTTCTACTATCCATAAAAAGTATGAGTAAATGTTATGTTTTAATATTGAATTAAATTTTTAATAGCTCGAATCCAAGATCAATACCCAATCCATGTTTACACAAATTGAGGATCATGACATCAAAAGAAAACTGATAAGAACTTAAAAACTCGCAAATGTTGAGATTATATTAACTGAATGCGAATTTAGCATTCTCTTCAAAAAAAAAAAAAAAAAACCAAATGCAGCTAATTTAGAAAATTAAAATTACATCAATTGGGAAAGTTTCTTGAGAAGATTGTCCACTGTTGGACGAATGGATTCGAAGAGATATCTGTAGGTTGTTTCAGTTGGGTGTATTGCATCAAAGAATACATATTTCGATGGATCGGAGCAAAGAACCGATCCTGAATTACATAGGATTGACGCTTCTATAAGTCCGGTCCCACAGCAACCAATATTTGCCTTTTCAAAACCTACACAATTAAAGAATCAAGTACAATTCATTACAAATTTGTTTTTTACGAAAGAAAAGCACTAATGTTTTGATAGCCTATAGAAATGAAATAAAAAACATCCATTGTATTGTCCATAATTGCAAAAAGCTCCCTATATATCTTACTTTTATTAGAAGAAACCCCCTGTGTTAACAACTAAAAAATATTTACCCCCTCCAAAGTCGTCGTGTGTTTTACTCCCTTTAAGTCCAATAATAAAATGTTAGCACAAAGAGTTTTTTGCTTATTAAAATAATACATGAGATTTTTTTGTCAATTAGAAATAACACATGGAGTATTTTTGTATTTTACTCTAACCTTTAAGTACAATATTTACCACATTAACTAATTAATACTCCCTCCGTTTTTCTTATTAGTCACTTTGGAGGATTGCACACGAATTAATGAATGTCATAAATAGTCACTTTTTTGAAGCAAAAAATTTAAAATACCCTTTTAATCAAATAAGCTTAGCATTAATTAGCATTAATGATAAGTATTAATAAAAAGGTTAAAATTGGTAAAATAACATTATTTTTACATTGAAATCCTAAAGCGACAAATACAAGTAAACTAGAAAATTTTGCCAAAGCAACAAATAAAAAAAATCGGAGGGAGTACTTCACAGGAAAATAATTTTCAGCATACCAAAAAATAAAATAAAATGAAACTTACCATATTTGGAGGGATTATGGACAATGTCATTTAATGGTTGGTATATATCGGCATAGACAATTATTGAGTTAGGCTTTTGCATAGTTTTCAACATATCTTGGAGCTTGTTATTGTAATCCAATGCAATATTTGAGAAAGTGTCGACGCAGGGTCGACCGAAAATTGGCTGGCCCGAGTATAAAGTGATGACGCCTGGTACGCAACCAATCGGTGGTAGTCCCACCAATCCTATAATTTGCGCTCCCTCCTCTCTTAGACTCTACATTCAAATCATAACTGATTGTTGATCCAAATTTTTTTTTGAAAATCGAGTCAAATTTTGATTAAATTAAAATAAAATAGAGTATTTATTATGTACCTCTATAAGTTGTTTCAATTGTTGGAGTAACATTTGTAGGTAGGTGGTGATATTGTATGTTAGTCTTCGTAATGGTGTGCTCATATAATTAACCGCAATGTCATTTGTGCCAATGCTAATTAGAAAAACGGCCTTCTTTATTAGAGTTTTCGTTCTATTCTTTCCAATTGCGGCTTCAAGTTTTGCTTTGTACTCTTTGAAATTTTCCAGTTGCTTTGGCACAGAAATCACCCCATTCTGCCAAAATACGAATCCAAATTAAATGTGTAACAATACGAAAAATATTGTTGTCAAATTCGCATGCGGAATAGATATAGGAGTCAATGGCAATTTTTTAATGTTCAATTTATCTCAATGTGATTTGAAAAAGAGCGCTTTACCCCCTGTATAATCTTATAAAGGTTTCACCTCGCTTCCCTGACATTTTTATATGTGGCAGTTTACCCCCCTATGTTATGAAAATATTGTAGTTTACCTCTATGTTTTATGATAGATGTAAAAATTTATCCCCCCCCCCCTCTTTTTATGATAAATGTGGCAATTTACCTCCTATATGTTACAAAATGCTTTTCATGTCGTGAGTTACACTATCCGACTAAAGGAGGTAAATTGCTTCTTTAAATTTTTTACAAGGGTGTAAAGTATTCTTTTTCAACTAACAGGAGTAAATTGAATATTATGTACTTCACAGGGGTTAAATTGACATTAACTCATAAATATTGTTATGTCCCAACTTTTTGGTTTTGCAGCGGAGCTAGCTAGTAGCTTTAAATTATACTTCATCCTTCCCTTTTTATATGCTTCCTTGAGTTTTGACACAGAGTTTTAGGTAAAAGTTAATAAGTAAAATTTTTAGGTATTTTCAAATATATGCCACTAAAAGTATTTAAAAAAACCTAGTGATGTCAAATTATTACTTTATGTGAAATAATAATTTCTAGATAAATAATTTCATATTAAAAAATGTAGGGTTGTTCTGGAATATCCAAAAATTGAATATTAATAATGGCAGTAATATAGTAATAAACTTATTTAATATGACTTAGAGATTAAATATTCAAAATGCCTACATTAATAAGGTTCCACATTGATTGTCATTAAACAACTAAGTTTGATTCCAACGCATTAAAATCTTTAACTAATTTGTTTTAATTACTACTACTTCTTAACCGTTTCATAGTGTAAACTCACAATTAAAAATTAAAATATATGAATAATTACTCACTAATTGAGCTGTCAACGGGTCAAGCCCAGTTCCAGAAGAAGCAAAACAAACTCCAGTCATAAGCTCGTCAAGGCTATGGGTGGAGTCCAAATAAGGTGGCACGTTCTCTTTGACACCCACATACGAAGCTGCACGTTTAAAAAAAATGATGGGAAAAAAAAGAATAAATCAAAGATATGTATTAGTATTATTCATTACAAGAAAACTATTTTTTAATCGAAATACGAACAAAAAATAAAAAATATACCAAATAAATACTCGGTCCGTCCCTATATATTTCTTTGTTCCCTTTAATTTTACCGGCTTAGTTCAAGGTAGGAATTGAAAAGGTGAAAATTGGTTTAATTCGTGTCAAATCATTATTTTATGAAATTATTAATTTTAATATAAATAATTTCATTTTAAAAAAATGATTCGTGTTTTGGAACATCTAAAAAATGAAACAAAAGTAAGAATTTAGAAACAGAGTTAGTTTCTTACAAAATATTTTTCTTTTGGAGAGAAAATTAATAATTTCACACATTCATTGTTATTGGAAATACGGAGAAATTTGGAGTTTAATTAAAATATAGCGACAAAAATTAAAGAACGAATAAGAAACGAACTTACTTATAAAATCCGTGACAAGTCTTCCGTCACAAAATCTTCCGGTGGGCGTGTGATTCACAAAATTAGTTCCATAAGGTGGAAAATTGGCTTTAAAAATACTATTAATGTAATTATTGTTGCCGGAATCAACTGTAGAATCACCAAAAACATAAACCGCAGAAATCGTATTATTGAATGGTCGAATTAACTCTCGAGATTCGCTAACGGTAACGATAACGGTAATTAGGGTCAAAAAAATGAATAATAATAAGCCACTGGAAGACATAATTTTGTCTTTGAAGAATATATTGAATGAAGAAATTGTGAGCAAATCAAATGACTATGGAATCATATTTATAATATAAAGTTGGCCAATTAAAGAAATTTCAACAGTCCTAATAAAATGAATAAGAACTATTTCATTCTGTTTTGCTTAGCTTTCATAAAGTATTCAAATATTTAAGTGATGTAAATAAACGGATATGTTTTAACATGACAAATATAGCAAATTTTAATGAATTCTCGAATTTATGGTTCGTTTCATTACTTTCAGCAATTATGATGTGAATTGGATAGGAGTTGTTTTGTTCAAACTGATGGTAATTGTCATAATTATTATTACACAGATATTTTCTAAATTAATTAGTCAACATAATATATATATATAGACTAGTAATATTGGTGTCTTATAACATTAAGTGTAATTTATATATATACATTTATTTCTTTATATGTTAGGATAAAATCACAATTTATTATAGTCTAACAAACATAATAGATATTACAAGAATAATTTATTAAAAAATTGGTTTACTAAGATAACATAATTAACTCTTAACGGCTTTATTTGTTACATAATTTATATAATTTAATAATATTTTAGACTACAGACCAAAGTATTAAGTTCGTAATAGAATATGCTGGTACTTATGTATGAAGCAAAAACAGAATATAATTTAATATAATTGACTGTTATTATTGATAGAATTTAAGTATTTAAATTAATAATATAGAAATTGCAATTGAGGCTTGCTAATCGAATGTTCTTAAATATTTTATTTTCGGACTACTACATTGCAATAGTTTGATCTTGATCGTTTCATAAGATAAAAAGTCGATTTTTCAATGTTGTGCATCGAATTAAAAAAATACCATTTCAAGACTACTTAAAAAGTTCTATTCATGTTATTCATGATTTTAAACAAATAAATATATGAAATTAATCTATTCATGGAGCGTTCAAATTTTCATTCCACAAAATTAATGACGGGAACACACAAATTATTAGTCTAACAAACATAATAGATATTACAAAATTAGTTTAAAAACCAAATTGTTTTACTAAGTAAGAAAACATAATCAACACCTAAAGGTTCTGTTACATAGTGTAAATAATTTAATAATATTTTAGACTACATAACAAAAGTATTAAGTTCGTAATAGATCTAGAATAGGTACTTATGTATAAAGCAAAAACAGAATAGAATTTAGGGAATAGAATTTAGGGAAGTTTACATAGACACCCCTGGCTATTACCCTAATTACATGATATACCCAATTGTTTTAAATATTACAAAAACACCCCCCTCGACCAAAATTATATTACAAGGACACCCCTGCTACCCCCTAAAAAATTACAATTATCTATTTTCAAAAATTAATTTCGGAATTTTTTTCCTCTTATCAAGACGAGTTCTTAGACACCAACCTTGTCAAATTTCATTGAGTAATTTGGGAGAAATGGCGACCGAGTTTGAAATTTCAGATATAGGGTTCTTCGCGAATCAAATTTTAAACAAATTTTTTTTCTAAATTACTTGATGAAATTTGATAAGGTTGGTGTTGCATTTTTCCTCTAATCAAGACGAGTTCACGGACACCAACCTTGTCAAATTTCATCAAGTAATTTGAGAGAAATCGTTGTTCAAAATTTGATATTTAGGAACCCTGTATCCAAAATTTGAAACTCAGTCTCCATTTTTCGGCTGCTATTTATCAAAATTATTTGGGACTTTTTTGGTCTTTTTTCCTCACATCAAGAAGAGTTCATAGACACCAACCTTGTCAAGTTTCATCAAGTAATTTAAGAAAAATCGTTGTTCAAAGTTTGGTTCGCGAAGAATCCTAGATCCGAAAGTTCAAACTCGGTCGTCGTTTAGCCCAAATTACCCGATGAAATTTGACAAGGTTGGTATCTACGAACTCGTCTTGATAAGAGTAACAAAAGCCCCAACTTAATTTTGAAAAATAGATGATCTTACCCAAATTCGTGGTATGATCGATAGTAATAAAATAAATACGGCAGACACTATAAAATAGAGGAAAGATCAATGTATGTGTATATTCCGAACGTTGAGATACAAATTACAAATGATGAGGATCCTACTTGAGCATTATAGGATACCGTACAAGCTAGAGGGCGAAATACATATAAAGTGATCGAGCTAATCTTTCCGAGCGGTAGCTTCGAGTGTAGAGCACCTGGGAAAGCGTGTATGCTGTCATAAATGCTTGGGGTATTTATAGCTGGGAATGAGGATCGGCCCATAGCCGTGGGCCTGGGATCGGCCCAACAGTAACATTTAATCAAAGGCTGCATCAAATGGATCCAGTTACCTTGGCTTCATCCCGAGCTCGAGTTCGCATCCTTAGAGTCGAGATTCCGGTTCTTCGAACGCATATTAGTAATAATATATGGGGTCCAAAATATCCATCATCAATAGAAAATTGTAATTTTTGAGGAGGTAGCAGGGGGTGTCCTTGTAATATAGTTTTGGTAGAGGGGGTGTCTTTGTAATATTTGAAACAAGAGGGTAAAATTTTGTAATTAGAGTAATAGCCAGGGGGTGTCTACGTAAATTTCCCTAGAATTTAATTATATTGACTGTTAAAAATAGAATTTAAGTAATCAAATTAATTGTTGGATGAAGATGAAGATGAGTGCAAACAAGTCAAGAAGATAAGAGAGGTTTTGATGATTTCCAAAACATCAGAACCAGCTAAGTAAGGAATGCTTAGAACCCTTATAAGAATTTTGTCCAGTAAAAAGACTATCAGAAGGGTCAAGATTCAAGGTCCAGAAGACTACTGATCTTATGCTGAAATCGAAATCAGACGGGTAGGTTATCAGCTGACTCAAATCAGATGAGTTCAAGTTTTGATCAGCAAAGTATCTATCAAACGGGTCAATTTGATCAGCAGAGTGGAAGAGATCAAGAAGTCTGCCCAACGGTAATAAATGCACTTGGTGTAATAAATGTTGCAAGCGAAGGGTATTAATGGCAAATGATTGAAAATATCCTCGGATCAGCAGGGTGCATTAAATGCGACAGACAAAAAAGTACAGCAGAGTGTACAGTGCAACAGTTGCAGGGAGCCATTCCAGAATTTGGGGGCCCAGTACTGTGCGATTTGAAATTTGTCTTTCTTCAACGGATATATTTTCTAATCCAAGTATAAATAGAGCTGAATTCAAGAGTTAGAGACAACACAACAACTGAGATCATTCCGCGAAGCAAAATCCTCTAAGTCTCAAAAGCTCAAGAACAACTCACTCGTCTGCTGAAGTTATTTGTTAACTAATGCTGAGTTGAAGTTAAAAGATAAATCATTTTCTGAGTGAATCTGTAAGAAGAGTGTTGTGAGAAGCTGTTATCCATCTTTATGAGTGATAAAACTTTGTAGTATAGGACTTCTGTGTGATTTCCTATATCGCACTTGTGGCCAGTTCATTTGTTGTTTGGCACAAGCAGTGTATATTGTAATCTGAGTGATTATAACACAAGATTTAAGTGACTTGGAAGAGTGGACTAAAGTATTTTTATCCATATAACCACTATAAAAATTCTTTGTGTTTTTAACTTGCATATTTCAAAACTGCATATAAACACTTTGAAAATTGTTAGAAAGAGTTTTTGAAAAGGAGTTTACAAACTGGGGATAAAATTCTTTGTAAGATTACTTGTGAAATACAGTGATTTAAATCAGCTGCAAGTATTCTGATTGAAAATTTGATTTGGCTGAAATCAGCGAAGTTACCATCAGAAGAATGGTCAACTCTGCTATTCAAGCTGTGTGCACGATCAGCCGAAAAATGATTATATCACATCCCAAAGTTTCACAGACATGTTTTATGTATTTAAAGTTAATTGTGTTACCTGCTACCTGTTTAACAGGTTTCTTCTTGAAATAATTTTTTTAATCTATTAACAACCCAATTAACTTTTAAAAATTAGAAAAGAGATCAAAATTTTCCGATATTACTCATATAAAAAATAATTCAATACTTTCCAAATGATAATTGAACATTCACTAATGTTTGAATATAAATATCTCAACTTTCAAAAATTACAAAAGAACACCTAAATTATACGATATTACTCGTATAAAAAAAATTAATTACATTTCAAATGTTAATTTATCTTATTAATATTTGAATATAATATATCTCGAAAATGGCAATAAAAATATGAACTCATCATTTAAAAGTATTTACAATGCCTAGAATTTAGGGTTTATAACATAATATTTAATTTAGGGTTTGATTTAGGATTTAGGGTTTAGGGGTTTAGATTTAGGGTTTAGGGGTCTAGTGTTTTAGGGTTTATTTTATAAATAAGATTTATTTTTATTTGATGATTTGTTATGGATTTTTTTGCAATTTTATATTATGGGCTGTGATGCTTGATTAGCATAGTACAAATTAATACTTGCTCGAACTTAAATTCGTTAATAATAATATAGAAATTGCAATGGAGACTTCCTAATACAGCGTTCTTAAAGATAACATTTTCGGACTACTACATTGTAATAGTTTGATATTGATAGTTTCACAAGATAAAAAGTTGATTTTTCAATGTAGCGCACCAAATTATAATAAATACAATTTGAAGTTAGCTACTTCAAAATTTCTATTCATGGTATCGTGGTTTTAAACAAATAAATATATGAAACTAATATATTCATGATGGAGCATTCAAATTTTCATTCCGCAAATTAATGACGAGAACACAAAATATTTCAAGCAAAGTTGACAATCTATTATAAGCTTAAACCCATGAATATGGACTAGAAAAACCCAATGGTGAAAAGGGAACTCTACGCAGGGCCGACCCTTGATATTTTAGGGCCCTTGGCGAAAGTAAAATTCGAGGCCCTATATTATCAGAAAATTGTGTAATAACTATTATGTTTTTTTATATTTTTTAAAATGCACAAGTATTGATTAATATACGTTTTAGTTATTTCCAAATATCTTTTTCTATAGGAAAATTGTGTAATAAATATTTTCTGTTTCTATATAGGAGTATAATAGATGCACATTAATAGAAAATAAATTTTACTTGTCAAAAATCAATTAATATATAGTGTTATAACAGTGCTACAGAATGTGGTTAACATAGACAATGTAAAAGTGGATAAACAATTCAAAATCTAATAAAATTATATCAAATTACTTTATATTTGATTCGAGTTTGGTCAAATAAATGTGACTTAGATCATATTTATTATACATATGAAACTTGAATTTTAGTAGCCTTAGAAACATGATTCGAGTTTGACTCGTCTTATTTAATTAAATATAATGTCAAGCTCAATAAGAAAATTAACCAGTTTGAATAATACATCGTTCGAGTCTATTTTGCTTACATTTCTAAGTCCTTATATATCATCTGATGGTGCATGATCTCCACGGCTAATGCAAACACACAAGTCTAGCCGTGGTTTGAGCAACAAGTGATTGTTCTTGGCATGGACCCAATGCATTTATGTTGGCAATCAGCACGATATCGACATTAGAGGAAGAAGCATTGAAGTCTCTAATCACAGCCACCTATGTGTCTTAGAAGTGAATTTTTCGAGTTCAAAAACCCAGAAGCCAAAGGAATCGAGTGCTTCTCTAAAGTTTGGACAAATGACGGACAAAACTAGGTCTCGAGATAAAATCATGGCCTTTTAGCCGGGTATTTCGTGGGTTGTTAAAGTTTCAATGACTCGAGCGAGTTTGGAGGGCAGGGCCGCCAATATTAATGGCTTCGGAAGCACGCATGTCAGTATCTTAAGTATGTCATCAGGTGTAAACCGTGTACGACAAAGTGGACATTCAACTTTTTTTCTATTTGTCTTTCTGGGTCATGTGTTTGTTTATTTCTTTCTAGGTGTTTCACAATACGATAGGGACAAAACAATTGTTGACAGCATCTTACAACCACCAAAATTTTTGGTTCATCTTCTTGGCATATGGGACAGATGTGATACTCCTTGTTTGAGTCCTTCTTTGAATCTTCTAGCTTGTCACAAATCTTCTTAATGATATCATGGCCCGTAGCACCTTCAATTGATAAAAATATAACTTTTAGAAAAAAATTAAAAAATTACAGAGAACATGATGGAATAGTATCCTGCAAGCCAACTGATTTGGCTGCATCTAATTAGTATTAATTGAAAACTATTCAATTTGATTAATAAATGCATTTCTTTATATGGTCATCTTCATCTTATAAATAATTATCTAACATAAGGATGGAAGTTCTTAGATCACAGGGCTATGGGACAACCCGTGGACTGATCTCCAAGGTCGTGATCTAAAACTAATTCAATGGTCGTAGAATTCATTTGAGATGGGACATCAATGGATTCGGTTAGACCCTCACGAGTGTATATAATCCAATGAACTAGAGGATGATGGGGTCCACGAGCATGACTGGGATAGTCGATACACACGAGTGGGTGGCTTGCTGGGATGGCAAGCACACTGAATACCCCAGTTACGAAATAACTCACCATGGAAGCGGTAGTCGCATATCGGGGATGAAGTTATTCCTATTTACAATAGTGTACGAGGAACAAACTTTATTACTTGAGGTGAATAGAGTTTATCTGGTGCACGAACGTCTATGCTTTGATATGAGTCCCGACTGACTGGAGTCTACCAGAAGGTCTCTGTGGATTCATGTTGGGTATAGAGGAACGTGTGTGCAGGTTCATATCATCAGCAGAGGATCCGTTGACCCGACTTGATAGGTTGGGAGCTTCTCCTATGATTCTCTGTGAGAAATGTATTCTGATAAATCCTTGGCCAAGGTATCTGACGACTTTATGAAAGTAGATCATAAAGGTTAAGTCAAAGGGAATAGTTTCGAGACCAGAATACATAAAGTCGAGACAATTAAGGAAACCAATGAAAGTCCATAACCTTAGTCTTGACTGGGAGACCAACTAATGGAAGGATTAAGTCGTACATGGTAATTGTAAAGGTTAAAGGTTCACTGAATTAATTCACTTGTGATTGGGCTCCACGGGCTTGTGGCCTGACATCGACTGTGGAGTGTGGGAGAATTTCTAAATTAGCAGGGGTGCTAATTTTGGAATGGTCAATCGACAGAGTGTTCGATTGATTTAGAGTATATGTTTACTCGAATAATTAAATGCACATTTAGTTATAACCCACAGCCAATTATGTGGTGGACCTACGGGGACATACACAATACACATGGAGCGAAAACAAGTGAAATGAAGATAGGTGGGATCGACTGGGTTGTCCCATGTGGACGGGAGATGGTCCAACTAGATTAGATCATCCTATGAATTAAATTGGATTTAATTAAATGGACTTGGAGTCCAAATTAATTAAATGGGCCATCTAATTTGGAGATTAATTGGAGCCCATATTTAATTAATAGACTAGGCCCTTGAATTAATTGCAAGATTGCTCTTACAAATTAATTAAGGCCTAGCCCAATTAAAATAGAAGACTTAGTCTTGTTGGACAAGTAATAGGAGTCTTCTAGTGTGAACAAGGTTTGAAAGATATCTAAGGACTCTAGGATTCCTAGTATCTTTAAATAAGACTTATTAGTCTTGGAAACGAAGTTACACTTTTCAGTCTTCTACCCAAAAGTGAAAACAATGAAAAACCCTAGTCACTCCAAAGCCAAAAATCGCCCACCCTGTGCAAGAAGTCAATCGATTTCTTGCTCTTCTTATCTTCAGTTTCTCGTCTAATTTATCTGTGTTCTAGCCGATCAGATTCATTAGAGTATTCGTGTAATTGTGGTGTACTGAACCGTAGAGACGCAACACGTGGGGCATTTTACAAAAGTTGCAGGTCCACTTTATGGAGAAACAAATGGGGCTATATTGCTGTCAAAGTTCTGCACAGATCCAGATATACAAAGTTGCTTTGGACGTACAAGGAACGAGGTATAAACTAGATCTGTTTATGTGTACTTATTTTATATTAGTTGAAATATATACCGGATTGTATCCTAGCAAGATTCCCAAGGGGAGCCTAAAAGTATTATATTTCCGCTGCCTGAGGCTTGTTTTCCCGTTAGAATCCCAATAGAACATAATACTAAAATAAATGCATAATACTTACGTTTGAATTTGGTTTTTTG
This sequence comes from Penstemon barbatus, assembly GCA_003313485.2. Lineage (NCBI taxonomy): Eukaryota > Viridiplantae > Streptophyta > Magnoliopsida > Lamiales > Plantaginaceae > Penstemon > Penstemon barbatus. The sequence goes on from CM064883.1 coordinate 74,478,954, forward strand.
AACATCCACCCCAGCCGTAATATCACCAAGCATCTTCAACCCCTCCTCTATCTCTTCAAGCCTCTGAATCCCATCATATTTTTCTTGAGGCCGCTTTAACATGTCCTCTCTTTCTCTTTTTTGACGTTGCTTTAGCCGGGCCTCTCTTTGATGATGTCGCATTTCCTGGTTCTCTCTGTCCTCTCTTTTTTCTTCTTGACGAACCCTAACCAATGTCTGATGTTCTTGAAGTTCACTTCTTTCTCTTCTCTATCGAAATAATAAGATTTTGGGTACCATTCTCTAGCTCTTCGTACATCCTCCTTTCTTGAACACTTAGATAGATTAGTATCTTCATCGCAATCGCAATATGGAAAAGAAAAGAATTTCTCTCTTGGAACAGTGAAGCGAGGGATATGTTGACTGTATCAGTAGGGTTTAATGTGGGGTTATAATTTAAGGGTCGGGTCGGGTTATTCACAAAATTTCAATAATCTGTATGATCTTGATTTGCTTTATTTTTTCTGGATGGGAGATTTTATTCTCATATTTTCTCGTATTGAGTAGATAATGTTCTTCTATTTTAAACTCATTTGGAGGTATAATATGTTGGAAAGTAGCACATTTATTTTGCACAATTAACAAATAGATAACAGTTGTTTATGAAGACTACAATGAATAACTTGTAACATTCTTTTTTTTTTTTTTGGGTGAACGTAACATTCTTATCACATACCGTTCGTGCGTGTAGTATAGCTGGGAAAAAAGATATTCACTGCAATGCTAACTAAGGAATTGAATACAAATTTCTTGTTCTTTTCATATAATAAATAAAGCAGCATTGCCTTCCTAAATAAGAAAAATCTTGAGCATTTAGATTACATAGCTTGAACAGCCAAATTACCAAGTATTATTTATCAGTTGAAGCATCAGAAACTCAATAGGGCGAAAGCAAGCTAGATAAGGATGGATGCTTCGACCATCTACTTCATAAACATGACTACATCGTCCGTTGTATTAAGAAGATACCTCGCATTTGTACGAGTTCGCTCAACAACACAAGAAAAATAATTTCCCTTTTTCAGATCGAGCACATTCCAAGTATTATTTTCTCGTTTGTTGCTTCCGCTGATCGATTTCTTATCTGAAGCTTGGGGTTGTTTCTACCCGAATGAAGTTTTGAAGATGGCCGTTTCTCATTGGAAGCAACCTTAGTTGTATATGTCATTTTGGTTCTTGATGCACCAACTGAATCAGGAAGAAGCTCTGGTTCAGAAAATGTGTATACATCTTCGTCCTTAATCAATCGAATGCTAAATGGGATTTTAGTATAGGTCCCACTATCGAATCATGTCACTAAGCTAAGGCATTAGCAGCCGAATGTAACAATTGCAACAAAACAAGGAGATCTAGGGAATATTAGAAGATGTACCTTTCCAATGAAATGCCCAATGAATATACACAAGGAGGTGGAAAATTACTAGAAACAGTATAAACTTACGAATAAGCTGCAATAGTTCAAAATTTTCGAGAATTTAAGTAGTGTAGCTACCTTTGTGACACCAAACGTGTCCCATGCTACTCGGGTCAGAGCGTAAGCTAGTGATGCTTTCGGAAAGAACATAAGAAAAAACAGCCATGTTTCGCATGGTTAGCTCAGCACCAATCAAGAATGCCCACGGCGAGTTACATTGCTTCTTCAGCCCGAACCGAGGAATCCCTACCTCCTCTACGTTCTTGACAGCCCATCTTTGCGCGAGACAACTCTCTCTAAGGAACTCGGCAAAATAGCCCCGCGTGACCCCTGGATGCCGAAGGCGTCCTTGGGGTGCAGAATAAATCTACTTCCGAATTGTTTATGAGCGCTCTTCGGGATGGAGTGGAAAAAGGGAGGGGCGTCTCTCTAAAATTGCAGTCATGGTAAAATCATATATATAAGGGTTAGTGCCGGGCTAGCAGAAAATCAAAGTTTATCAGAAGCCTAAGTTCCGGGTTTGAATCCCAGGCAACCCACTGCAAACTATACCATTTGATCCCTCCATCAGCCAAATATTAACTGCTCGCACCTCAATCGAGCAGCTTCTTTGTACCACATCAACAAAGGAGTTTGAAATTGGACTAGTCCAAAGATGCTGCAGCATATCTCTAGCTTGCTATCTTCCAAATTCGACATATGAATGTAAATCGAAGAAAAATAATACTATTTTTGGAAAAATAGTTCAGATGTGACACTATATTTAATAGACAAAACATTATTGGACTCATTACCTGCATACTTGTAGTTCCAAACAAGTGAAGTCTCACGTTGCTCAAAATGCGATCTTGGAGTTGTTTCGGTGAAATACTCAAAAACATGTTGAAATAGTTTTCCATAGCATTAATTTTGAGGTTGGATAAAACTGTATTCATTTATAAGTATATAGTTCCAACTTTCACGTACATTTACACTGTCAACCAAATTCATTTTCAAGTGTTCTGGCATTGTTGTCACCCATTCTCCTTTTGTAGATCTCAGATACATTCCATTCTCAGCTGTTAACCACATATCAAACTCCCCAAAGTTCTCCAAACCAATTAATCTTGTTGTATATGTAGCGACAAAAAAGGCAAGAGAGAAAAAGAAAAGTTATTAGATGAATTACATCATCTATGACACTTTTGTCACTGAGGACCACAACTGTTGTATTTAGGTCAGTACAATGCATTCTTAGGGTTCCTCTCATGTCAGTGTAGAAATTTTTACTTTATTGGAAGATATTTGCATTCATGCTGCATTCTTCATGGATATATTGTGTGTGTCAATTGTAGCTACATTGACTAGCCACTTTGGTGGTTTAGGGAGCTGGAGTTGCTCAATTACTACAAATTGCTCAAATAACTCCCATTTATACTAGTCTAAGAACATCATGTATGCATAGAGTTTTTGAATTTTTTTTTTTCTTTGACTCTTCCGTCAATTCGATTTTTGGATGTTGACTGATGTTGGACGTTTTTTGTAGGTAGAACTCTTCATTGGCTCTAACCTCTATCTTCATGCTTTTTGGAAGCGATTGCTCTATGAAAAGCCCTCAAGATCACTTGAGGCTTGATACCATGTTGGAATTTTATTTTAATGAAAGATATATGCATCCATGCATTATTCGATGATATATTTTGTGTGCCAATTGTGGCTACATTAACTAGTCCCTTTGATGGTCTAGGGAGCATTTTCTCTCTTGAAGTGAGTTGCTCACTTAGAAATTACTTTAATAACTCCTATTTATACTAGTCTAAGAACATTCTAGATACATATTAATGTAGATACATTCATGAATCTAATTATTTCTTGGAAATACTAGTTTCTTGAATCTAAAATGACTCTTTAACTCAATTCATGCATTGTGAAAATTTCAATTATTTCCAGCAGTCAGGGTGCATTTTAAGTTCCATTTCTTTTATCTGATCTCCCAAAGTTTAAGTAGACTAAGAAATTTGTTCTACAGTTCCAAACTAAGATGCTTAGTAGATACTATTTAGAGACAAAATAACAATAAGGGAAAGCATGTTGAAGATAAAAATCAAAACAGATTCAGATGGCAAGCTGAATATAATTAAAGAATTGTGGTGGAATGCGGAGAACAAAGAACAATGTACAGGGTGTTTGTGATTTGACACAAGAAACTAATCCAAGAGGCAGGGGTGGATCTAGGATTGTAGAGTTATAGGGAGGGAGGGGGGCTTAATATCGTTATTTTTTTTTAATCAATGATATTCATGTTATTTTATTAACATAGATCTATGAAAAAAAATTCTATATTATTTTGACAATTTAAATAATAAAAATTCACTAAAACGAGTCAAATTAATATTCTAACTGATTATACGATTACTTATTTAGGGGTGTGTGCATCTTCATTATGAATACGTTCAAGCACAATAAATTTTAACACACATGCAAGCTGACCAAAATAACTTAAATAAATATTACAATAAACCACTAGTCATTAAAGAAACATACAAATTCAAAGCAATTAATCACAAGTAGTTCAAACATTCTAAAAAAGAGATTATTATTCACCCCGATTTAGGCTAAAAATATAAATGGTGTGTGATTTTTTTTTATTTTGCTTCATAAAATTAGGCTAATATTTTTAATTAGGCCATATAATGTGCTTAACAACACAAATATAACTGTCTTAAGCTATATTATTTACGAATTACAAACATATTTTACATCTATATATATAGCATAAAGAAAAATTCATATAATACATGAGGGTGAAGTGTCACATTGATAATAATATCATGGATCTGCCCATGTATATGTATATATGGGGCACAAAGTGCCACACTTATTATAACACATGAGGGTAAAGTGTCACATTGATAAATTGAATGAGTTAAAATATATATAAGAGTGGTAGTTTGTCAATTACTAATAATTTATGTTTTAAAAATGTCAGGGAAGTAATTTTTTTTTTTAAAATCACATGAAAGTAAATTTAAATATGGATATCACAAAGGATAAATTCACATTAACTCATTTGACCACATATATATTCTTCAAAAATCAAAGTGATAATAATTAAACAAAATGGGTCACTCAAATATAATTAAGTAGATAGTTCAACTTACAGAATGTAATAAACATAGTTGTTTATTAAAAGAAATATTGCACACCCTCCCGGACCTCTCAAAATCCACCACGTAACACCCCCACCCCCACACTGTATCATGTTGGTTAGGGCTTACCGGTATCGGATAGACTATTCTTTTTTCATTTTTTGTAGACGTTACCGGTAATAAACACCCCCTGTAACATTAATTTTTTTACCAATACACCCCTTACATGAGGAATGTCTTGTAATATGGTTTTTGGTCGAAGGGAAGTCTTTGTAATTTATTGAAAAAGATGATAAGTTTCCATAATTAGACCTATAGACCGGGATTGTCTATGTTTTCAAAAATTTATACACAACCTTGTCAGAAAAAAAGGGTTTTTTTGCAAGTTAACTTCTTGTGATATGTCTAATGGGCAATTTACCTCCCTGTGAAACAAAAATAGACAATTTAACTCCTTGTGTGAAATGAAATAATGAGCAATTTACCTTGTGTAAAATGAAATGATGAGCAATTTAACTCCATATGATATGAATTAATAAGCAATTTAGAGAGAGGCAATGTACTTCTTTTATAAAAACACAGAGATGTATTTTGTCTTTTTTCTTATCACAGGGAGTTAAATTGCCTATTTAGGATATCACAGAGAGTTATTTTGCAATTTTATTTAGCACATGGAGTTAAATTGCCTATTTAGAATAACACAGAGAGTTAATTTGCTATTCACTCAAGAAAAAAAATGTCAACATATCACCAATCTTTATTATCAACATACTTTCACATGAACTTTTAATAAATTCAGAGTTGGACTGATCCAATGGGCCGGGTCGGATCGGGTTCGCCCATGTGGGCTGACCCGAACCGGATCCGGATCCAGTTGGTTAGGGGGAGTTTTAATTAACTCCCCACTCCTATTTTGTGGGACAACTCTCTCTCTCTCTCCTTCTTATCAGATAATTAAAAGAGACGTTTATTCACTCTCTCTCTCTCTGACAGTTTAATCACAATTACAATTTGAAAAGAGAGAAAACGTTTTACAGAGAAAAAACAAAACAGAGAGAAAAATACTTTTTGGGGAGAATTAATTGATCAATCAAGAACATTGAAGTCAGGGTTCTTAGGCTGTGATTCGTGTCTACTTTCCGTACGTGATTGGAGATCGACCAGAGTATTGGAAATTGCCAGAAGTCAGAAAGAAGAAATTCGTGATTCAATTGCCGGTTCAAATTGCTTAGTAAGATTCTTTTTACTTTATTTGCTTCGATTATGCGAATTTGGAGCATGTATGTTGTAGAAACCAACATTGGTATCAGAGCCATTGTTGCGATTGAGTTCGAAATTCTTTAATCTCTGATTATTTTCGAAAATCATGCTTTATGTGCCTTGTAATTCCTGTCAAATTGTTTTTGTTAATGATTTTTCGGATTTGTGGAATTATGGTTATACTGTTTTAATTTTCGAGGCATGCTATAGTTGTCGGATAATTCTGAAACTTTTATTGAGGCATGCTCATATGATGTAGTAATTATCTGAATTTTTTCAGAATTTTTTGATTTATATTCTGTTCTGAAAAAATTGTTTTCTTAAAATCGTATTATGCGTTTTCCCGATGTGTTACTTGGAATTATGTGATCTACCATATATGCTTACGTTCGTCTCGAAATAAGATTTTTGGATCTGTACCCAGATTATTTTTTTGGCTTAATATTTCGTACGGAAATTGGTTTTCTAGCCCCTGCCTACTTACCTTAATAATCTGGAAAATTAATTAAACACACATATTGCATATTACACTCACCACTCTCTTCCAATACGGTTGTAACGCACACTCCAACGTCGAGAGCTCAAAACGTAAATCTGATTGCACCAATGGATTCGGAAGGCACGAAAATGGGGGGTAGCCAGAAGGACGAAGTCGGAAAACGACCGGAAGGCGGCGCGTGTGGTACACGCGCCACCCTCGCGAGTGGAACAAAATATGGGCAGTTGTAACTGCCCAGTCACATGCGGACATCCACGTGGCGTCCACGTCAGACACACGTGTCTGACACGTCATCACCACGTAGGATTCAGAGGCCTATCTTGCCACGTGTACAGCCACGTGTCGATGACGTGGGTGTCCACGTCACTGTTCCTTGCCACGTGTTCACGTCAGGGACTGCCACGTGGCAGAAGCTTGTTTAAAAAAAAAAAAAAAAATTACACCCACCGCCGGCGCGTGAGGTGGCTTCCGGCGGCCGGTTTCGACCGGATTTTTTTCTGTAAACTCCAAATTTTATTTGTGATTTATCTGTGAATTAAAATAATTTTTTGAACATTGTTTAAAATTTATTTTGATTTATTGTCTTTTAAATCTTTAGAAATTCGCAGAAAATAAAATTCTTCATCAGAAAATTCTAAATTTTTTCCAGAAAATTTAAATTAAATTGTCCTTCATGGGTGGCTACTGAGACTGATTTTTTGATACTTTAGAAAAATTAAGCTCTTTTTTGTTCTCGCTTGAGCATTTGTTTTTCGCGTATATTATTTGAAATTTGGCAAAGTAAATATTCTTGAAAGTATCAAAATGTATTTCAATCACTGAAAATATTAAAAAATTCCGCAAACATTTAATATTTACCCTCATCCTTCAGGTATGCCTTTGATCTATAGCAGATATAGGGTACTTCGGGGAGAAGCCCTTGAGCGACGTATCCATGAGCTACCGGGGGTCATAGAAGATTTGGTGTCGTACCGAATGGATCCCAAACACTCTTTGAAAGAGCATTGGAGGGTAATGAGAAAGTTACACCGCCAAGTTCACTTTTATGGTACTGACATTCATCCGTTTGAAAAACGGTGTGATGTCTTCAAGCAATCTCTTCCGGTTGAACTTCATAAAGTTTGGGAAGAGGCGAGAAACTATATTGGAAGAGACAACTCTATTGAAAACTTTATTCACAACATGCATAATGGATGGAAATTATACCTCAAGAAAAAGGCTGAAAAGGCTTTGTTTCTTAGTCTGAATTCTAACCTCCGCAACTTGAGGTCCGGCATGAGGAAGAAATCAACTCATCGGTCCTTGAAGCAAGTACCTTGTGACAGGCTGTCTCAAGCTATTGCCAATGAAGCTTTTGTTCAGTCTTGGCAATCAATCGAACCAGAGGGTCGATTTTTCCGATTTGAATGATTTTTGTAATTTCATTTCCATTTGAAGATATTCTATGTTATTTGTTTGTTTTCTACATGAGACTGGATTTGATAATTGTTTATTTGGATCTTAGTTGTTTTGATTCAAAATGCATGCTTTGTTTGCTTACATATTTATGATCGTATATGTATTGTTATGCTATAGCATGTTTGATCATCGTTTCCAGTGGGAGTTCTTAGGTTTTAGAATGACTATCACCAAGAACTTTAGTTTTTTATACTTTTGATATTAAGTCCATAATTATGAGATACTTGTAAATGGATGATGATTGGGAACATTGCGTGAACTTTCGAATCCATTGCTTGTGTCAAGTCTTAATGGAGCTTAATTGACTTAGTATAAAATAAAATATGTGTATAAGGGTTTTAACATCTAATCACCTCTTACATAACAGACTATGGCATCTAAATCAATAATTACTGACCTTAACAAAGGTGACAAACTGAACGGTGACAACTATGACATCTGGCGTCATAAGATTTGGTATGTGCTCGATGAGCAAGATGCTTTGGATGGCATCAACCGAATCTTGGATAACCCAGGTGTTGGAAATAGTGTCCAACAGAGAAGGGATCAAGAGGCTTACCAGGCGTGGAAAAAGAAAAATTCCACTGCTCGTGCAATCCTGGTTAGCTCCGTGATTGATGATTTGATTTACGAGTGTGAGCAGCACCCTACCGCTCATGACATATGGGTGTTTCTCAGGGAGAAATATGGGGGTACGACAATCACTCGTCTGAGGCAGCTGACAATCAAATTTGACACTTATAAGAAATTGCCCAATCATAACATTAAGCAACACATTAGGGTGATGTCTAATATGATTAGGGAGCTTGTGTCAGCTGGCCATATCCTCTCTGATGAGCAGCAAGTTCAAGCCTTAATCCGGTCACTTCCTGACAAGTGGGAGCATCTGAAAATCAATCTAACTCATAATGATAGCATCAAAACCTTTGCTGATGCTGCTCGCCACGATGAACTTGAGGATGAGCAACTTGGAGTTGCAAAATCCATGTCAAGTGCTTACATTGCTGAGACTAGTTCCAAGAAAGCTTCGGGCTTCAAACGTAAGAGGAACTGGAAGAAAGGCAACCCTGGGAAGCAGACTGGTGAGAAGAACAACAACCCCAACCATGGCGGTAAACGTAAGCGTTTTGCTAAGAAGAAGAAAGACAAGAACAAGATGAAGTGCTTCAACTGTGGAGCACTCGGGCACTTTGCTCGAGAGTGCACCAATCCTAAGAAGGATAAGGTAGCACACCATGACTCGTCTTTGTCTTTTGTTCATGTATCTAGTACTGTTTTATTAACTGAATCATATCCTGTGTGGATTGTTGACTCAGGTGCAACAGACCATGTGACTAGAGACCGTGAATCGTTGGTAGAGTTTCGTCGAGTCCCTGTTGGAACAAGATGGATATATGTAGGAAATAACGCCAGAGTGGAGGTTAAAGGGATTGGTACTTGCAAACTGGATTTGCATGGTGGACGAACCCTGATCCTACAAGATGTCTTATTCGCTCCAGAAATTCGACGGAATTTAGTTTCAGTTGTTGCTCTTCTAAGATTAGGATTTAATTTGAACTTCTGTCATAATTCTGTTCATGTTTATCAAGACAATGTTTATTATGGTTCTGGACATCTTAGAGATGGTTTTATGGTTTTTGATTGTAACAGACATAATTTTAACTTTTATGTTAATAGTAGTTCTGTTTTGAATGCTTGTTCCTCCAGTAATTCTATTGTGAATGTTAATAATTGGCATGCTAGATTAGGTCACATAGGACAAGATAGAATGAATCGTCTCGCTAGAGAAGGACTATTGGGTCCAATATCTAAAATCGATTTACCTACTTGTCAAAATTGTCTTGCTGGAAAATCTATTCGTAAACCTTTTGGTAAGGCTATTAGAGCTGAATTTCCATTGCAATTAGTCCATTCAGACATCTGTGGTCCGATTAGTGTTATGGCGAGACATGGATCCTCCTATTTCATTACTTTCATAGATGACTTCACTCGCTTTGGGTACGTCTATTTGATTTCGCATAAGTCTGAAGCACTGGAGTGTTTTAGACGTTACCTTAATGAGGTAGAAAATCAATTAGACAGAACGATCAAATCCTTGAGAACTGATCGAGGCGGGGAATATCTATCAGGTCAATTTAAGGACTTTTGTAGAGAAAAGGGGATAACTAGGCAATTAACTAATCCTGACACACCTCAGCAGAACGGAGTTGCTGAGAGGAGGAATAGAACATTGCTAGAAATGACTAGGTCCATGATGGCGCAAGCTAACTTACCGATTTCCTTTTGGGGAGATGCTTTGTTAACTGCTGCCTATATACTGAACAAAGTGCCATCAAAATCAGTGGCTACCACTCCATATGAACTTTGGACAGGTAGGAAACCTGATCTGAGTAACCTTAGACCTTGGGGATCAGCTGCCTACGTGCTCGACTCGTCGAACAAATATGGCAAGATTGGCCCCAGAGGAAAGATATGTATCTTCATAAGATATGCTCAACACTCTAAGGGTTACGTGTTCATAGGAGAAAATGAAGAGGGTAGCACCACTGAAATCGACTCACGAGATGCGACATTCTTAGAGAACGAATTTCCTAAAAGAGGTGAGATCAAAAGTCGAGAACCTCTATTCGAATTAACTGATTCAGCGAATGGCATTGAGCCAGACGAATCGTTGGTGGAAAATGATACGACTGGACCACTTGATCCAAGTGGGAGTAATTTACCCCAGAACGATATTACTGAATCACAACTTAGGAAAAGTTCTAGAGGAAATATTCCTAGATGTCATTACGACGTAGAAGGACATATTTTTAACATTTCCTCTATAGAAGATGAAGAGCCTAAATCTTTTGATGAAGCTCTATCATGTCCTCAGAAGGACGAATGGAAGAAAGCGATGGAAGAAGAAATGGATTCCATGAAATCGAACCAAGTCTGGGAGTTGGTCAATCTTCCTTCTGGCAGAAAATCTATCGGGAATAAATGGATTCTCAAGATTAAGCAGAAGGCAGATGGAACCATTGATAGATATAAAGCTCGTTTAGTAGCTAAAGGATATACTCAACTTGAGGGTATTGATTACGAAGAAACCTTCTCGCCTGTAGTGAGATTTGCCTCTATTCGCCTCCTTTTGTCCATTGTAGCTAACTTAGATTTGGAATTACATCAAATGGACGTTAAGACTGCTTTTCTTAATGGAGAATTAGAAGAAGAAATCTACATGGATCAACCAGTAGGATTTATTCTTAAAGGCCAAGAACACAAAGTGTGTAAATTGAAAAGATCAATCTACGGTCTTAAGCAGTCATCTAGACAGTGGTATTTGAGATTTCACCGGGCTGTAATCTCTTATAACTTCGTCATGATGGATGAAGACCACTGTGTCTATGTCAAACGTTCAAACAAATTTTTTGTAATACTATCTCTTTATGTTGACGACATTTTGTTAGCCGGAAATGACAAGGAATTCTTAAACACCATCAAGGAATGGCTATCATCTAACTTCGAGATGAAAGATATGGGTGAAGCAAATTTCATACTAGGCGTTAAGATTCACAGAGATCGTTCAAAGAAACTCCTTGCTCTTTCTCAAGAATCTTATATAAGGAAGATCATAGAAAGATTTAGGATGAACGATTGCAAGCCGATAGATACTCCTGTGATGAAAGGCGACAGCCTGAGTCAGGAGATGTGTCCAACAAATCTAGCAGAGAAACAAGAAATGTCAAAAGTACCATATTCCAGTGCTGTAGGGAGCTTGATGTATGCTATGATGTGTACTCGCCCCGACATTTGTTATGCCGTAGGTCTGGTCAGTAGGTATCAATCCAATCCCGGAAGAAGACACTGGGTTGCTCTAAAGAGGATTTTCAGATACCTAAAGGGTACTGCAGACTATTTCCTTTGTTTTCAAGGAAAAGGATTATCGCTGAAAGGCTACACAGATGCTGACTGGGGTGGAGACTTGGATCGTCGTAAGTCCACTTCCGGATATGTTTTCTTACTGAATGATGGCGCCATATCATGGAGCAGCAAGAAACAAAAGTGTGTAGCACTATCAACCATGGAATCGGAATTCGTGGCATGTTCAGCTGCAGTACAGGAAGTTGTTTGGTTGCGGAGATTTCTCCTGCATTTGGGGATAGTAAGTAACTCTGAAGGAGCTGTGACTATTTATTGTGATAGTCAAGCGGCTATGGCTTACACTAGAGATCCCAAATATCATGGACTGACCAAACACATTGACACAAGATATAACTTTGTAAGAGATATCATTGAGAAGAAAGAGGTGACTGTCAAGTACATATCTACGCATCAGATGGTTGCTGATCCTTTCACTAAACCTATAGCTAAAGAGGCTTTCATAGGTCATACCAAGTCTTTAGGACTGCGTAGAATTTGATGTACTAGATTCTGTTAAGAATGTTATTGCCACTAACATTGATGTACTAATGTTTTTATGAATATACACATATTTTGAGATCTATTTTAAAATGTCTTCACTAAAAGGTATGTCGGATAAGTAGAGATTGCCTCTCTCACATGAGCAATCGCCTCTGACACTAGGAGTGTGTAGAGATGAGATTTTCTCAATCAGATGAAATTGGCTCGTTCACATGAGATATCGCCTCTGATATTTTGGAATATGCAGAGATGAGGTTACTATGTATAAAGTAATCGAAATGGATTCCCCACTATCCATTGTACTTATCTTAAGCCAGATATGAGTTTTCTTGGGAGTTGAGCCGAGGACGACGAAAGAAGAAAACTCGGGTTTGGGTATCGAGGAATACTTAAACTGAGATCTGTACGATACAGATTTACAAATCCCTTTGTAAATGACATACGCTTCTGCTCGGGAAGAAAAGTATCGTAACACGTGTTTTCGTACCACGTGTGCAAGGTGACCACAAAGGTTAATGAGCAAATGTATCCCTGCTTTCTCATTATGTGAGACCTTGAGGTTCAAGAGAATCTCAAAATTTATACCCTTAAGACTTTTGACAGTTTCTTATGGTTTCTCATTGGTGTTGCTACTTTAGCACGTTACTAATAGCCATGAATCATACGGCGATGCGGTGCGTGTCTAGGAAAGCTGCTAAAGTGAAATCAGAAGATCCTTGTAGGAAAGGAAGATTATCTTCGACTTACACCCTACTTGCATTCACCAGCTAGCTAATTACATTAAACTTAATTGTTTTGAGATGTAATTGTGAATACATAGTAGTATTGGCCAAAGAGTCGAGTATGCCCTATAACCAAGGTTGGAGGGATAAGGGATACGTCGACTGGTGTAGTACGAAAGATATCTAGGGAATAGCGAGAATAGTCCTCTTCTGGAATTTGTTTCCTTGAGCAGCTATATCACCCTAACAGGTATATAGCAACGTGCTCGTATACTCGCCGGGTCACACGGCCTATTTGCCCATACGAAACTTCGGATGTAAATTGGATTGATCACTGAAAGCACGGGGTCAGCCCGCACGTGCGAGTGGGAGATGTTGGACTGATCCAATGGGCCGGGTCGGATCGGGTTCGCCCATGTGGGCTGACCCGAACCGGATCCGGATCCAGTTGGTTAGGGGGAGTTTTAATTAACTCCCCACTCCTATTTTGTGGGACAACTCTCTCTCTCTCTCTCTCTCCTTCTTATCAGATAATTAAAAGAGACGTTTATTCACTCTCTCTCTCTCTGACAGTTTAATCACAATTACAATTTGAAAAGAGAGAAAACGTTTTACAGAGAAAAAACAAAACAGAGAGAAAAATACTTTTTGGGGAGAATTAATTGATCAATCAAGAACATTGAAGTCAGGGTTCTTAGGCTGTGATTCGTGTCTACTTTCCGTACGTGATTGGAGATCGACCAGAGTATTGGAAATTGCCAGAAGTCAGAAAGAAGAAATTCGTGATTCAATTGCCGGTTCAAATTGCTTAGTAAGATTCTTTTTACTTTATTTGCTTCGATTATGCGAATTTGGAGCATGTATGTTGTAGAAACCAACATTCAGAACACAATTATCAAACATTGTTCTAATAATATGACATATAAAACACTTATGAACTCCAATACTTTCTTATTAACTAAATTAATCCCTAGTTTTTTGATAAAACATCAAACATGGGACGGAAGGTTTGAAAGACATTATAATATACTGCTTCAGTTGGGTGTACGGAATCCCAGAAAATATACTTGGTCGGATCAGAGCAAACAAAAGAACTTGGATTGCACAAGAACGCGGTTTCTGTTAATCCACTTCCACAACAACCAACATTTACTTTATCAAAACCTGCAAATTAGTGTACAATGAAAAGTCTAAAAATTACATAAGTAGTTACAAAAGCAAAAAATAAATATTACAATTGGATTCTCACCTTCTTTCGTTGATTTTGTTGACATATGACTTAGATTAATTATTAAGTAATAATAAATGATTTGGTTAAGTTTTCAAAAGTATTTGAATAATTGAAATTACATAACTTTACAAAGTTTGTATTAAAGTTGCATTTGGATATTTTTTTGGTTTAATATTTGCTTCATTTCAAAGCACCATTCATAATTTGATGATATTCACTTACTCAAATATTTGAAATAAGGTTAAATTTCTCCATTTTTTTTCTTTATCAACTTAATTATACTTTGATCCATGACCTATTTTCCGCCGCGTAATATAATATTTTTTTTTCCAAAAAAAGAATAAAAACTAATAAAAATGCTTTTGAACTTATCTATCTACTTTTCACCACGAGCATCTAACATCCTAATATATTGAAATGATAAATATTTTAAATTACTACCTCCATTTCATAATAATTGTGGTTTTAGAGTTTTGCATAGGTGCTAAGGAACCTAGTAAAAAGCATGAATTTTGAAAAAAATTACCTAAAATACCCTTAATAAATAACAAGGTGATAATTAATATTGAATTGAAATCCTAAAGCGACAAATAGTTTGAACCAAAAGAAATTCTCTAAAACGAAAAATTATAATGGAACAATGGGAGTATTTAATGTTTTCGTAATACTATTTTTCATTTTGCAATTTGCATGAAAACAAATTTAAGTTTTGTTCAAAATACATTTTGCAAATATCTGGAAGATTTACAATATTAACAATGGCTATGCATTTATTATCTAATTACAAGCTTTTTTTTTAAAAAAAAAATCTGATTTCAAATTGCAACAAAGTCAATAAAAATATGCAATATATTAATGGAATAAGTGATCAACATTCGATGACACTCCCAAATACACTACTTTGAAAAAATAAAAATCAACTTACCAAATTGCTGAGGATTTTTAATCACATCTTCAATCGGTTTATATATATCGAGGTACACAATCTTGACACCATGGATTTCTGTATTCGTTAATTTGATTTGCAGCATGCGATTGTAATCACGTGCAGCAGATGACAAGAATTCTACACACCCGCGATATGTTAATGCATTTTCGGAGTGTAACGTTATTAAAATTGGCATGCATTCAATTGGTGGAACTCCTGCAAAACCAATCTTTTGGGACCCCAATTCTAGTAGTTCCTGTATACAATTATATCTAAATTATATTCTGAAGACTATCCCGTAATATACAGTGTTTTAAAAATCGAACCGAAGTGATCGGTTCAATCGATTTAATTGATAACCGGTTAATAATACGGTCCAAACAACACTCAAAATTAACTTTGTTCCTAATCAATTCGAACCGGGAAAAATAGATCAAAAACTGATGAAACAGTGAACCGATTCAACCACTGATCCACTTATTAAAAAGAAAAAAAAGGTTTATGATACGGATTTTTTCTTCTCATCCGCAATATTTAGACTTCGAAATAACTCTCACATCTCTTCTTCTACTTTAACTTTTTAAATGGGAAAATTGCTTTTTTGGTACCATAGGATAGGCTGACTTGCACTTTTGGTACCATTGGATATGAAAATGCAAATTTGATACCATAGGATAGGTTTTCATTGCAATTTTGGTACAAAACCCAAATTTTCTACAAAGTTGTTAGTCCCAAGTGGTCAGATGAGGTCTAGAGGGGGGGGGGGGGGGTGAATAGACCTCTGAAAATTTTTAGACTTAAAAAACTTTCCAGACTTCTGTCAGCAGACTAAGCTGATGAAGAACAGATGACTATGCTGATCGTGAACAAATCTTGAACAGCAGAGTGACCACTATTCTTACAGTTACTTAGCTGTTTTTCAGCAAAACAGTTTTATCAAGAGTATACTTGCAGCGGATGTTTGAAAGTGTTTTTCACAAGTAGACTAAGTCCTTAAAAAGATTTTATCCCCAGTTTTGAAACTCCTTATAAAATCTTTTGATAATTCAAAGTGTAGACTTATGCAATTTCAAAATATGCAAGAATAACACAAAGAATTTTTATAGTGGTTATATGGATAAAAATCATTTAGTCCACTCTTCCAGATCACTTAGATTATGGGTTATACTATAAACACAAAGTTTACAATATGTCTCCACTTATACCTAAACAACAAATGAGAAGGATATAAGCTCGCAATAGGAAATCACAAAGAAAACCTATCCTCTGAAGTTAAATCACTCACACAGACGGATTTAAACTTCGCACAACACTCAGCTAAATACAAGATCACTCAGATCGTATTTTTATATTTTCTTCAACTGGGTTTCTGTCAACAGATGACTTCCACCAGACGAGTGAGCTGTTCGAGCTTCTTGAGACTTAGAAAATTTCTGCTTCAAAAATGAAATCTCAGAATGTTGTTGTGTATGTCTCTCTTCGAAATCAGCTCTATTTATACTTGGATTTGAAAATATGACCGTTGAAGCAAATCACACTTCAAATCCATAGCTTTAGCCCGATTCAGAACGGCTCCCTGCTACAGTCCTTTCTCTGCTGTACTTTCCTGTAGCTGCATTAAATGCACTCTGCTGATCCGAGAGTAAATTCTAATCATTTGCCATTACTACCCTTCTCTTCCAGCATTTATTACACCAAGTGCATTTATACCGTTGGACTAATCTCTTGATCTCTTCTACTCTGCTGATCGAGGTAACTCATCTGATAGATACTCTACTGATCAAATACTGAACTAATCTGATTTGAGTCAGCTGATGGTCTACCCTTCTGATTGCTGTTTCAGCATGAGATCAGTAGTCTTCTGGGCTTTGAACTTTGAACTCTTCTGATGTCTTCTTTTACTTGTTCAAAATTCTTCTAAGGGAACTAAGCTTTCCATACTTAGCTGATTTTGACGTTTTGGAAATCATCAAAACCTTCCCTTATTTTCTTCACTTCTTTGCACTTCATCTTCATCTTCATCCAACAAAAGTTAATGGCGATTTACCCCCTACTAAATGCATAATGTTCAATTTAACCCCTCGTGGTTTAAAAAAGAGCATTTTACCCCTTGAAATTTTGTAAATATTTCACATCGCCTTCCTGATATTTTTAAAGGTGACACTTAATCCATTTTTATTATGATAATGTGATTTTTTACCCATTGTGTTATGATAAATGTGGCAATTTATCCCCCTATGTTAAATAAAATAGTTTGCATGCATACTCTCAATTTCGAAAAGTGAGTTACAATCTCCGGCTGAAGGGGGTAAATTGCTTCATTAAAATTTTAAAGGGGGTAAATTGATTTTTTTTAATTATAGAGGGATAAATTGAACATTATGCATTTCATATGGGGTAAATTTCCATTAACTTTGTGAAAATTTGGGTTTGGTACCAAAATTGCAATGAAAACATATCCTATGGTACCAAATTTGCATTTTCGTATCCAATGGTACCAAAAGTGCAAGTCAACCTATCCTGTGGTACCAAAAAAGCAATTTTCCCCTTTTTAAATATTTTATACAATAAGTTATATAAATTTATTTGATCATCAATTTCAGTAGACAACTCATTTATTTCCCAACTTCAAGTATTTTCATTTTTTTTTTTTGGGTGAAAATCCTCTGTATCATAAATGTGTATCACAAATAAATAATTGACACATGTACATGTGACAATTATTATAATTGTCACATGTACATGTGTCAATTACTTGTTTGTGATACAAAAATTGTGGTACAGAGGATCTTGAGACGTTTTTTTTATATAAAGGTTTAAGTTCAAAAACTCATCATTAAATTCTCTTTTCCAAAGGTGGTTAGTAACAAAACTATTAATTTTGATATGTTATTTACCATAGTTTGTATTGCTGTGATATCATGTTATCATACTTGTATTTATGTTGAATTATTCATTCTCAACTCAAAATTTGTAGAAAAAAAGATTAGTGAGATAACATTTAGTTTAAGGAAATAAACTTAAAATAATGGATAATAATTTATTTTTCCATATAGTTGGTTGCTTACATCAAATTTAAATTAAATTATTATTTTGTAATGAAATCAAATCGGTTGAGCCAGTGATTAAAACGATTAAACTGATATGACCACTAAATAGAAAGACTACCGGTTTAATGTCCGGTCCAATTTTTAAAACATTGGTAATATGAATATAAATTTTTCCAGCAATTCCTTCATCAAATCAGTACCAGACTGATAATACGCGTCATACACCAAGTACATACCCTCAGCTTTTGCTTCAACACCAGAGCTCATCTTTGAATCTGTAGAGTGTTAGTGAAAACAACAAGATTTGCAGAAGATAGGATGCAGGAATTTTTCTCACAAATGTTCTAAGTATTTTAGGGTGCGTAAAGAACGACAAGTCTGATAAGATCTGGATTTATAGAGTTATGGTATTTCGGTTTCCGTGATACCCGTCAACCGTTAGATCCATTTCTTGTCAGTTCTGATCGTGCGGCGTCAGTTACGCCTTTTCAAATTCAAAGCGCATTAAATGAGAGGCGGGAATTTGAACCGCCTTACTGTACTTGTAAAAGCGTGTTTTTAATGAAAACGTTTTTAAACAATAAGCTTTTACACAGTTGATCAGACATGTAATTAAAATACTTATCTGATGGGACTACCGTCCTGATGACAAAGCTGTTATCAGTGAAAGCCAATAGCTGATAACCTTCCTCGGTTGTTTGTCAATCCAGCTAAATAATTAATTTTTGATCTTCAAGACTTTAATCTTCTGATGAAAACATAACTTCAACTAACTTTCATCAACAAATTTCATCTTTTAATCAGAAGTACCGCTAGTCTTACACGTTCCCCCTGACTTTAAGAATTCATAAGTTAACTAGTCTGTTGAGAGTTAATCCTTGAAGATAATATGATGAGTAAGCTGTTGAACTTCAGTCTTCTGATGAGTTCCCCTCAGCTTATGCATCCAATTTTAGTAGACCTAGTTCAGCTCTTAGAGTTGAAAACCTTGTCTCACTTAGAGGTTTAGTTAAGATGTCAGCAATCTGATTTTCAGTAAACACATATTCTATCATGACATTTCTTTTCTCCACATGATCTCTAATGAAATGATATTTGATCTCAATATGTTTAGTCCTTGAATGACTTGTAGTATTCTGAGTAAGGCTGATTGCACTTGTATTGTCACAGTAGATAGGGATTCCACTGATTTTTATGTTGTAATCTTCCAGTTGATGCTTCAACCATAATATTTGTGCACAGCAAGCTCCATCAGCTATGTACTCAGCTTCAGCAGTTGATATGGATAATGAAGTCTGTTTCTTACTCATCCAAGAGATCAGACGACTACCTAAGAACTGACAGGCACCTGTTGTGCTTTTTCTGTCAATCTTCCAGCCAGCAAGGTCAGAATCTGAATATCCAATGAGTTCGAATCCAGATTCCCTAGGATACCACAATCCCAAATCTTCAGTACCATTAAGATATTTGAGTATCCTTTTGGCAGCTAGGAAATGAGATTCCTTAGGATTTGATTGATACCTCGCACAAACCCCAACAGAGTACATAATATCAGGTCTGCTAGCTGTTAAGTATAACAGTGACCCAATAATTCCTCTGTACTTGGTTATGTCCATTGATTTGTCATCTTCATCTTTATCCAAACGAAGACTAGTAGACATTGGAATATTAGCAGTAGAGCTAGTTTCCATACCAAATTTCTTGAACAGATCCTTTGTGTATTTTGCTTGGCTGATGAATATTCCATCAGACAACTGTCTTACTTGCAAGCCAAGAAAATAATTAAGTTCTCCCATCATGCTCATTTCAAACTTGTTCTGCATCAGCTTTGAGAACTTATCACACATCTGTTGATTTGTTGAACCAAAAATGATGTCATCCACATATATTTGCACAAGAAAAATATGTTCTTCCCATTCAATAGTGAACAGGGTCTTGTCAACCTTACCTTTGCGAAATCCTTTAATTAAAAGAAAATCAGATAAGGTATCATACCATGCTCTTGGAGCCTGTTTCAGTCCATAGAGGGCTTTCTTCAGACGATACACCTTGTCTTCTTCTTGATAAGCTTCAAATCCAGTTGGTTGTTCAACATAAACTTCTTCTTGCAATTCTCCATTAAGAAAAGCTGATTTCACATCCAGCTGATAGACTGTGAAATTCTTATGAGCAGCATAGGCAAGAAAGAGTCTGATAGCCTCTAATCTTGCTACTGGTGCAAAAGTTTCATCAAAGTCAATACCTTCTTCTTGACAATAGCCTTTGGCAACTAATCTTGCTTTATTTCTGGTGACCACACAATCTTCATTCATTTTATTCCTGAATACCCATTTATTGCCAATTTCTCTTTGATGACTTGGTCTAGGAACTAAGTACCAGACTTCATTCCTTTCAAATTGATTTAGCTCTTCTTGCATAGCTTCAATCCAGTTTGAATCACTAAGAGCTTCGTCCATCTGTTTGGGCTCAATTTGAGATAGGAAGCTGACAAACATTGCTTCACTTGCAGCAGCTCTCCTTGTCTTTACTCTACCCAAAGGATCACCAATCACCAGCTCTGGTGGGTGATTCTTGAGCCATCTAAGATCAGTTTGCAAATCATAATGTTGTCCTCTGTTGTGATCTTGCAACACTACTGTCGGAGTTCCAATAGTAGTCTGTTGAACAGCAGTTGTCTGTTGAACATTCTCTGGTCTGTCAGCTGTTTGCAACTCCTCTGTTAGACATTCAGCATTGTGATTTTGAACAGCACTTGAGTTTGCAGCTGAGTTGAGATCAGGTAGTATGATGGGAATATATTCTTCATTCTTTCCAACACTCAATTTCTGAAAATCAGTAGACATATTCTGATCAGTACTTCGATTCTTTTCAGAAGATTAACTAGGTTCATCAAATACTACATGAATGGATTCTTCTATAAGTAAAGTTCTTTTGTTAAAGACTCTATAAGCTTTACTAATAGTAGAATATCCTACAAATACTGCTTCATCAGCCTTTTCTGCAAAAGCAGTAAGGTGATTTTTCCCATTATTTAAAATAAAGCATTTACAACCAAAAATTCTAAAATAATGAATGTTTGGCTTTCTGTTGTTCCAAACTTCATATGGAGTCTTGTTTTGGTGCTTGTTGATCATGCATCTGTTTTGGGTAAAGCATGCTATATTTGTTGCTTCTGCCCAAAATCTTTGAGGCAGCTTAGCTTCAGCTATCATGGTTCTGGTAGCTTCTTTCAGAGTTCTGTTTCTCCTTTCAGCAACTCCATTCTGTTGAGTGGTTCTGGCAGCAGAGTACTCATGGCTGATTCCTCTGGCATTACAATACTCTTCAACAGTAGAGTTTGTAAATTCAGTCCCTCTATCTGATCTGATCTTTAGTATCTTCATACTCTTTTTATTCTGAATTTGCTCCATCAGATTTGTAAGATGTTCCTTGGTTTCACTTTTCTTCTTCATGAAAATCACCCAAGTATATCTTGAATAATCATCCACAACAGCTAGGCAGTATTTATTTCCACCATTGCTGATTGGATCAATGGGTCCAAATAAGTCCATATGTAGCAGCTCCAATATTCTTCCAGAAGATTGATGCTTCCTGCTTTTGAATGATGATTTGATTTGTTTACCCTTCTGACATGCGTCACAAAGCTTATCTTTGCTCATGACTGTCTTTGGAATTCCTTCTACCAGATCATTCCTTGGTTTCACTTTTCTTCTTCATGAAAATCACCCAAGTATATCTTGAATAATCATCCACAACAGCTAGGCAGTATTTCTTTCCACCATTGCTGATTGGATCAATGGGTCCAAATAAGTCCATATGTAGCAGCTCCAATATTCTTCCAGAAGATTGATGCTTCTTGCTTTTGAATGCTGACTTGATTTGTTTATCCTTCTGACATGCGTCACAAAGCATATCTTTGCTCATGACTGTCTTTGGAATTCCTTCTACCAGATCATTCTTGATAAGTCTGTTGATGGTCTTGAAATTCACATGATTCATTCTCTTGTGTCACAGCCAACTGACTTCACTTGGTGTTGATGCCACCAAACAAACGCTTGAATTCTTGTCAATAGAATTTCAGTCCACTATGTAGACATTCCCTTGTCGTCTTCCAGATAAAATAACCTTCTTTGTACCAATCTGTTCAACGTAGCACTTATCTGTTGAGAAGATGACTGAATATCCTTTGTCACAAAATTGACTTATGCTAAGCAAAGTGTATTTGAGGCCTTTAACATAAGAGACGTCAGATATCTCAATGTTGCCTTTGATTAGCTTTTCACTTGCTACAATTTTGCCTTCCTTGTTGTCTCCAAACGTCACATTTGGACCATCCACAGCAACAACATCAGTCAGCTCATGTATGTTTCCACACACGTGTCTTGAACAGCCATTGTCCAAGTACCAGGTCTTCTCTACTTTACTCCTACTCCTAATCCTAACCTACAAGACAAAATAAAATTGTTTTAGGTACCCTTATTGAGAGGGTCCTGAAGGATTAGTTCCACCTTTGACAACCCAAGATGTTGATGTCTTAGGCTTCTTAGGCTTTTGAGTTTCAACAGGAGCATGAACAGTTTTGCCTTTATCACGTTCATCAGATTTGCCATGTTGTTGATAATCAGCATGATAAGGATAATGTTCATAAGCAGAATAAGATGCATGATAAGCAGGATATGCATGCATTGGATGAGCAGGATATGGTGCATAGTAAGTTAGAAATTGAGGTGCATGATACATAGAAGGATATGCAGCAGGTTGCACATAATAAGACTCATTTCCATACCAAGTATTTTAATTTTTCTTATTTTTATGCTTCTTTGGTTTACTAGATGCTTGCTCATTTACAGACGACTTAGTTTTATCACTAGTCTGATTGGTTTTGGCCTTGTCAGAGGACTTCCTAGGACTCTTCTGTTTGGACTTACCAGTCTGTTTTCCTACACTAGGCTCTTTGCTCTTTTTAGCCTTATGAGTTTTTGTCTCCTTTAAAACTTTCTCAGGTGAAGCAGGTTTAGTAGTCTGAACATACAAAATGACCTTAATGTTGTCAGCTGATATAAATATTTCAGTATGGTTCAGTTCTAACTTATCCTGATCTAAAGGTGTCTTCTGTTTACTAGACATATGAGTGGATGCAACAGATGACTTTTCATGAGACTCAATTGTTTTCTCAAGTTCCATGATTTTTCCTTTAAGGACTTCACATTCAGCTTTCAGAGATTCATTTTCTTGCTCGAGCTGTTTATATTCATCTGATTATTTTGGCTTTTCAGCCTTGAGATTCAGTGAACTGTTTTGCTCTCTTAGCAATATCATCTCTTCCTTAAGCTTTGTAAATGCTTCAGCAATACTTGTATTGTTAAGCATCATTTGTTCAAATGAATTAAATAATTCATTATCTAGAGGAGTTACCTCATCATCCTCAGAGCCATCAGATTCCTTAGCCATCAGGCAGAGAAGAGCAGGTTTCTCTTCGTCAGAAGACTCTTCATCAGAAGTGTTTGAATCCGAATCTGATTAGTAGATAGCAGCTAGCTTTTCCGCTTCTGCCACCAGCACCTTGCATTTCTGATGATTTCTTTCCTTTCTGATTCTCTTTTCTTCTTCAGTGTACTTTTCAGCTTTAGAATATGGGCAGTCTCTGATGAAATGACCCAATTTCCTGCAGTTATAGCACATCATTTTAGATTTGTAAGAATTATCTTGAGAAGAAGAAGTAGGGTTAGAAGTAGAAGCATTGTTGTATTTGTTCATCATTTTTCGTTTGTAGAACATTTTGAAATTATTCATCAGCAATGCAACGTCTCCAGCAGTGTACTCCTTTTTGTTGAGTATTGTGGCTTCATCAGATGAGTCCATGTCTTTGCATTTATGGGCTGGCCTTCTAGGATTTTCAGCAGCAACTAGGGCAGCTTTGGGACTTGAAGTAGAGGTTTCTTCAACACCCATTCTTGGCAGTTTATACTCGTATGCCTTGAGTACTGAGAACAGCTCGGTGAGTGAGATCTTTCCCAAGTCTCTTGACTCTTCCATGGCTGTCATCTTCATGTTGAACTTAGGAGGTAGAGCCTTCAGCACTCTGACGGTTATCTCCTTATCAGTGAAGGTTTTTCCAAGCTTTAAAACTTCATTCAGCGTCCTTGTAAACCTTGTATCCATCTGATCAATGGTTTCCGCAGACTTCATCTTGAAGTTGTCCAGCTTTTCCAGAGCAACACTCAGCTGATGCACTTTGATAGCGTCGTTTCCTTCGCTCATGTCACGAACCTTATCCCACATTTTTTTGGTAGTCTTGCAATGCTTGACTTTGTCAAATCTGTCGTTGTCAAGGGCCTTGGTCATGATGAAACGACCAACTTTATCCAGATTGTACAGCTTGATTTCTTCAGCTGTCATCTCTGTTAAGTCTTTCTCCACTATATCGACTTCATCAACATTAATAGTCTTGGTGAATTTGAATGGACCTTTGATGATACATGTGTACATGTTATCATTGTAGGCAGCTAAGAAGATCTCCATTCTGATCTTCCAGTCTTCAAAACTCATATCAGCTATGTGGGGAACATGGCTGATACAATCCATTTTTCAAAAATTTTAATTTTTCAAAAAGATGCTCTTTTGAAAAGTTTGAAAACCTTTGAAAAACACTCGGATCAAGCTCGTTGATCAGGCAGCTGATTCGAATGAACCACCCGCTCTGATACCACTTGTTGGTCCCAAGTGGTCAGATGAGGTCTAGAGGGGGGGGGGGGGGTGAATAGACCTCTGAAACTTTTTATCAAATTTGAAACTTCAAAACTGTTGCTTAAACTTAAACAGACTAAGCTGTTACCGAACAGTAAGTTTACAAGGCTGATCGCGAACAGATCTTTGAACAACTTTGTTGACCACTAATCTGATAATTACTTAACTGATTTTTGCTGAAATCAGTTTCAATACTTGAGTACTTGCAGCAGATTTTCAAAGTGTTTTTCACAAGTAAACTTAGTAGTTTGAAAATTTTGTCCCCAGTTTTGTAAACTCCTTTAAATTAATTTTCAAATAGTTTTATAGTGTGTTTTATGCAGATCCGAAAATATGCAGAAAAAACTTATGCAGAAATAAACACCAGAATTTTTATAGTGGTTATATGGATTGAAATCCTTTAGTCCACTCTTCCAAGTCACTTAGATCTTGGGTTATACTATAAACACACAGTTTCCAATATACTCCACTTTCGCCAAAACAACAAATGAATCTGGCCGTAAGCTCGCAATAGAAAATCACAAAGAAGACCTATTCGACAGAGACTTATCACTCACAAAGATGGATAAGAACTCCTAACAACTTTTCTCTCTTACATATTCACTCAGAAAATGTTTTCTTGAACTTCAACGGCTTCTGTCAACAAATGACTTTCAGCAGACGAGTGAGCTGTTTTTGAGCTTTTGAGACTTAGAAAATATTTTGCTTCGAATTCAATCTCTCAGAAGTTGTGTATATTTCTTCCTTCGTCTCTTCAGCTATTTATAGTCACTATTTGAATTTTGTCCGTTGAAGAGAGACAAAATTCAAATCTCTTGATTTCTGGTCCTTAAAATCCGCGAACGGCTCTCTGCACAGTGACAGTACTGCAGACTGTCCTTTCTGTCAGGCAGCATTAAATGCACCAAGCTGATACGAGGTCTTTCTTTAATCATTTGTCTTTAATAACCTTGTACTTCAGCATTTATTACTTCCAGGGGCATTTATTACTATTGGGTAGACTTCTTGATCCTTTCCACTTGGCTGATCGAAAGTGCAAGTCTGATGATGAACAGACCTGATCCCAAACTTGAACAAATCTGATTTGAGTCGGCTGATCTTCACCAGTCTGATTTCTTTCCTTCAGCAGATCAATAGTCTTCTGAACCTTGAATCTTTGACCCTTCTGATAGTCTTCTTAATTGGTCAAAATTCTTCTAAGGGATTTTACAACTAAGTTTTCCATACTTAGCTGATCTTAGGTTTTGGAAATCATCAAAACCACCCTTTACTAATTGACTTCAGTGCTTTTCATCTTCATCCTTATCCAACAGGTAAGAACTTAAAAACTCGCAAATGTTGAGATTATATTGACTGAATGCGAATTTAGCATCCTCTCCAAAAAAAAAAAAAAAAAGGCAGCGAATTTAGAAAATTAAAATTACATCAATTGGGAAAGTTTCTTGAGAACTTTATGAGTTTTCACTTGAACCGGCAGCAGCGGAATGCAAGGCAGCACGTCGAGGACTTGAATTCGGTATAGCTAATGGCTGGAGCAAAATCATTTTGGAAGGGGATTGCAAGACAATAATCAACGGAATAAAAGGTTTTCAACCAAGCGTCCATCCATTGGGCCATTTATTTGATGATATTAAGGATTTGGCCAGGAACTTTGAATCTTTTAATTGCTTTCATGTTTTTAGAGAGAACAACTCGGTTGCTCACGCTCTTTATAGAGTAGCATTTACTCTTTTTCCACCTTTTGTTGAACTTCCTAGCTTTATCCATGACCTTGTAATTGATGATATGTCTATTTAATAAATTTACCTATGGGTTTCCTCAAAAAAAAAAAAAAAAAAAAGTTGCTTTTCAAATCTGATTTATTTAATTCCCTCGCTTTCTCATCATGAAGAAATAGCTCCACCTTTTCAATTTTCTTGATTTTGACTTGATATATTTTTGAGTTAATTTTTTTTATGCAAGTTTAAATATTTTTAGATTTTTGGTAAGATCTTTTAGGCCGTTGAATGAAGAAGATGATTTCTAGTTCCTAATTTCATTTTTCCACTTCCAAACTAAGAATGTGGTGGTTATAAAATTTCATAAAGCCAAGGAGAAAACATGCTCAAAGGCAGCACTTGGTCAGGGGTACGCTGGAACTTTTACCAGGCTTTTAATTTCAACAAATTTGTGTTGAGTAATACATTGCTCATCCATGGATTTATTATAATTTGATTTCTTGTTTTCATTTTTTAAGGCAAAAATTTATTTTTTCATACCATAAAACTTGACATATTTAACTTTTCATACCAAACTCGCCAAAAACACACTTCCTCCATTTTTTTATTTGTCGCTTTGGAGGATTGCACACGAATTAAGAAATGTCATAAATAGCCACTTTTTTGAATCAAAAATTCAAAAATACCCTTGTAATCAAATAATCTTAGCATTAATTAGTATTAGTGATAATTATTAGTAAGAAGGGTAAAACTGGTCAAAGAACATTAATTTTACATTGAAATCCTAAAGCGACAAATAAAAGTAAACAAGAAAATTTTGCCAAAGTGACAAATAAAAAAAATGAAGGGAATATCAGTTTTTGACAGATGTTACAAATACTTCCATTAGTTTTGTGATGGAATTAAACCATGAAAATAGTGTACCGAAAGTGAGAATTAACTTAAAACACAGTACAAAAAATACAATTTTGTCCATTAAATACTTGCTTTTACTTACACTTTTACTAATTAATATTAAGTAAATTACTTTGCATTTGTACACTTACATTAAATATATTTGTAAACTAAACCAAAAATTTAATGTAATTTAATTGTAAATCCAATTTACCAAATTTGGAGGTAATGTGTTAAACACAATCATATTAATGCGCGCGAGTATCGCGTGCGGCGACTAATTGTCATGTTAAATATTAGCTAAGTGAATCAAATATTGTGTAGTTTTATTTGAGATTAGTCTAAGCATATTCCAAAAAAAAAAAAAAAAAGTCTAAGTATAATAGTCAACCTATTATTGTAGTCACAAGGAGTACGCACGGTTGTGCACAGTTTGGTAAATCATTCGAACCGTATCAAAATCAAATGTTCAATTCGTATCGAAAGTCAAACCAAAATATTGATTCAATATACAAGTCTGATTATCGAACCATATTTCGGTTTTTTTTTTTTTTTTTTTTTTTTTCCCGTCAGCCGTTCATCTCTTGGCAATGATTGTTCTTGCCCATTTAATTAGGAAATCAGTTATCGATTCAACTAAATTAATTATTTCCTATCATTTTCCAACCCTGGAGTTCTTTTTATATTTAAGTAAGTATTCAATTATTGCAGTATTTCTAATATAGGTTCCCTCAATTTTTAAATTTTTTAATATATTAACTCATTTGGTTCTTATTTTTAATTTTCATTATATTATATTATTATTTATGATGATCACTTTTGATATGTCTTTTTTACAATTTTTCAGTGCTCTATTTCATATTATAATATATTAAAAGTTAAATCTTATAGAAATTTTAAAATTACATATAAAATTAACAAGCCACATACAACATCGTGCACCTTTCTATTATTCATAAAAAAAAGTATAATTATAATATTATGTTTTAATATTCAATTAAATATTTAATAGTTCGAATCCAAAATCAATACCCGATCCATGTTTACATAGATTGAGGATTATGACATCAAAAGAAAACTGGTAGGAACTTAAAAACTCGCAAATATTGAGATTATATTAACTAAATACGAAATTAGCATCCTCTAAAAAAAACAAAAAAAGCGAATTTATATAGAAAAGTAAAATTACATCAATTGGGAAAGTTTCTTGAGCAAATTGTCCGCTATTGGACGAATGGATTCGAAGAGATATCTGTAGGTTGTTTCAGTTGGGTGTATTGCATCAAAAAATACATATTTCGACGGATCGGAGCAAAGAACCGATCCTGAATTACACAGAAATGTTGCTTCTATAAGTCCGGTCCCACAACAACCAACATTTGCCTTTTCAAAACCTACACAATTAACAACCAACATTACAAATTTGCTTTTCTCGAAAGAAAAGCACTAATGATTTTGATAGCTTATAGAAACATTGTATTGTCCATAATTGCAAAAAACTCCCTATCTTACTTTTATTAGAAGAAACCCCCTGTGTTAACAACTCAAAAATATTTACCCTCTCCAAGGTCGCAGTGTGTTTTACTCCCTTTAAGTCGAAGTATTTTTCATGATTTATGGGAGAAGTGACAGATATACCCCTAGATTTTATTTTTCCCTTGGGTTAAGATGCCACAATTCCATGTTTGGCTTAAAATAATTGGGAATGATTCCCCTGTCCCTAAACTTTTGAAATCGACAATAACCCCCAGTATACTTGGGGCCATTTGGTAGGACCTAATAGGGGGTATTAGGTCATATTATATGAGTTAATATGGGCTAATACAATATTTGGTGGCATTGTTCTAATACCGGGTCAAATGGATTAAATCCTTACGACCCGGTATTAAGACTAGATTATAATCCACCCAGACGTTGGTGGATTAGTTAATCCGGGTAAATATGGATTAGGTAAATATCACTAATAACCTCAAATTTATATATTTCATTTTTAACATATCATTAAATATCATAAATTCTTTTCAAATATCTGAAAATGGAAAAATATTATACATAAATAAATCACAAATTAAAATCTATATCAATTTAGAATTAACATGGAATCATTCAATCAAATCTACCAAACATGATTTTAATATGGCCTTCAATCCGGCTCCAATCTAATCCACCTTAATCCCATACACCCTACCAAATTAGCAATAGCCCCATATGATCAACATTTAATGTACAAATGTGTGTGAGCTAATAAAATGATAAAATAGGATTTTTTTTCCCAATAAAATGTTAGCACGGATAGATTTTCGCAAATATAATAATACATGAGATTTGTTTGTTAATGAGAAATAACACATTGAGAATTTTTGCATTTTACTCTAACCTTTAAGTACAATATTAACCACATTAACTAGTTAATACTCCCTTCGTTTTTTTTTATTAGTAGCTTTGGACGATTACACACAAATTAAGGAATGTCATAAATAGTCACTTTTTTTAAGCAAAAATCTAAAATATCCTTTTAATCAAATATGCTCAGCATTAATTAGCATTAATAACAAATATTAATAAGAAGGGTAAAATTGGTAAAATAACATTAATTTTACATTGAAATCCTAAAGCGACAAATAAAAGTAAACTAAATAATTTTGTCAAAGCGACAAATAGAAAAAACGGAGGAAATACTTAACAGTAAAATAATTTTGAGCATGCCAAAAAATAAAATAAAATGAGACTTACCATATTTGGAGGGATTATGGACAATGTCATTTAATGGTTGGTATATATCGGCATAGATAAGTATTGAGTTAGGCTTTTGCATAGTTTTCAACATATCTTGGAGCTTGTTATTGTAATCCAATGCAATATTTGAGAAAGTGTCGACGCAGGGTCAACCAAAAATTGGTTGGCCCGAGTATAAAGCGATGACGGCTGGTACGCAACCAATCGGTGGTAGTCCCACCAATCCTATAATTTCCGCTCCCTCCTCCCTTAGACCCTACATTCACGTCATAACTTAAATTTAAAATACTTATTATGTTGTCTGGACAAAATATTCCAGTGTTTCTGTTGAAAATATCGAAAAAATTATATTTTTAAATCATTGAAAATGAAAATAAGGTGTAATTTCAAAACTATATATTTGCCTTAACATTCTATTCTTTTTCTTCATTTAATAGTTTTTCTTGTATTTTCGAAATATTTTCAGAAGTATCTAGAAATATTTTCAATATTTAACTGATTGTTGACCCAATTAAACTGAAATTTGACTTCTACAATATTAACTCAATCACAAAAGAGAATTTTAAAAACGAGACAAATTTAGATTAAAATAAATTAGAGTATTTATTATGTACCTCTATAAGTTGTTTCAATTGTTGGAGTAACATTTGTAGGTATGTGGTGATATTGTATGTTAGTCTTCGTAATGGTGTGCTCATATAATTAACTGCAATGTCATTTGTGCCAATGCTAATTACAAAAGCGGCCTTCTTTAATAGCGTTTTAGTTCTGTTCTTTCCAATTGCGGCTTCAAGTTTTGTTTTGTACTCTTTGAAATTTTCCTGTTGCTTTGGCACAGAAATCACCCCATTCGGCCAAAATACGAATCCAAATTAAATGTGGTACAATACGAAAAATATTGTTGTCAAATTCGCATGCGGAATAGATATAGGAGTCAATGGCAATTTTATAATGTTCAATTTATCTCCATGTGATTTGAAAAATAGCACTTTATCCCCTGTATAATCTTATAAAGGTTTCATCTCGCTTCCCTAACATTTTTATATGTGACAGTTTACTCTCTGTGTTATGAAAATATTATAGTTTACCTCTATGTTTTATGATAAATGTAGGGTTATTTTGGGATATCCAAAAATTGAATATTAATAATGAGAGTATATAGTAATAAACTTATTTAATATGACTTAGAGATTAAATATTCAAATGCCTACATGACTAAGGTTCCACATTAATTGTCATTAAACAACTAAGTTTGATTCCAACGCATTAAACTAACCATGAATCTTTAACTAATTTGTTTTAATTATTACTACTTCTTATTTAATATGAATAATTACTCACTAATTGAGCTGTCAACGGGTCAAGCCCAGTTCCAGAAGAAGCAAAACAAACTCCAGTCATAAGCTCGTCAAGGCTAAGGGTGGGGTCCAAATAAGGTGGCACGTACTCTTTGACACCAACATACGAAGCTGCACGTTTAAATAAAATGATGGGAAAAAAAATAGATTAAAGATATGTATTAGTATTATTCATTACAAGAAAACTATTTTTTAATCGACAAAATATTAATTTTAGTATAAATAATTTCATTTTAAAAAAATTATTCGTGTTTTGAAACATCTAAAAAATGAAACAAAAGTAAGAATTTAGATACAGAGTTACTTTCTAACAAAATATTTTTCTTTTGGAGAGAAAATTAATAATATCGCACATTCATTGTTATTGGAAATACGGAGAAATTTGGCGTTTAATTAAAATATAACGACAGAAATAAAAGAACGAATAAGAAACGAACTTACTTATAAAATCCGTGACAAGTCTTCCGTCACAAAATCTTCCGGTGGGAGTGTGATTCACAAAATTAGTTCCATAAGGTGGAAAATCAGCTTTAAAAATACTATTAATGTAATTATTGTTGCCGGAATCAACTGTAGAATCACCAAATACATAAACCGCAGAAATCGTATTATTGAATGGTCGAATTAACTCTCGGGATTCGCTAACGGTAACGATAACGATAATTAGGGTCACAAAAATGAATAATAATAAGCCAAGGGAAGACATATTTGTCTATGAAGAATATATTGAATGAAGGAATTGTGAGCAAATCAAATGACTATGGAATCATATTTATAATATAAAGTTGGCCAATTAAAGAAATTTCAACAGTCCTAATAAAATGAATAAGAACTATTTCATTCTGTTTTGCTTAGCTTTACTAAAGTATTTCAAATATTTAAGTGATGTAAATAAACGGATATGTTTTAACATGACAAATATAGCAAATTTTAATGAATTCCCGAATTTATGGTTCGTTTCATTACTTTCAGCAATTATGATGTGAATTGGATAGGAGTTGTTTTGTTCAAAGTGATGGTAATTGTCATAATTATTATTGCACATATATTTTCTAAATTAATTAGTCAACATAATATATATATAGACTAGTAATATTGGTGTCTTATAACATTATGTGTAATTTAAATATATACATATATTTCTTTATATGTCAGGATAGGATAAAATCACAATTTATTATAGTCTAACAAACATAATAGATATTACAAGAATAGTTTATAAAAAACTTGGTTTACTAAGGTAACATAATTAACTCTTAAAGGCTTTATTTGTTACATAATTTTTATAATTTAATAAAAAAAATTAAACTACAAATCAAAGTATTTAGTTCGTAATAGAATATGCTGGTACTTATGTATGAAGCAAAAATAGAATATAATTTAATATAATTGACTGTTATTATTGATAGAATTTAAGTATTTAAATTAATACTTACTCAAACTTAAATTCGTAAAAAATAATTGATGTTGCACGAAAATGATCACGGTTATCTCCTGGATTGCCTCCTCCTATCTTGATCATCTTCAAATCTCGATCTGATGTCATGGGACGAACTTCGAGGAAACTATTCAGTTATTCTTCATTCTTCTGCAACTTGTCCTTCAAATGAAAATGAGGGTAGTATTTATAGGTAAAATTGAGGAGGTGAAGAGTCACCTTATTAAGGGTGGGATATGAGAAGCCACCATCAATTAGGTGGAGAGGAAAAGTCTCCCACTAACTTCAGAATTGAATAGGGGCAGGATGGTCATTCTAATGAATGTCATAAATGTAATTCTTGATTAATTATTTTAATAATATGAAATTTGGTAATTACTGAAATGCCCTTATGATTTATATATCCACATCATAAGCCCCCCAATTCCATAAATGAATATCTAGAGATATTCAATTGTGGAATTTATTAATCTTTAAGCATGGGATCATCCCATAAAAATATTTATTTTAAGATTGCACCTTAATTATGGAAAAATCCTTAGGGAGGATTCAAATAGATTTTTCAGCTTATAGTTTTCAAAACATCAGCATGATATTTTCCTTTAGAAGTTGTCACTGCCAAAAATCCTTCAAAATATCACCACGAAGTATCTGTTTCCAAACTTTAATGCATCGTTGTAGTAATAGTTCTCATGTTCTCTCTCTTTTTTTTTTTAGTGGGAATATGTGGAACACTTGCCTCGACTGGCTCAATCGAGGCATCTTTGTCTCTACAGTTTTGCTTGAGACACTTTTGCCACGGCTATAGCTTTGCCGAGATACTCTTGCTTCATAAGTAATTAGGCCGAGGCATTCTTGCCTCGCTAGTAGTTCAGTCGTGGCATCCTTGTCTCGACAGTAGTTTGGCTAAGGCGTTCTTGCCTCGGCAGGAGTTCTTCCGAGGCATTCTTGTTTCGACAGGAGTTTTACCGAAGGATTTTTGCCTCGGCAGGAGTTCTCCGAGGCATTCTTGTTTCGGCAGGAGTTTTGCCGAAGGATTTTTGCCTCGGCAGGAGTTTTGCCGAGTCATTTTTGTTTCGGCAGGAGTTCTGCCGAGGCGTTCTTACCTGAACAGGAGTTCTGCCGAGGTGTTTTTGTCTGGGCAGGAGTTCTGTCGAGGCGTTTTTGTTTGGGCAGGAGTTCTGTCGAAGCGTTCTTGCCTCGACAGTAGTTTGGCCGAGGCGTTCTTGCCTAGGCTCGACAAAATATTTCTCGAATGAGTACTTGGATTTTGGGATTGGGCTTTTCTATATGTACCTTAGTTTTTATTTTTGTTTTGATTATTTTCTTTGATGTATGGTTAGTAACTTGTGATTGATCTCAGTTGCTTTTGAACTTGTGATATTTCACCTTCATATGTGTATATCATTGCATTTCCGTTAGAGTTGTTTATACAACATTTGGTCATTGTAGGAGAATTATTATGCCTTCGAAATGAAAGAGTTTTTGTTTGTTCCTTTTAAGAGGTGTTACACTTTTGGAGAGTTTCTT
This sequence comes from Penstemon barbatus, assembly GCA_003313485.2. Lineage (NCBI taxonomy): Eukaryota > Viridiplantae > Streptophyta > Magnoliopsida > Lamiales > Plantaginaceae > Penstemon > Penstemon barbatus. The sequence continues at coordinate 74,513,508 of CM064883.1, forward strand.
TTTTACCCCTTTTAGAGGTGTAACACTTTTGGAGAGTTTCTCTTTGTCTCCACTATGAAAGAATTTTTGTTTGACCTCTTTTAGAGGTGTAATGCTCCTTTGAAGAGTTGTTTATTCTACCTTCGGTATGAAGGTGCTTCTTTAATCTGACCCCTTTTAGAGGTGTAATGCTCTTTTGATGAGCGGTTTATTCTACTTTCGGTATGAAGGTGCTTCTTTAATCTGACCTCTTTTAGAGGTGTAATGCTCTTATGATGAGCGAATATTTTGGCTTCTGTTAGAGGTGTAATGCTCTTTTGATGAGCGATTTATTCTACCTTCGGTATGAAGGTGCTTCTTTAATCTGACCCCTTTTAGAGGTGTAATGCTCTTCTATTGAGACTTCTTTAATCTGACCCCTTTTAGAGGTGTAATGCTCTTTATTGAGACTTTTTTAATCTGACCCCTTTTAGAGGTGTAATGCTCTTTATTGAGACTTTTTTAATCTGACCCCTTTTAGAGGTGTAATGCTCTTTATTGAGACTTTTTTTAATCTGACTCCTTTTAGAGGTGTGATTCTCTTTATTGAGACTTTTTTAATCTGACCCCTTTTAGAGGTGTAATGCTCTTTATTGAGACTTTTTTTAAGCCAATGGGGGATTGACTTAGTGGGTCCTCTACCACCCGCACCTGGACAAAAAATGTATTGTTGATAATAGCCTTGATGAATCACATGATTTTATAATTAAATCAACACCATGACTAATATCATATTGTTGCAATACAGAAAAGATACCTGATTGTGGCTGTTGATTACTTCACCAAATGGGTGGAAGCTGAACCGCTGACAACTATAAAAGAAGATGACGTCATGAATTTCATATGGAAAAATATTGTTTGCAGGTTTGGCATACTGCAAATTCTAACGCTGAAAACTATAAAAGAAGATTACGTCATGAATTTCATATAGAAAAATATTGTTTGCAGGTTTGGCATACCGAGAATTCTGGTGTCTGATAACGGAACTCAATTCTGAGGAAGAGAATTGAAGAGATGGTGTGAAGAAATGAGGATTACTCAAGCATTCGCTTCTGTAGCGAACCCCAAATCAAATGGGCAAACAGAAGTAACCAACCGCACTCTGCTTCAACATCTGAAAACCAGACTTGAGAAAGCAAAGGGAGCATGGGTTGATGAATTGCCAAGCGTCATGTGGGCCTATCGAAAAACTCAGAGGGTCAGCACAGGGGAAACGCCCTTCAGCTTGGTCTATGGAACCGAATCAGTGATACCGGTGGAAATCGGGGAAATAAGTTTGCGTGTGAAATGTTATGATGATGTGATTAACGAACAAGGGTTAAGAGCAAATTTAGATTTAATGGAAGAATTGAGAGAAGCGGCTGGTGCCAGAGCAGAACGTTACCGTACAAGAATGGTGAAAGCTTATAATGCTCGAGTGCGACCTCGTGATTTTCAAGTTGGAGATTTGGTGCTTCGAAAGGCTGCTGTCAAGGCAAAGAAAGATAAGAAGAAGAATAAAGTGAAGAAATTACAACCTAAATGGATTGGACCATTCAGAGTGTCAGAACTTGTAAGTTATGGAGCGTACAAATTGCAATATTTAAATGGAGAAGAAATTCCAAGGACATGGAATGTGGCAAGCTTAAGAAAGTATTACGAGTAAAGTAAGTAGTTATCATGTAATAAAGAGCTCATGGATATCATAGAGCATGTTATCTTGTGATCCGTTCATAAATAAATCAAAGATTATGTTTTCTGTTACCAGAACATGTGTTTATTTATGTTCAACAAACTCAAGAAGTTTTGATAAATTATAAAAACTGCTCAGTAAAAGAGCATTACACCTCTAATAGGGGTCAAAAACTTCTGTTTTACATCTAAGCAAAATAATATAAATAGCTCCACAAGAGAGTATGGTATCCCCATAAGAGGTCAATAAAAACGTCATCATCTCAAAGACAAAATGTTAAATAACACTTCAGAAGCCTAACGCCAATAAAAGAAGACAAGTTAATTATTAAAAACACAAGGGTAGACAATCCCCGCTTAAAAAGAAACTATCATGCAACAAACATCCTTCAAAAGAAAGGCAACAAAAAATAAGATATCAAAAGAAGCCTAAATAGTCAAAGAAAACAAACTAAGTCTTCAAACAAAGATAAAGAACGTAAAAATAGAAAGGATGATTACATATTAATCAACCTATTAAGCATCTATTGATAAAAATAAAATGAAAATAACTATTTCCCTCGATCAGCAGGAATTGAAGTATCATCTTCTTCCAAATCAGGATCTTCAGAGACATCAGCATCTAAAAACATAAAGTCTTCGCCAGGATAACGTCCAGATTCCCTAAGAACCCTGCGACAATCGCGGATAGTACGATCATACACTAGAAGAGACTCTTTCGTTAAGTCTTCTCTATATGCGTCAGAATTCTTGTAGTTGTTAACTAGCTCTTTCTCCACCGAACTTTGATACTTGGTGACCAACTCTTTCTCTAAATCTCTTAAGTATATTTTCCCTTCCTTAGACTTTCTGAATTTGTCCCCAGTCAGAAGAACTTCATGTTTCATATCCTTAGAAAGTCTGGCATTCTCCTTTTCCAGTTTCTGCATCTGAGTAGTCATCTGAGCAAGTTTCTCATCAGCAGCTTTAGTTTCCCCCTCAAAATGGTTGGAACGTTGACTGAGTAAATGAGACATCAGTGGTATCTGCATAATAATAAAAGATTTAAAGAAAAAATAATAATAATAAAAAATGAAAATAAAAAAGGAAGCAAGCAAAGGTATTATAGAATACAAATAAATTTTACCCTAGCCAAGTTGGCACAAAGTATTTGATCTAAGGTGCTTGAGGAAAATTGATCGAAGCGAGCGGAGTCATATGAAGATATCAAAGCCCTTGTTTTCTCATACCCTATATCGAGATCAGCAGAATCCCAAAATGAGTTAACACCTTGTTCCCTGTTAGGTCCATATATAAATAGTCATTTCCCTGCACCAGGACGAGGAGAAACCTCACTCAATTGCTCCCTAGGGCGCTTATTCGGAGGGGACGAGGCACGACTCTTCCCAGAGGTTGCAATGGTACCAAATGTCTCCGTAGGTCGCGATGCAGGAAGCACGGGTCCTCCATTTCCTTCCTTAGAGGAATTCCCCTTCAAGTGGCAGGTGGGATTTCCTCTGGGAGGGGGGAGGAGGGCTGTGAGAATCAGAACGATTGGATTGAGCTTTTCTCGCAGCACGAAGCTCACTAACGGATAAACCTTTGCCTGCATCATAAGATAAAATAACAAATCAGTAAAATAACAAAAGTGAACAAAATTAAAAGTCTAAGAAGAAGAAAAATAATTATACCCTTAGAAAAAATATGAGTTACATCAAAATTATTTCTAAAAAGGCCAGCATACTCAAACTTCTCATAGATATCATCTACATCCATTGAAAGATCATCAGAAAAGAAATTATCACTCCAACTATCACTCCACTCAGTCAAGAAATTCCATCCATCGTTTCTCACATAAAAAAACTTAGATTTCCAAGGACCTTTAGAACCTCTCCCCGAACCACAACCTTCTAAGAATTTACATGTTTTCTGAGGAAAGAAGTGAAAGTATAATTGGTTCGCGACCCTTCTCAGATTAAATAAAGTCCTAAAGGAAGCCAGTGTAGGAGAAATGTTCAAATTAGCACAACATTGCAGGAAACCCTCATAGTACATAAATGAGTTGGGGGTAAGTTGGCGAATGCAGATATTAAAACTCTGAAGAATTTCCATCAAAAGAGGATCAGGAGGAATCGAGAAACCACAATAAAAATACTCTTTATAAACAGTAAAATATCCAGAAGGAGGGGACCTAATTCTCTGACCCTCAAGAGGAAGCAGAAATTTAAGGGAAAAGGATAAGCTTATGTTATTTTTTAAAACTTCTAACTCCCTAAAAGACATTTCACTGTTTGCGATATCAATATTCACTATCCGACTTTTACGCTTAGAAGATTGGATAACTCCTTCATCTTCGTCCATCACCCAGCTACTTGCCTCATCAGGCCTAGTGCCTAAAGGAAAAAGGGACACATCAGAAATAGATTCATCAAAAAATGAAACATCAGAAGACTCTGCGGGTAGTTCACGAATAGCTCTAGCAACTTCTTCCTCAATAGGAAGATCAAATCCTGAATCAAAATCCGAAAAATCAACTAACGCTTGGAAATAAAAACTACTAGTTCAACTAAAAAAAAAAACACTTACTTAAAAATTAATTGCACAAAAGTGTACGAAAATTATATTGATATAAACTAAATCCGCTTCAATTATACATAGAAGATAAAAATCAAATTGTCACGTACATATATAACATTTTAGGTCCACGATTTATATATCTACAAATCTCTAGATCCAATCAACTTTGTCAAACCAAATGTAACAACTATAGCAAACTAGCCCTCAATCAAGACCATCATCGAAACTTGTTTATCCGAGCCGAGACGAGGCTGCCCCGGCAGAACTGCGCTGCCAGGGCAGAACTCTGCCGAGGCAGCAGCGCCTCGGCAGAGGTCTGTCGAGGCAACAGCACCTCGGCAGAGGTCTACCGAGGCAGCAGCGCATCGGCAGAACTCTGCCGAGGCAGTAGCCGCCCCGGTAGAAATCTGCCGAGGCAGGGCTGCCCCGACAGCATTCGGACAAAACAAAAAATAATAAAAATATATATATAAATAAAAAATAAAATATAAATAAATAAATTATTTATTATAGGGCTGTACAAATGAGGAAATAATGATAAAATATTCATACCTCGCGAAGACATTCTTAGAATTGAGCTCTTTAAAGATTATGAATTTCGAGGATGTTAAAAGTTTGATTAAAACCAACTAATAAATAGCTTATAAATATACCATAGCAAATTTTAATTATGGAAGTGTCAGATCTCCAAGGAGAATAATCCTCCCTAAAGATTTTTCCATAATTAAGGTGCAATCTTAAAATAAATATTCTTATTCTTAATTATGGGATGATTCTTTACTTAAAGATTATTAAATTCCACAATTGAATATCTCAAGATATTCATTTATGGAATTGGGAGACTTATGATGTGGATATATAAATTATAAGGGTATTTTAGTAATTACCAAATTCCTGATTATTAAAATACGTAAATAAGAATTACATGTATGACGTTCATTAAAATGACCAATCTACCCCTAGTTAATTCTGAACTTAGTGGGAGACTTTTCCTCTCCACCTAATTGATGATGAACTTCTCATCTCCCCCATTTAATATGGTGACTCTTCACCTCCTCACTTTCACCTATAAATACTACCCTCATTTTCATTGGAATGACAAGTTGCAAGAAGTGTGAAGGCTAGTTGAGTAGTTTCCTCCAAGTCCGTCCCGTGACGTCAGAACGAGAGGTGAAAACATTCAAGATTGGAAGAGGTCATCCCGTAGGTACCCTTGATCATTTTCACGCAACATCAATAAGTATTCAATTATTGCAGAATTTCTAATATAGGTTCCCTCAATTTTTAAATTTTTAATAATTTAACTCATTTGGTTCTTATTTTTAATTTTCATTATATTATTATTTATGATGATCACTTTTGATATGTTATTTTACAATTTTTCAGTGCTCTAGTTTATATTATAGTATATTAAAAGTTAAATCTTTATAGAAATTTTAAAATTACATATAAAATTAACAAGTCACATACAACGTCGTGCATTTTTCTACTATCCATAAAAAGTATGAGTAAATGTTATGTTTTAATATTGAATTAAATTTTTAATAGCTCGAATCCAAGATCAATACCCAATCCATGTTTACACAAATTGAGGATCATGACATCAAAAGAAAACTGATAAGAATTTAAAAACTCGCAAATGTTGAGATTATATTAACTGAATGCGAATTTAGCATTCTCTTCAAAAAAAAAAAAAAAAAACAAATGCAGCTAATTTAGAAAATTAAAATTACATCAATTGGGAAAGTTTCTTGAGAAGATTGTCCACTGTTGGACGAATGGATTCGAAGAGATATCTGTAGGTTGTTTCAGTTGGGTGTATTGCATCAAAGAATACATATTTCGATGGATCGGAGCAAAGAACCGATCCTGAATTACATAGGATTGACGCTTCTATAAGTCCGGTCCCACAGCAACCAATATTTGCCTTTTCAAAACCTACACAATTAAAGAATCAAGTACAATTCATTACAAATTTGTTTTTTACGAAAGAAAAGCACTAATGTTTTGATAGCCTATAGAAATGAAATAAAAAACATCCATTGTATTGTCCATAATTGCAAAAAGCTCCCTATATATCTTACTTTTATTAGAAGAAACCCCCTATGTTAACAACTAAAAAATATTTACCCCCTCCAAAGTCGTCGTGTGTTTTACTCCCTTTAAGTCCAATAATAAAATGTTAGCACAAAGAGTTTTTTGCTTATTAAAATAATACATGAGATTTTTTTGTCAATTAGAAATAACACATGGAGTATTTTTGTATTTTACTCTAACCTTTAAGTACAATATTTACCACATTAACTAATTAATACTCCCTCCGTTTTTCTTATTAGTTGCTTTGGAGGATTGCACACGAATTAATGAATGTCATAAATAGTCACTTTTTTGAAGCAAAAAATTTAAAATACCCTTTTAATCAAATAAGCTTAGCATTAATTAGCATTAATGATAAGTATTATAAAAAGGTTAAAATTGGTAAAATAACATTATTTTTACATTGAAATCCTAAAGCAACAAATAAAAGTAAACTAGAAAATTTTGCCAAAGCAACAAATAAAAAAAATCGGAAGGAGTACTTCACAGGAAAATAATTTTCAGCATACCAAAAAATAAAATAAAATGAAACTTACCATATTTGGAGGGATTATGGACAATGTCATTTAATGGTTGGTATATATCGGCATAGACAATTATTGAGTTAGGCTTTTGCATAGTTTTCAACATATCTTGGAGCTTGTTATTGTAATCCAATGCAATATTTGAGAAAGTGTCGACGCAGGGTCGACCGAAAATTGGCTGGCCCGAGTATAAAGTGATGACGGCTGGTACGCAACCAATCGGTGGTAGTCCCACCAATCCTATAATTTGCGCTCCCTCCTCTCTTAGACTCTACATTCAAATCATAACTGATTGTTGATCCAAATTTTTTTTTGAAAATCGAGTCGAATTTTGATTAAATTAAAATAAATTAGAGTATTTATTATGTACCTCTATAAGTTGTTTCAATTGTTGGAGTAACATTTGTAGGTAGGTGGTGATATTGTATGTTAGTCTTCGTAATGGTGTGCTCATATAATTAACCGCAATGTCATTTGTGCCAATGCTAATTAGAAAAACGGCCTTCTTTATTAGAGTTTTCGTTCTATTCTTTCCAATTGCGGCTTCAAGTTTTGCTTTGTACTCTTTGAAATTTTCCAGTTGCTTTGGCACAGAAATCACCCCATTCTGCCAAAATACGAATCCAAATTAAATGTGTAACAATACGAAAAATATTGTTGTCAAATTCGCATGCGTAATAGATATAGGAGTCAATGGCAATTTTTTAATGTTCAATTTATCTCAATGTGATTTGAAAAAGAGCACTTTACCCCCTGTATAATCTTATAAAGGTTTCACCTCGCTTCCCTGACATTTTTATATGTGGCAGTTTACCCCCCTATGTTATGAAAATATTGTAGTTTACCTCTATGTTTTATGATAGATGTAAAAATTTACACCCCCCCCCTTTTTATGATAAATGTGGCAATTAACCTCCTCTATGTTACAAAATGCTTTTCATGTCGTGAGTTACACTATCCGACTAAAGGAGGTAAATTGCTTCTTTAAATTTTTTACAAGGGTGTAAAGTATTCTTTTTCAAATAACAGAAGTAAATTGAATATTATGTACTTCACAGGGGTTAAATTGACATTAACTCATAAATATTGTTATGTCCCAACTTTTTGGTTTTGCAGCGGAGCTAGCTAGTAGCTTTAAATTATACTTCATCCGTCCCTTTTTATATGCTTCCTTGAGTTTTGACACAGAGTTTTAGGTAAAAGTTAAAAAGTAAAATTTTTAGGTATTTTCAGATATATGCCATTAAAAGTAGTTAAAAAAAAACTAGTGATGTCAAATCATTATTTTATGTGAAATAATAATTTCTAGATAAATAATTTCATATTAGAAAATGTAGGGTTGTTCTGGGATATCCAAAAATTAAATATTAATAATGGGAGTATTATAGTAATAAACTTATTTAATATGACTTAGAGATTAAATATTCAAAATGCCTACATTAATAAGGTTCCACATTGATTGTCATTAAACAACTAAGTTTGATTCCAACGCATTAAAATCTTTAACTAATTTGTTTTAATTACTACTACTTCTTAACCGTTTCATAGTGTAAACTCACAATTAAAAATTAAAATATATGAATAATTACTCACTAATTGAGCTGTCAACGGGTCAAGCCCAGTTCCAGAAGAAGCAAAACAAACTCCAGTCATAAGCTCGTCAAGGCTATGGGTGGAGTCCAAATAAGGTGGCACGTTCTCTTTGACACCCACATACGAAGCTGCACGTTTAAAAAAAATGATGGGAAAAAAAAAGAATAAATCAAAGATATGTATTAGTATTATTCATTACAAGAAAACTATTTTTTAATCGAAATACGAACAAAAAATAAAAAATATACCAAATAAATACTCGGTCCGTCCCTATATATTTCTTTGTTCCCTTTAATTTTACCGGCTTAGTTCAAGGTAGGAATTGAAAAGGTGAAAATTGGTTTAATTCGTGTCAAATCATTATTTTATGAAATTATTAATTTTAATATAAATAATTTCATTTTAAAAAAATGATTCTGTGTTTTGGAACATCTAAAAAGTGAAACAAAAGTAAGAACTTAGAAACAGAGTTAGTTTCTAACAAAATATCTTTCTTTTGGAGAGAAAATTAATAATTTCGCACATTCATTGTTATTGGAAATACGGAGAAATTTGGCATTTAATTAAAATATAACGACAGAAATAAAAGAACGAATAAGAAACAAACTTACTTATAAAATCCGTGACAAGTCTTCCGTCACAAAATCTTCCGGTGGGAGTGTGATTCACAAAATTAGTTCCATAAGGTGGAAAATCAGCTTTAAAAATACTATTAATGTAATTATTGTTGCCGGAATCAACTGTAGAATCACCAAAAACATAAACCGCAGAAATCGTATTATTGAATGGTCGAATTAACTCTCGGGATTCGCTAACGGTAACGATAACGATAATTAGGGTCACAAAAATGAATAATAATAAGCCAAGGGAAGACATATTTGTCTATGAAGAATATATTGAATGAAGGAAATTGTGAGCAAATCAAATGACAATGGAATCATATTTATAATATAAAGTTGGCCAATTTAAGAAATTTCAACAGTCCTAATAAAATGAATAAGAACTATTTCATTCTGTTTTGCTTAGCTTTCATAAAGTATTCAAATATTTAAGTGATGTAAATAAACGGATATGTTTTAACATGACAAATATAGCAAATTTTAATGAATTCCCGAATTTATGGTTCGTTTAATTACTTTCAGCAATTATGATGTGAATTGGATAGGAGTTTTTTTGTTCAAACTGATGGTAATTGTCATAATTATTATTGCACAGATATTTTCTAAATTAATTAGTCAACATAATATATATATAGACTAGTAATATTGGTGTCTTATAACATTATGTGTAATTTAAATATATACACATATTTCTTTATATGTCAGGATAGGATAAAATCACAATTTATTATAGTCTAACAAACATAATAGATATTACAATAATAGTTTATAAAAAAATTGGTTTACTAAGATAACATAATTAATTCTTATAGGCTTTATTTGTTACATAATTTATACAATTTAATAATATTTTAGATTACAGATCATAGTATTTAGTTCGTAATAGAAGATGCTGGTACTTATGTATGAAGCAAAAATAGAATATAATTTAATATAATTGACTGTTATTATTGATAGAATTTAAGTATTTAAACTAATACTTACTTAAACTTAAATTCGTATAAAATAATATAGAAATTGCAATTGATCGAGGCTTGCTAATCCAATGTTCTTAAAGATTTTATTTTCGGACTACTACATTGCAATAGTTTGATCTTGATCGTTTCATAGATAAAAACCAATTTTTCAATGTTGTGCATCGAATTAAAATAAATACCATTTCAAGACTACTTAAAAAATTCTATTCATGTTATTCATGGTTTTAAACAAATAAATATATGAAATTAATCCATTCATGGAGCGTTCAAATTTTCATTCCACAAAATTAATGACGGGAACACACAAATTATTATAGTCTAACAAACATAATAGATATTACAAGAATAGTTTCAAACCTAATTGTTTTACTAAGTAAGAAAACATAATCAACACTTAAAGGTTTTGTTACATAATGTATATAATTTAATAATATTTTAGACTACATAACAAAAGTATTAAGTACGTAATAGAATATGCTGCATTTTGCAAATAAACCGATATGTTTTAACATGACAAATATAGCAAATTTAATGAATTCCCGAATTTATGGTTCGTTTTATTACTTTCAGCAATTATGATGTGAATTGGCTGGGAGTTGTTTTGTTCAAACTGGTAGTAATTGTCATAATTATTATTACTTAGATATTTTCTAAATTAATTAGTCAACATAATATATATATAGACTAGTAATATAGGTGTCTTATAACATTATGTGTAATTTAAATATATACATATATTTCTTTATATGTCAGAATAGGATAAAATCACAATTTATTATAGTCTAACAAGCATAATAGATATTACAAGAATAGTTTATAAAAAAATTGGTTTACTAAGATAACATAATTAACTCTTATAGGCTTAATTTGTTACATAATTTATATAATTTAATAATATTTTAGACTACAGACCAAAGTTTTATGTTCGTAATAGAATATGCTAGTACTTATTTATGAAGCTAAAACATAATATAATTTAATATAATTGACTGTATTTATTGGTAGAATTTAAGTATTTAAATTAATACTTACTCAAAACTTAAATTCGTAAATAATAATATAGAAATTGCAATTGAGCCTTGCTAATCGAATGTTCTTAAAGATTTTGTTTTCGGACTACTACATTGCAATAGTTTGATCTTGATCGTTTCATTTGATAAAAAGTCGATTTTTCAATGTTGTGCATCGAATTAAAATAAATACCATTTCGAGACTACTTAAAAAATTCTATTCATGTTATACATGGTTTTAAACAAATTAAACAAATATATGAAATTAATCTATTCATGGAGCGTTCAAATTTTCATTGCACAAAATTAATGACGGGAACAAACAAATTATTATAGTCTAACAAACATAATAGATATTACAAGAATAGTTAATAAACCAAATTGTTTTTTACTAAGTAAGAAAACATAATCAACACTTAAAGGTTTTGTTACATAATGTATATAATTTAATAATATTTTAGACTACATAACAAAAGTATTAAGTTCGTAATAGATCTAGAATATGCTGGTACTTATGTATAAAGCAAAAACAGAATAGAATTTAATTATATTGACTGTTAAAAATAGAATTTAAGTAATTAAATTAATAGGAAAATGATTATATGACATTCCAAAGTTTCACAGCCCTTTGTACAGCCCATGTTTTATGTATTTAAAGTTAATTGTGTTACCTGCTACCTGTTTAACAGGTTTCTTCTTGAAATAATTTTTTAATCTATTAACAACTCAATTAACTTTTAAAAATTACAAAAGAGACCAAAATTTTTCGATATTACTCATATAAAAAATAATTCAATACTTTTCAAATGATAATTGAACATTCACCAATATATGAATATAAATATCTCAACTTTAAAAAATTACAAAAGAACACCTAAATTATACGATATTACTTATATAAAAAAAAATTTAATTACTTTTCAAATGTTAATTTATCATTTATTAATATTTGAATATGAAATATCTCGAAAATGACAATAAAAATATAAACTCATAATTTAAAAGTATTTGCAATGCTTAGAATTTAGGGTTTATGACATAATATTTAATTTAGGGTTTGATTTAGGGTTTAGGGGTCTAGGGTTTTAGGGTTTATGGTTTAGGGTTTATTTTATAAATAAGATTTATTTTTATTTGATGATTTGGTATGGATTTTTTTTTGCAATTTTATACTATGGGCTGTGATGCATGGCTGTGATGCTAGCATAGTACAAATTAATACTTGCTCGAACTTAAATTCGTTAATAATAATATAGAAATTGATATAATAGTGTCCTGGAAACCAACTATTTTTGCTACATTTAATTGAAAGGACCATTTAATTGGATTAATAAATGCATTTTATTATTATATGGTCATCTTTATCTTATGTAATAATTATCTACGCATAAGGATAGAAGTCCTTAGATCACAGGGCTAGAGGACAACCCGTGGACTGATCTCCAAGGCCGTGATCTAGAACATATTCAAGAGTCGCAGAATCCAATCGAGATAGGACATCGTTGGATTCGGTTAGACTCTCACTATTGTGTATACTCCGATGAACTGGAGAACGCTGGGGTCCACGAGCGTGACTGGGATAGTCGATACACATAAGTGGGTGGCTTGCTAGGATGGCAAGTGCACTGAATACCCCAATTAGGAAATAACTCACCATGGAAGCGGTAGTCACATATCGGGGATGAAGTTATTCCAATTTACAATAGTATACGAGGAACGATCCCTAAATACTTGAGATGATAGTGTTTATCTGGTGCGAGAACGTCTATACTTTGATGTGAGTTCCGACTGACTGGAGATTACCAGAAGGTCTCTGTGGACTCATGTTGGGTATAGAGGAACTCGTATGCAGGTTCATATCATCAACAAAGGATCCATTGACCCTACTTGATAGGTTAGGAAATTCTCCTATGGATTTCTGTGAGAAATTAATTCTGGTAAAATCCTCGGCCGAGGTATCTGACGACTTTATGTAGGTAGTTCATAAAGATTAAGTCAAAGAGAATTATTTCGAGACCAGAATACATAAGGTCAAGACAAAATAAAAGAGAGACCGATGAAAGACCATACACTTAAATCTCGACTGGGAGATTGATCGATGGAGAGATTATGGCGTATATGGTAATTGTAAATGATAAAAGATTCACTGAATTAATTCACCAGTGATTGGGCTCCATGGGCTTCTGGCCAGACATCGACCGTGGAGTGTGGGAGAATTCCTAAATTGGCAGGGGTGCTAATTTTGGAATGGTCAGTCCATAGAGTGTTCGACTGATTTAGAAAGTATTTAATGCTTGAATAATTAAATTAATGTTTAGTTATAACCCACGACCAATTATGTGGTGAACCTATGGGGGCATACACAATACACATGAAGCGAAAGCGAAGGAAAATGAAACAACTGGGTCGACCGAATCGACTGGGTCGATTGGGTCGACTGGGTCTGAAAAATCGACTGGGTCGATGGTGACTGGGTCGACTGGGTCGACCCAATTGGAACAAATTGGATCCAATTGGAATTGAAATTGGATCAAGATTATAAATTAAATTGGAATTTAATTTGTAAGTTAATTAATTAAGTTGGATTTAATTAATTATAGAAAGATTTAATTAAATAGACTTGGAGTATGATTTAATTAATTGGGAGAATAGTTAATTAATTTGGCGATTTAATTGGGAGATTAAATAAAGCCTGATTAAATTAATTAACTGGGCCATGAATTAATTGGAAGACTTAGTCTTCTAATTAAAAGGGTCATGGCCCATATAGGAGACTTGGAGTCCTAGTCCTAGGAGGACTAGGAGAATGAGATGCCTATAAATAGGGGACTTGATGTCATATCTCATACACAACTTTCAAGAGCCAAAAACCAAGTCAAGCAAAATACTCCATCCCTCTCCCAAGCACAAAGGCCGAACTCTCTCTCCCTGTGAAAGAGTTCGACTTTTTCGACTGTTGTTTCAGACTCGTTTCCTAAACCCAGATCTTAATATATCCTGTGTTCTAGCCGATCAGGGTATATTATATTTCGTGTAATTGTGGTGTATCAACCCATAGAGGCGCAACATGTGGGGCGCTACTGCAGGGCATAGGATCGACCAACCGAGGGAGAATCTTGACTTCATCTGCCAACTAGGATTTGCAAGGAGACATGTATAACGTGTAAACTGTTCATACTGTCGTTTATATAAATATTCATATATATACAACTAGAGATGTATCCTGGCAAGATTCCGTAAGAGGTCCTAAAAATTATTATATTCCGCTGTGCCTAGGGCTGTTTATCTTACCGAATCCCAAGAGAAATTGCAATTGAGACTTCCTAATACAGTGTTCTTAAAGATAATATTTTCGGACTACTACATTGTAATAGTTTGATATTGATAGTTTGACAAGAAAAAAAGTTGATTTTTCAATGTTGCGCACCAAATTAGAATAAATACAATTTGAAGTTAGGTACTTCAAAATTTCTGTTCATGGTATCGTGGTTTTAAACAAATAAATATATGAAACTAATCTATTTATGATGGAGCATTCAAATTTTCATTCCACAAAATGACGAGAACACAAAATATTTCAAGCAAAGTTGACAATCTATTATAGGCTTAAACCCATGAATATGGACTAGAAGAACCCAATGGTGAAAAGGGAACTCTACGCAGGGCCGACCCTAGATATTTTAGAGTCCTAGGCGAAAATAAAATTCGAGGCCCTATATTATAAGAAAATTGTGTAATAACTATTATGTTTTTTTATATTTTTTAAAATGCAAAAGTATTGATTTATATACGTTTTAATTTTTTCCAAATATCTTTTTCTATATGAAAATTGTATAATAAATATTGTCTGTTTCTGTATAGGAGTATAATAGATGCGCATTAATAGAAAATAAATTTTACGTGTCAAAAATTAATTAATATATAGTTAAAATATAAATTTTTATACTCGTATAACAGTGCTACTATTGGATGAAGATGGAGATGGAATGCAAGAAGTTAAGGGAGGTTTTGATGATTTCCAAAACATCAGAATCAGCTAAGTAAGGAATGCTTAGATCCCTTAGAAGAATTTTGACCAAGTAAAAAGACAAATCAGAAGGGTCCAAAGCAATGTTTTAAAAATCGGACCGAACCGGCCGGTTCGACCGGTTTAACCGATAACTAGTTGTCAATCCGGTCCGATTAACCCTCCAAAACCAGCTTTTTCCTGACCAGTTTGAACCGGAAAAAACTAGTAAAATCAATTAATCAGTGAGTCGATTGAACCACTGGTTCACTTAAAAAAATAAAAAGTTTACGCTACTGATTTTTATTTCTCTTCCACGACCTTTAAACTTCAACAATACTCTCACATCTCTTCTTCTATTTTTCACTTTGAATTTAAAAAAAATCTTATATATAATAAGTTATATAAATATATTTGAGTATCAAATTCATTAGAAAAGTCATTTTTTCACAAAATTCGAGTATTTTTTATTTTCTATATAATTCAATGACAAAATTCATCAATAATTTCTCTTTTTCATTGGTGATTAGTGAAAAAATTATTATCTTTGATATGATATTTATTATGATTTGAATTATAGTGTTGATATCATGTTATCATACTTGTAATTTTGTTGCTATCATTCATTCTTAATTCAAATTTTATAGGAAATAGACTTGAAAAAATGTATAATATATTTTTTTAAATAGTTGATTACATATATTAAAATTAAAATTAAAATTATATATTGTAATGATGTCACACCGGTTGGACCAGTGGTTAAAATGGTTAAACCGATCTAACCAGTAACCAGTAAAACTCCCGGTTCGATGTCCGGTCCGGTTTTTAAAACATTGGTCAAAAGTTCAAGGTCCAGAATACTATTGATCTGTTGCTGAAGTTCGAAATCAGACTGGTAGTTTTTCAGCTGACTCAAATCAGATTAGTTCAACTTGAGATCAGCAGGGTATCTATCAAACAAGTCATTTCGATCAGCAGAGTGGAAAAGATCAAGGAGTCTGCCCAAAAGTAATAAATGCACTTGGAGTAATAAATGATGCTGGAGAAGGGTATTAATGACAAATGATTGAAGACATTCTCGGATCAGCAGGGTGCATTTAATGCGACTGGCAGAAAAGTACAGCAAAGTGTACAGTACAACAGTTGCAGAGAGCCGTTCAAGAAAATGGGGGACCAGTACTTGTAGCTTTGAAATCTGCCTCGTTCTTCAACATATATATTTCAAAGACAAGTATAAATTGAGCTGGATTCAAGAGTTAGAGACAACACAACAACTGAGATTTCATTTGCGAAGCAGAATTTTTCTAAGTCTCAAAAGCTCAAGAACAGCTCACTCATCTGCTGAAGTCATTTGTTAACAAAAGCAAAGTTGAAGAAAAAGAATACATCTTTCTGAGTTATTCTTTATTAGAAGAGTGTTGTGAGAAGTAGATATCAGTCTAAGTGAGTGATATTACTTCAGAGAGTAGGAGTTTATTAGTGATTTCCTATTGTTTACTTACGGCATATCATTTGTTGTAAAGCGTAAGCAGTGTATATTGTAAACTGTGTGTTTATAGTATAACCCAAGATCTTCGTGACTTGGAAGAGTGGACTAAAGGATTTACATCCATATAACCACTATAAAAATTCTGGGGGTTTACATTTGCATAAGTTTTCTTGCATATTCTTAAAGAACATATTTTAACACTTGAATTACTTGTTTTAAGGAGTTTTAAACTGGGGATAAAATCTTTAAATTGACTAAGTTTACTTGTGAAAAATACTTTAAAATATCCATTGCAAGTAATCTGATTAAAAGTTTGATTTTGCTGAAATCAGCTAAGTTACTATCAGAAGAATAGCCTACTCTGCTGATTCAAAGCTTTGTGCGCGATCAGCTTAGTCTGCTTACAATTCTCTATCAGCTTAGTCTACTGACAGAAGAGCTATAAATTTTTAAAGTAAAAATTTTTTAGAGGTCTATTCACCCCCTCCCCCTCTAGACCTCATCTGGGTCATGTGTTTGTTTATTTTTTTCTATGTGTTTCACAATACAAGAGGGACAAAACAATTGTTGACAACATCTTATAACCACCAAATTTTTTGGTTCATCTTCTTGGCATATAGGACAGATGTGATACTCCTTGTTTGAGTCCTTCTTTGAATCGTCTAGCTTGTCACAAATCTTCTTAATACATTTGAATTAAAAATATAACTTTTAGAAAAAAAAATTAAAAAATTATAGAGAACATAATACTAAAATAAATGCATAATACATTTGAATTTGGGTTTTTGAACATCCACCCCAGCCGTAATATCACCAAGCATCTTCAACCCCTTCTCCATCTCTTCAAGCCTCTGAATCCTATCATATTTTTCTTCAGGCCGCTTTAACCTATCATCTCTTTCTCTTTTTTGACCTCGCTTTAGTCAGGCCTCTCTTTGTTGATGTCGCATTTCCTGGTTCTCTCTATCCTCTTTTTTTCTTCTTGAAGAACCCTAAGCAATGTCCGATGTTCTTGAAGTTCACTTCTTTCTCTTCTCTATTGAAATGCTCCCGAATAAGATATTGGGTGCCATTCTCTAGCTCTTCGTACATTCTCCTTTCTTGAACACTTAGATGGATTGGTATCTTCATCGCAATCGCAAGATGGAAAAGAAAGAATTTCTCTCTTGGAACAGTAGGGTTATTAACGGAATAACGGGTTTGGGAAGTATTCATTAACTAAATATCTCAATATACAATAATTTCCTTCACAAAATTTCAATAATCTGTATGATCTTGATTTGCTTTATTTTTTTTTTATGGTAGATTTTATTCTCATATTTTCTCGTATTGAGTAGTTAATGTTCTTCTATTTTTAAACTCATTTGGAGGTATAATATATTGGAAAGTAGCACATTTATTTTGCACAATTAACAAATAGATAACAGTTATTTATGAAGACTATAATGAATAACTTGTAACATTCTTTTTTTTTGGTGAACGTAACATTCTTTTCACATACCGTTCGTGCGTGTAGTATAGCTGGGAAAAAAGATATTCATTGCAATGCTAACTAAGGAATTGAATACAAATCTCTTTTTCTTTTCATATACTCCCTCCATCCCACTTTTCTTGCTCCTATTTCTATTTTGGGACGTCCCAAAATATGGTCCCCTTTCTCTCTCAAAAAATAACAAAAGTTTACTTTTTTAACAAAGGGTCTAAAACTCCATGCCCAACCTAAAAGGACCAAAATTAATGGGGTGGAGGGAGTAATAAATAAAGCAGCATTGCCTTCCTAAATAAGAAAAATCTTGAGCATTTAGATTACATAGCTTGAACAGCCAAACTACCAAAGTATTATTTATCAGTTGATGCATCAGAAACTCAGTAGGGCGAAGGCAAGCTAGATAAGGATGGATGCTTCAGTCGATTTCTTATCTGAAGCTTGGGGTTGTTTCTACCCGAAGGAAGTTTTGAAGATGACCGTTTCTCATTGGCAGCAACCTTAGTTGTATCTGTCATTTTGGTTCTTGATGCACCAACTGAATCAAGAAGAAGCTCTGGTTCGAAAAATGTGTATACATCTTCGTCCTTAATCAATCAAATGTTAAATGGGATTTTAGTATAGGTCCCCACTGTCGAATCATGTCACTAAGCTAAGGCATTAGCAGCTGGTGAACACATAAGAAGACTCAAAAGAACACAATAAACAGGACAAGACATACGACTTCCGAGGATCCTGGACCTGACTTGTAAGCCTATGCTCTGATACCACCTGTAACGGCCCGAGAGCCCGGGTCGAATCTTACGTGGATCTACCCCCGAGTCCGGGTCCGTATTCGGTGAAAACAACCCAAATTTGATAAAAAAATTTTTTTGAAATCAACAACATAGTCATTCGGATCATAGTTCCACATAATAACATAAAACCCGGTACACTGCTATTTGCAGGTGTGGGCACAAAATACAATTAAGCGTCTACAACGCAACGACAAACATACGTAACAATAGTCTTAAGTATTTAATCATGCTCGATACAAAGCAACACATAACCTGACATAACACGACATAACAATAATCAAAAGATAACATAACGACCCACGAAGACCGACAGACAGGATCTCGGAGATGAACACCAACTCTAGACATCAGACCCTGGAATACCTGTATCTGAAAAGAAGTAAGCGGGAATGCGTAAGTTGGTCGTCCAACTTAGTGAGGCTGTAGTGCACATGTGTGCGTGTAATGTGTGAACATAGCATAATATTAATGTGCATATTTAATACAGTAATTAAACACATCTATTATCAATTTAACAGTTAAAACAAATAACCAAAGGTTGTTGATGCCGTTCTCCTCTTACCCTCCAATTCATATTCGTGAATACCACCACCGAACACTCCAGTAAGGTGCGACCTTACATAACAGTGCGCATTGACGTCAAATGCCAGGAGTTTGACATTCACTCCCCAAGTGTAACCTCCACATTGGCTCGTGAAGCAGGTCTACGGTGGATCGAGGTAACCCTCCGGCCCTTACCTTTCGGGTTAACCACGATTCCGCACACCAAAATAAGGGCCCACATAGTAACAGTAAACAGTACAGTACGGTACAATAACAATTCAGTAACAGTAAATCGGTAACAACTCAATCAGTTCAACATACAATATCAATGATCATAAGCACATAGACGTAAACAATAATTCTTGGTGTGTATAGTTTGTCCTAACAGTCGAGCTTTTTATTGTGTCGTACGTCGCATGCTCGTTCGTTTAGGGACAAAGTTACAGTTATGACTCGACCTACTAGCATATTCGGACTGACACACAAGTAACACACAGCACTCACCTGTGTTGCTTAGGTTTCTTGAACGAAAAGTAAAGCGTCCTTGGTTCCTGTAGATATGTATGTAACGGTTTAGAATCCAGCCATAATACAAGCATTTATTTAGCGACTAAAGAAATGCTTTAGTCGAACATGCATATGAATCGTGATTACGATCGAAGTCACGATTAAAACTTGAGTATTTAGGTCCGGTTTAATGGTTTCAGGTTCGTTCGGGTTGCGTGGTAACATAGCCACGAAACTTAACTTGAACTTAGTCATATAAGGTGAACTTAGAAAGCTTAAGTAGAATTTTAGCTATATCTTTCTACAAAATTTTTATAATTATTTATATTTGGAATTCTTTATTATTATTATTATTTCAAAATTAAACTTTACTTGACAATTTGTAACCCCTTTATGATATTTAGATTTTTTTTTCCAGAAAATAATTATACAAATTATTTATAAAATTAATGTTCAAAATTAATTAAAATTTCATTAAAAATAATTTATTTTTGAATATATTAAATTTAGAAAAATACTTTATTTTATTTTCAAATTATTGTTTTTCCAAAAATATTATTCAAAATTATTTTATTTTATTTTCTCAAATTATTAATTATTTATTTAATTAATAATTAAAGTACCCTTGAAATTATTATCATTTGAAAAGTATTATTTAATCATGATCTTTTCGAAAAATAATTCTTTATTATTTAACCTTCCCTTTTCTTTTTTTTTCAACATTGTTTATTTTCGGAAAATATAAAATGGTCTATTCTTTATTTAATTTTCAGAAAATATTTATCAAATTTTCAAAAAATATTTATTTAATTTTTAGAAAAATATTTATTTAATTTTAAGAAAATATTTATTTATATTTTGGAAAATAATTAACATGATAAATTTTAGTTATCCAAAATTATTTAAAGTTATTTAATTCTATTTTTCAAAATTAATTATTATTATTATTATTATTTTTTTCAAGAATAAATATCAAAGTTATATTTTACAAAATTTATTTTCAGAATTTAAATTTAAATTTATTATTTTATTTCATTATTTTAAGATTTATCTACTATATATATATATATATATATATATATTTATCTTTCTTTTTTTTTTTTTTATGTGTATATGGCCTGGCCTTCACGACCAGCCCAGTTTTCTTTTTTTTTTTTTACCATGGGCTGGCCATCATGGCCAGCTTCTAGCAGTGGCCCATCGGAAAAAGTACAAGGTGACCCTATATTTCCGGATTTGTACAAATATTTTCCAAATGAAATAGATTAAGTTTTTAGGTACCAAAACTTCACATATTTCAAACTTTTAAATACCCATGTATGTTATAAAAATCAAAATCTTGCAAGAAAATTTATAGATCTAAAAATCTAAGAACATAAACATATTAACATACTTTCCAGATGACACTTTTATTTAGCCATGAAAACATTTTATAAAAGTAAATTTTTTTTTTTCATATAACTTATACACATAAACAAGAACACCTCAAAATTTTCAAATTTTTGAACAGATATAAATCTAAAAATTTGAACATGAAACATTCAACTAAAGTCTAAAAATATTTCAATTGGTTTCAAAACTTCAAACAAACTTTTAAGAATTGCTCCACATAACCAATTAAAAGATGTGCTTAAGAGATTTTTACCCGAAATCGGAAAAAGATAAGTGCTTCTTATTTTCTTCACCCTCTATCCTCTATCTCCGGCGAAGGCGCGGCGGCAGCAGCGGCAGCGGCAGCGGCGGCGGTGGCAGTGGTGGTGGCTTCTCCTTCTTCTTCAAGATTCACTCAAAGTTTTATATTCTCTCTTTCTTTCTCACAAATCTCTTTTAAGTGTTGTTTTTTTTTTTTTTTTTTGATAAGGTTAAAAATAGTGAGTAAAATGGAGGGTGTATATATATACATACAACCCAAATTAGATTCATATCTATACACATATAACATGGGGAAGGGAAGATAATCATTACTTTTCTCCTTCCACCAATGTATACATTTCTTGTGTGGGGAGGTTTCCTCCATTCAAGAAGAGGGCGGCAGTTTGGGGTCTCAAGGGGAGAGAGTAATTATTACTCTGTTGCAAGTTTTTGAAATGATTTGGGCGAATTTGCACTTTGCCCCCTGAACTTTGGGAAAGTGCATTTTTGCCCCCAAAACAAAATTTTTTGCTCATCTAGGTCCAAAATAAATTGCAATTAGACCCCATCAATTTAAAAGCTACTTAAATATTTTTCTAAATTACTTCCAAGCCTTTAATGACATAAGAAGCAATTGTTAAACATAATATAGCATAAACTAAAATATTTTAATACAAAACATAGTAGCATACAAAATTAGATAATAGTCTAATTAAAATACATTAAATAATTCCTAAAACTTGTGGGTTTTACAGGATTAAGCAAATTTGCCCCTGGATTAACGTTATTCGAGCTCAAATTCATTTTTGAGAAGATTAAATCAACGTTCTTCAAGATCAAGTGCAAAAAACATTTATTTTTTCCTTAAGATTAGAATCAGGGGAATTATAGAGATTGTAGCCATTTTATTAACTTAATAAATTTTAATTTGTACAATTATTTCTTGTTTAATTTATTTTAGACTTGAAGTTTTGTTGCTACAAATATCATTGATAAAAAAAAAACGATATTAAGCCCCCTCCCTCCCTCTAACTCGACAATCCTGGATCCGCCCCTGCCTCTTAGATTAGTTTCTTGTGTCAAATCACAAACACCCTGTACATTATTCTTTGTTCTTTGCAT
Organism: Penstemon barbatus; assembly: GCA_003313485.2. NCBI lineage: Eukaryota > Viridiplantae > Streptophyta > Magnoliopsida > Lamiales > Plantaginaceae > Penstemon > Penstemon barbatus. The sequence continues at coordinate 74,536,156 of CM064883.1, forward strand.
TCCACCACAATTCTTTAATTATATTCAGCTTGCCATCTGAATCTGTTTTAATTTTTATCTTCAACATGCTTTCCCTTATTGTTATTTTGTCTCTAAATAGTATCTACTAAGCATCTTCTTCTGGAACTGTAGAACAAATTTCTTAGTCTAATTAAAGTTTGGGAGATCAGATAAAAGAAATGGAACTTAAATTGCATCCTGACCCGCTGGAAATAATTGAAATTTTCACAATGCATGAATTGAGTTAAATAGTCATTTTAGATTAAAGGAACTAGTATTTCCAAGAAGTAATTAGATACATGAATGTATCTACATTAATATGTATCTAGAATGTTCTTAGACTAGTATATATAAATAGGAGTTATTTGAGTAATTTGTAAGTGAGCAACTCACTTCAAGAGACCAAAGGCTCCCTAGACCATCAAAGTGGCTAGTTAATGTAGCCAGAATTGGCACACAAAATATATCATCGAATAATGCATGGATGCATATATCTTTCATTAAAATAAAATTCCAAGATGGTATCAAGCCTCAAGTGATCTTGAGTTCTTTTCATAGAGCAATCGCTTCCAAAAAGCTTGAAGATAGAGGTTAGAGCCAAATGAAGAGTTCTACCTACACAAAACGTCCAACATCAGTTAACATCCAAAAATAGAATTGACGGAAGAGTCAAATAAAAAAAAATTCAAAAACTCTATGCATACATGATGTTCTTAGACTAGTATAAATGGGAGTTATTTGAGTAATTTGTAAGTGAGCAACTCCAACTCCCTAAACCACCAAAGTGGCTAGTCAATGTAGCAACAATTGACACACACAATATATCAATGAAGAATGCAGCCTGAATGCATATATCTTCCAATAAAATAAAAATTTCAACACTGACATGAGAGGACCCCTAAGAATGCTTTGTAGTGACCTAAATACAACAGTTGTGGTCCTCAGTGACAAAAGTGTCATAGATGATGTAATTCATCTAATAACTTTTCTTTTTCTCTCTTGCCTTTTTTTGTCGCTATGTATACAACAAGAATTAATTGGTTTTGGAGAACTTTGGGGAGTTTGATATGTGGTTAACAGTTGAGAATGGAATGTTTCTGAGATATACAAAAGGAGAATGGGTGACAACAATTCCAGAACACTTGAAAATGAATTTGGTTGACAGTGTAAAGGTGCGTGAAAGTTGGAACTATATACTTATAATATGAATACAGTTTTATCCAACCTCTAAATTACTGCTATGGAAAACTATTTCAACATTTTTTTGAGTATTTCACCGAAAGAACTCCAAGATCGCATTTTGAGCAACGTGAGACTTCACTTGTTTGGAACTACAAGTATGCAGGTAATGAGTCCAATAATGTTTTTTCTATATATAGTGTCACATCTGAACTCTTTTTCCAAAAAAAATATTATTTTTTTTCGATTTACATTCATATGTCGAATTTGGAAGATAGCAAGCTAGAGATATGCTGCAGCATCTTTGGACTGGTCCAATTTCAAACTCCTTTGTTGATGTGGTACAAAGAAGCTGCTCGATTGAGGTGTGAGCAGTTAAATATTTGGCTGATGGAGGGATCAAATGGTATAGTTTGCAGTGGGTTGCCCGGGATTCAAACCCGGAACTTAGGCTTCTGATAAACTTTGCTTTTCTGCTAGCCCGACACTAACTCTTCGATATATGATTTTACCATGACTGCAATTTTATAGAGACGCCCCTCCCTTTTTCCACTCCATCCCGAAGAGCGCTCAAAAACAATTCGTAAGTAGATTGATTCTGCACCCCAAGGGCGCCTTCGGCATCCAGGGGTCACGCGGGGCTATTTTGCCGAGTTCCTTGGAGAGAGTTGTCTCGCGCAAAGATGGGCTGTCAAGAACGTAGAGGAGGTAGGGATTCCTCGGTTCGGGCCAAAGAAGCAATGTAACTCGCCGTGGGCATTCTTGATTGGTGCTGAGCTAACCATGCGAAACTTGGTTGCTTTTTTTTATGTTCTTTCCGAAAGCATCACTAGCTTACGCTCTCTGACCTGAGTAGCATGGGACACGTTTGGTGTCACAAAGGTAGCTACACTACCTAAATATTCGAAAATTTTTAACTTCTGAATGTTATCCATAAGTTTATACTGTTTCTAGTAATTTTCAACCTCCTTGTGTATATTCATTGGGCATTTCATTGGAAAGGTACATCTTCCAATATTCCCTAGATCTCCTTGCTTTGTTGCAATTGTTACATTCGGCTGCTAATGCCTTCGTTTAGTGACATGATTCGACAGTGGGGACCTATACTAAAATCCCATTTAACATTTGATTGATTAAGGACGAAGATGTATACACATTTTTCGAACCAAAGCTTCTTCTTGATTCAGTTGGTGCATCAAGAACCAAAATGACAGATACAACTAAGGTTGCTGCCAATGAGAAACGGTCATCTTCAAAACTTCCTTCGGGTAGAAACAACCCCAAGCTTCAGATAAGAAATCGACTGAAGCATCCATCCTTATCTAGCTTGCCTTCGCCCTACTGAGTTTCTGATGCATCAACTGATAAATAATACTTTGGTAGTTTGGCTGTTCAAGCTATGTAATCTAAATGCTCAAGATTTTTCTTATTTAGGAAGGTAATGCTGCTTTATTTATTACTCCCTCCACCCCATTAATTTTGGTCCTTTTAGGTTGGGCATGGAGTTTTAGACCCTTTGTTAAAAAAGTAAACTTTTGTTATTTTTTGAGAGAGAAAGGGGACCATGTTTTGGGACGTCCCAAAATAGAAATAGGAGCAAGAAAAGTGGGATGGAGGGAGTATATGAAAACAAAAAGAGATTTGTATTCAATTCCTTAGTTAGCATTGCAATGAATATCTTTTTTCCCAGCTATACTACACGCACGAACGGTATGTGAAAAGAATGTTACGTTCACCAAAAAAAAAGAATGTTACAAGTTATTCATTATAGTCTTCATAAATAACTATTATCTATTTGTTAATTGTGCAAAATAAATGTTCTACTTTCCAATATATTATACCTCCAAATGAGTTTAAAAATAGAAGAACATTAACTACTCAATACGAGAAAATATGAGAATAAAATCTACCATCCAAAAAAAATAAAGCAAATCAAGATCATACAGATTATTGAAATTGTGAAGGAAATTATTGTATATTGAGATATTTAGTTAATGAATACTTCCCAAACCCGTTATTCCGTTAATAACCCTACTGTTCCAAGAGAGAAATTCTTTTCTTTTCCATCTTGCGATTGCGATGAAGATACCAATCCATCTAAGTGTTCAAGAAAGGAGAATGTACGAAGAGCTAGAGAATGGCACCCAAAATCTTATTCGGGAGCATTTCAATAGAGAAGAGAAAGAAGTGAACTTCAAGAACATCGGACATTGCTTAGGGTTCTTCAAGAAGAAAAAAAGAGGATAGAGAGAACCAGGAAATGCGACATCAACAAAGAGAGGCCTGACTAAAGCGAGGTCAAAAAAGAGAAAGAGATGATAGGTTAAAGCGGCCTGAAGAAAAATATGATGGGATCCAAAGGCTTGAAGAGATGGAGAAGGGGTTGAAGATGCTTGGTGATATTACGGCTGGGGTGGATGTTCAAAAACCCAAATTCAAATGTATTATGCATTTATTTTAGTATTATGTTCTCTATAATTTTTTAATTTTTTTTTTCTAAAAGTTATATTTTTATCAATTGAAGTTCCTATTTTTTGAGTGGGATATAACTTCTGATCGTGACCCTAGGTTTACATCAAGACTGCGGACTAAGGTTCAAGATGCTCTGGGTACAAAACTTAAATTTAGTACTACAGCACACCCACAAACAGATGGTCAATCAGAAAGGACTATTCAAATCCTCGAAGACATGCTTCGAGCGTGTGCCCTCGATTTCAAAGGAAGTTGGGACAAGAATTTGCCATTAGTAGAATTTGCTTATAACAATAGCTTCCAGTCGACCATTCAGATGGTGCCTTACGAGGCTTTATATGGTCGGAAGTGTAGATCGTCCATTGGGATTTGGATGAGCGAAAAACACGAACTTTGGTCACCACTGTTGAAGGAGCACCTGATTTGATTCAAGAAGCTATTGATATCGTGCCGCTAATTAAGAAAAGGATGCTAGCTGCTCAGAGTCGCCAGAAGAGTTATGCCGATCGCCGCCGTAAACCTCTCGAGTTTGAGGTAGGTGATCAAGTATTCCTTAAAATTTCACCCAAGAAGGGCCTTATCAAACATGGCAAGGGTGGGATGCTTAACCCTCGATATGTTGGACCATTCAAAATTTTGGAAAAGGTTGGGAGTGTAGCCTATAAGTTGGATCTTCCATCAACCCTTGGGGGAATACATGACGTATTCCATGTGTCACTCTTGAAGAAGTATTTACCGGACCCATCTCACGTGATAGATTATGAGCCATTGCAACTTCAAGAGTGTTTGTCGTACATTGAGAGGCCTGTCCGTATCTTGGATAAGAAGTTCCAAGAATTACGGAAAAGGAAGATCCCGATAGTCAAGGTTTTGTGGCAAAGTCAAAGCATTGAGGAAGCTACATGGGAGCCAGAAGAGCAGATGCGCCAGCAATACCCCGAACTATTCGAAACCCAAGACTGAATTTGGGGACCAAATTCTTTTAATGGGGAAGGATTGTACAACCCACAAGTTTTAGGAATTATTTAATGTATTTTAATTAGACTATTATCTAATTTTGTATGATACTATGTTTTGTATTAAAATATTTTAGTTTATGCTATATTGTGTTTAACAATTGCTTCTTATGTCATTAAAGGCTTGGAAGTAATTTAGAAAAATATTTAAGTAGCTTTTAAATTGATGGGGTCTAATTGCAATTTATTTTGGACCTAGATGAGCAAAAAAATTTGTTTTGGGGGCAAAAATGCACTTTCCCAAAGTTCAGGGGGCAAAGTGCAAATTCGCCCAAATCATTTCAAAGACCTGCAGCAGAGTAATAATTACTCTCTCCCCTTGAGACCCCAAAACTGCCGCCCTCTTCTTGAATGGAGGAAACCTCCCCACACAAGAAATGTATACATTGGTGGAAGGAGAAAAATAATGATTATCTTCTCTTCCCCATGTTATATGTGTACATATATGAATCTGATTTGGGTTGTATGTATATATATACAACCCCCATTTTTACTCACTATTCTTTACCTTATCAAAAAAAAAAAAAAAAAAACAATTAAAAGAGATTTGTGAGAAAGAAAGAGATAATATAAAACTTTGAGTGAATCTTGAAGAAGAAGGAGGAGCTACCACCGCCGCCGCTCCTGCCGCCGCGCCTTTACCGGAGATAGAGGACAGAGGGTGAAGAAAATAAGAAGCACTTATCTTTTTCCGATTTCGGGTAAAAATCTCTTAAGCATATCTTTTACTTGGTTATATGGAGCATTTCTTAAAAGTTTGTTTGAAGTTTTGAAACCAAATGAAATATTTTTAGATTTTAGTTGAATGTTTCTTGTTTAAATTTTTAGATTTATATTTGTTCAAAGATTTGAAAATTTTGAGGTGTTCTTGTTTATGTGTATAAGTTGTATGAAAAAGAAATTACTTTTATAAAATGTTTTCATGGCTAAAAAAAAAGTGTCATTTTGAAAGTATGTTAATATGTTTATGTTCTTAGATTCTTAGATCTATAAATTTTCTTGCAAGATTTTGATTTTTACAACATACATGGGTATTTAAAAGTTTGAAATATGTGAAGTTTTGGTACCTAAAAACTTAATCTATTTCATTTGGGGAATATTTGTACAAATCTAGAAATATAGGGTCACCTTGTACTTTTCCGGTGGGGTTGGCCGGAGCCACCCCACCGCAGCAAGCTACCTCCGGCCACTGCTAGAGCAGTGACCGGGACTGCTCGTGGTCTGTTGCAATTGCAACAGACCCATTTTTGGGCCTGTTGCAAATATGGGCCTGTTATATACTTTTGTAAGTTGGAGCCCATGGTGAAAAAAAAAAAAAAAGAAAACTGAGCTGGTCGTGATGGCCAGCCCATTTAAAAAAAAAAATTGAAATGGAGTGGGCTGGTCGTGACCAGCCCTTAATGAGAAAAAAAAAAAAAAAAGAGAAAAGAAAAGAAAGAAAAGAAAAAGAAAAAAAAAATATATATATATATATATATATAGTAGATAAGTCTTAAAATAATATTTAAATTTAAATTCTGAAAATAAATTTTCTAAAATATAACTTTGATATTTATTCTTGAAAAAAAAAATAATAATAATTAATTTCGAAAAATAGAATTAAATAAGTTTAAATAATTTTGGATAACTAAAATTAATCATGTTAATTATTTTCTGAAAATTAAATAAATATTTTGTAAAAATTAAATAAATACTTTCTGAAAATTTAATAAATATTTTCTGTAAATTAAATAAAGAATAAACCATTTTATATTTTCCGAAAATAATCAATGTTGAAAAAAAAAAAGGAAGGTTAAATAATAAAGAATTATTTTCCGAAAAGATCATGATTAAATTATACTTTTCAAATGATAATAATTTCAAGGGTACTTTAATCATTAATTAAATAAATAATTAATAATTTGAGAAAATAAAATAAAATAATTTTGAATAATATTTTTGGAAAATCAGTAATTTGAAAATAAAATAAAGTATTTTTCTAAATTTAATATATTCGAAAATAAATTATTTTTAATGAAATTCTAATTAATTTTATAAATAATTTGTATAATTATTTTCTGGAAAAAAAATCTAAATATCATAAAGGGGTTACAAATTGTCAAGTAAAGTTTAATTTTGAAATAATAATAATAATAAAGAATTCCAAATATAAATAATTACAAAAAATTTCTAGAAAGATATAGCTAAAATTCTATTTAAGCTTTCTAAGTTCACCTTATATGACTAAGTTCAAGTTAACTTTCGTGGCTATGTTACCACGCAACCCGAACGAACCTGAAACCATTAAACCGGACCTAATACTCAAGTTTTAATCGTGACTTCGATCGTAATCACGATTCATATGCATGTTCCACTAAAGCATTTCTTTAGTCGCTATTTAAATGCTTGTATTATGGCTGGATTCTAAGTCGTTACATACATATCTACAGGAACCAAGGACGCTTTACTTTTCGTTCAAGAAACCTAAGCAACACAGGTGAGTGTTGTGTGTTACTGGTGTGTCAGTCCGAATATGCTAGTAGGTCGAGTCATAACTGTAACTTAGTCCCTAAACGAACGAGCATGCGACGTACGACTCAATGAAAAGCTCGACTGTTAGGACAAACTATTCACACCTTGAATTATTGTTTACGTTTATGTGCTTATGATCATTGATATTGAACTGATTGAGTTGTTACCGATTTACTGTTATTGAACTGTTACTGTACCGTACTGTACTGTTTACTGTTACTATGTGGGCCCTTATTTTGGTGTGCGGAATCATGGTTAACCCGGAAGGTATGGGCCGGAGGGTTATCTCGATCCACCGTAGACCTGCTTCACGAGCCAAGTGTGGAGGTTACACTTGGGGAGTGAATGTCAAACTCCTGGCATTTGACGTCAATGCGCACTGTTATGTAAGGTCGCACCTTATTTGAGTGTTCGGTGGTGGTATTCACGAATATGAATTGGAGGGTAAGAGGAGAACGGCATCAACAACCTTTGGTTATTTGTTTTAACTGTTAAATTGATAATAGATGTGTTTAATTACTGTATTAAATATGCACATTAATATTATGCTATGTTCATACATTACACGCACACATGTGCACTACAGCCTCACTAAGTTGGACGACCAACTTACGCATTCCCGTTTACTTCTTTTCAGATACAGGTATTCCAGGGTCTGATGTCTAGAGTTGGTGTTCGTTTCCGAGATCCTGTCTGTCGGTCTTCGTCGGTCGTTATGTTATCTTTTGATTATTGTTATGTCGTGTTATGTCAGGTAATGTGTTGCTTTGTATCGAGCATGATTAAATACTTAAGACTATTGTTATGTATGTCGTTGCACTGTAGACGCTTAATTGTATTTTGTGCCCACACCTGCATATAGCAGTGTACCGGGTTTTATGTTATTTTGTGGAACTATGATCCGAATGACTATGTTGTTGATTTCAAAAAAAAAAATTTCTCAAATTTGGGTTGTTTTCATCAAATACGGACCCGGACTCGGGGATGGATCCACGTAGGATTCGACCCGGGGGCTCGGGCCGTTACAGGTGGTATCAGAGCATAGGCTTACAAGTCAGGTCTAGGATCCTCGGAAGTCGTCTGTCTTGTCCTGTTTATTGTGTTCTTTTGAGTCTTCTTATGTGTTTACTATATGATATGTGTGTCTTTAACCTATGATTGCGTTAGGATGTCGAGCCAAGGAAGTAGACGCTCCAGCTTTCGCTCCAGCATGGGAAGGAACAGATGATTCTTGGGAGAATTGAGGCCCCGTAGGGTCATTGCTTCCCCCGATCGTGGCCACTCTCCCCCTCGTAGGTTGATTACTCGACGTAGTCGACCACGTAGGGTCTACCACCCATCATCACTCAGGGACGCTTTGAGCTGATTGGTCACTACCCGGATCACGAGGTCTATAACCTCGAGGCTGATCGGGACCGCCAATGTGACCTCAGGATGATGGCAGAACTTCAGATCGAGGATGCCTCTGATCGAGCTGACATGCTAGAAGAGCAGCTCAAGATAGCCGAGGCACGGCTTGAGGATATGAGCGCTCGGTTAGAAGAGCTCCGGGTCATAAGGAACCAGCGTATGTTGCAGTCTGGAAAAATTAGAGAAAGTTTGAGAGCTCTTGCCGACTCACTCTCAGATGACGAGAGGATGCTAGTTGAGGATGAGGAGGAGGACCCTAGTGAGGAGAGAGCGAGAGATAGTACTGTGGTCGGGCTAGATTGAGAGATTGTTATTATCATCCTTGTTATGTTTGTTTAAAGCCATTTTTGGCTTGTACTATGTTTCAGTTCGTATTATATTTTGTTGGTAATTAGACTAATTTAAGCCGTTATGGCTGTTAGTACGTTTTGTGTAGCTAAAACATGTTAACTTTTGTGTGCCGATTTGGCAAATATGTTAAATTGGCGCTATGTTATTTTGTGATGTTATGTTTTAGCTTTAATTGGTTTTTGGCCTTGTGGTTGTGTTACGTGTTGGCCTAATGGGCCATTTTCCTTGTTGTTCAGAATGGCAGGCAATCGAGCTGATAGTCGTACTGGTCGTCGGGTTCCCTTTGACCAATCTGAGGGGCCTCCTGTGGCACCACCGGTCGACCAGGCCGATCGAATTATCACTGCTTTGGCCCAGTTCACCCAGGCACTGCAAGGCGCTACGCAGGCCGTGCCTCAAACACCTGCACCCCCTGCCTTGGACCAGACACTAGAACGCTTCCTGCGATTCCAACCACCTAAGTTCCTCGGAGAACCTGATGATAGGAAGGTAGAAACTTGGTTGGCTGAGATCGAGAATATTTTTCGAGCACTGGACTATTCGGACACTGTGAAGATTTCATTGGCTACTTACCGCTTTGAGGATGCCGCTAGGTCTTGGTGGCACACAAGGGAGATGGTTTGGGAGAGGAACCAAAGCGCAAGAACTTGGGAGAATTTTGTGAAAGAGTTCAATGATAAGTATGTTCCCCCTGTTGTTCGGGAGCAGCGTGAGGAACAGTTCAATGCCCTGAGGCAAGGAAATATGAGGGTGCCACAGTTTGAGGCTGCTTTCTCTCGTCTTGTTCGATATGCTCCCCATTTGATGAATGATGAACCCCGTCGTACCCGCCGTTTTATCAAGTGCCTCAAGCCAGATCTCCAATGAGCCCTTCTCGCTCATAACGTAGTGTCATACATTGAAGCAGTGGAAAAGGCTACAAGGATTGAGAACGGGTTGATTGAGTTGAATAATATGCACTTTTCGGAGAAGAAGTCAAGGCCACCTCAGGCAAATTGGCAGTCGGGGAGAAACACCGGGAAATCACCAAGGACTGGTCAAACGAGCTCAGGAAATTTTAAGGGTCCTCAGCAGAACAATCGACCCCCGAGTGGTTCTGGGAAGACGCCAGATGGTGCATGCACCCATTGTGGACTGAAAGGGCATGGGGAGCCCAAATGCTGGAAGAAAGCCGGCAAGTGCCTGAGGTGTGGAGCTCAGGACCATTTCATCAGAAACTGTCCCAAAGCGCCTATTGCACCAGCTCCAATAGCAGGAGGATCATCCCAGGCTGGAAGACCCCCAAAGCCGAGGGTTCCTGGGCGAGCATTTGCTATGGAGGGAGAGGAACTATCTGAGCCAAACGCAAATGATGTGGTGGAAGGTATACTTTATGTTTCCGGACATTTATGTAAAGTCTTATTTGATTCTGGAGCATCTCATTCATTTGTAGCACCACATTATAGTAATAAGTTAGTAAGTAAGGTAGAGAGTTTGCCCTATGAGTTGGAGGTTCATACTCCATTGGGGACCTCGTTTATAACGAGTTCGGTTCATAAAGCATGTGAGGTTAGGATTGATGAAGGAGTATTTCATGCCGATTTGATCGCGATGCCGATCCAAGGTTTCGATGTAATCTTGGGGATGGACTGGTTGTCCACCCATGCTGCCCGCTTAGATTGTCGATGTAAGACTGTAACACTTTATACCCCCGGACGACCCGATATTTGTTTTTGGGGTATTAGAAAAGGCCTGAAATTTCCATTATTGTCTGCCGCTCAAGTTCGTCAGGAATTACGTCAGGGCGGGCAAGGATTTATAGCGTACCTTATCAACAAGCCAAAGGATAAAGTTGATTTAAAAGAGGTACCCGTGGTGGCAGAGTTCGCGGACGTTTTTCCGGAAGAACTTACGACTCTACCACCGGATCGAGAAGTGGAGTTCACAATTGATCTCGTTCCAGGAACGGCGCCGGTTGCGAAGAAATAGTACCGCATGGCCCCCGCCGAGCTTAAGGAGCTAAAAGCTCAACTTCAGGAGTTGTTGGAGCAAGGATTTATTAGACCTAGCTCATCTCCGTGGGGAGCCCCTGTCTTGTTCGTGAAGAAAAAAGATGGTTCGTTGCGGCTATGCATCGACTATCGTGGTCTGAATAGTGTGACCATCAAGAACAAGTACCCTCTGCCGCATATTGAAGAGTTGTTTGATCAACTACAAGGATCTTGGTTGTACTCTAAGTTAGATCTAAGGCAGGGGTACTATCAATTGAAGATTAAAGAGGAAGATATACCGAAGACAGCGATTAACTCGAGATATGGGCACTTTGAGTTTGTCGTGATGCCTTTTGATCTCACGAATGCCCCCGCGGTGTTAATGGATTTGATCCACCGAGTCTTCAAGCCTTTCTTAGATCAATTCGTCGTGGTCTTCATAGATGATATTTTAATCTACTCGAAATCTAGATTAGAGCACGAGGTTCACCTTCAAAAAGTGCTCCTAGTCTTGCGTGAGAATAAGCTTTATGCAAAGTTCAGAAAGTGCGAATTCTGGTTGGATCGAGTTGCCTTCTTGGGGCACATTGTATCAGGGGACGGGATAGCAGTTGACCCGTCAAAGGTTGAAGCAGTAACCGAGTGGAAAATGCCAGAGACTGTAACTGAGATTCGGAGCTTCTTGGGCCTAGCGGGATATTATCGTAGATTTATCCAAGATTTCTCGAAGATAGCTTCGCCTCTGACAAAGCTAACTCAGAAGAAAGTCCCATTTGAATGGGATGAGAAGTGTGAGACAAGCTTTCAAGAGCTGAAGAAGAGGTTGACAACTGCACCGGTACTAGCACTACCAGAAGGGTCGGATAACTTTATGGTTTACACCGACGCATCAAAAGAAGGATTGGGATGCGTCTTGATGCAGAACAGTAAGGTGATTGCATACGCTTCAAGGAAGTTGAAGCCCTATGAAAAGAACTATCCAACTCACGATTTGGAACTGGCTGCAGTAGTGTTTGCCCTAGGCAAGTGGAGGCACTACCTTTATGGCGTGCCATTTATGGTATTTACCGACCACAAGAGCTTAAAGTATCTATTCTCTCAGAAGGAGCTGAACATGAGACAAAGGCGTTGGATGGAGTTTTTGGACGATTGTGATTGCACAATCCAGTACTATCCCGGCAAGGCAAATGTGGTTGCAGATGCGCTGAGCCGGAAGGTCAGCGTGTCTCACCTCATGGTGAAGGAGTGGGAAATGTTGGAAGGTGTTTGTTGTTGGAACCCAGAGGTGGTTAAGATGGGGGTTTTGTTTGCTGGCCTACAGGTAAGACCGAACATTCTCCAACAGATTTCATCAGCCCAACAACTAGATGAAAGGACCAGGAAGATAAAGGAATCGATTCTGAAGGCAATCAATTCACCTTTTAGCATGGATTCAGAAGGTGCTCTTAGATTCCGTGGGAGATTGTGTGTCCCCATGGATACTGGGCTAAAGGAGCAAATTTTGGAAGAAGCCCATCGTTCTCGATACAGCATTCATCCGGGAGGAAACAAAATGTATCAGGATCTAAAGGCTCATTTCTGGTGGGACGGTATGAAGAAAGATGTGGCGGATTACGTGGCAAGATGTCTGGTCTGTCAGCAAGTGAAAGCGGAACACCAGCGACCATCAGGGTTGCTGCAACCGTTACCGGTACCCGAGTGGAAGTGGGAATCAGTAACGATGGATTTTGTGACTGGTTTGCCACGAACCCGTGGACAACATGATGCCATTTGGGTTATTGTCGATAGACTGACAAAGGTAGTTCGATTTATCCCCGTTAATGTTAAGTATTCCGTCGAGCGACTTGTAGAGTTGTATCGAGATCAAATTGTTCGATTACACGGGGTACCAAGGGATATAACTTCTGATCGTGACCCTAGGTTTACATCAAGACTGTGGACTAAGGTTCAAGATGCTCTGGGTACAAAACTTCAATTTAGTACTACAGCACACCCACAAACAGATGGTCAATCAGAAAGGACTATTCAAATCCTTGAAGACATGCTTCGAGCGTGTGCCCTCGATTTCAAAGGAAGTTGGGACAAGAATTTGCCATTAGTAGAATTTGCTTATAACAATAGCTTCCAGTCGACCATTCAGATGGTGCCTTACGAGGCCTTATATGGTCGGAAGTGTAGATCTCCAGTCCATTGGGATTTGGATGAGCGAAAAACCCGAACTTTGGTCACCACTGTTGAAGGAGCACCTGATTTGATTCAGGAAGCTATTGATATCGTGCCGCTAATTAAGAAAAGGATGCTAGCTGCTCAGAGTCGCCAGAAGAGTTATGCTGATCGCCGTCGTAAACCTCTCGAGTTTGAGGTAGGTGATCAAGTATTCCTTAAAATTTCACCCAAGAAGGGCCTTATCAAACATGGCAAGGGTGGGAAGCTCAACCCTCGATATGTTGGACCATTCAAAATTTTGGAAAAGGTTGGGAGTGTAGCCTATAAGTTGGATCAGCCATCAACCCTTGGCGGAATACATGACGTATTCCATGTGTCACTCTTGAAGAAGTATTTACCGGACCCATCTCACGTGATAGATTATGAGCCATTGCAACTTCAAGAGAGTTTGTCGTACATTGAGAGGCCTGTTCGTATTTTGGATAAGAAGTTCCAAGAATTACGGAAAAGGAATATCCCGATAGTCAAGGTTTTGTGGCAAAGTCAAAGCATTGAGGAAGCTACATGGGAGCCAGAAGAGCAGATGCGCCAGCAATACCCCGAACTATTCGAAACCCAAGACTGAATTTGGGGACCAAATTCTTTTAAGGGGGAAGGATTGTAAAACCCACAAGTTTTAGGAATTATTTAATGTATTTTAATTAGACTATTATCTAATTTTGTATGCTATTATGTTTTGTATTAAAATATTTTAGTTTATGCTATATTGTGTTTAACAATTGCTTCTTATGTCATTAAAGGCTTGGAAGTAATTTAGAAAAATATTTAAGTAGCTTTTAAATTGATGGGGTCTAATTGCAATTTATTTTGGACCTAGATGAGCAAAAAATTTTGTTTTGGGGGCAAAAATGCACTTTCCCAAAGTTCAGGGGGCAAAGTGCAAATTCGCCCAAATCATTTCAAAAACCTGCAACAGAGTAATAATTACTCTCTCCCCTTGAGACCCCAAACTGCCGCCTCTTCTTGAATGGAGGAAACCTCCCCACACAAAAAATGTATACATTGGTGGAATGAGAAAAGTAATGATTATCTTCCCTTCCCCATGTTATATGTGTATAGATATGAATCTAATTTGGGTTGTATGTATATATATACACCCTCCATTTTACTCACTATTCTTTACCTTATCAAAAAAAAAAAAAAAACAACACTTAAAAGAGATTTGTGAGAAAGAAAGAGAAAATATAAAACTTTGAGTGAATCTTGAAGAAGAAGGAGGAGCCACCATCGCTGCCGCCGCGCCTTCGCCGGAGATAGATTACGTATGGTCAAGCTAGTGAATCTTTTGATTATTGTTATGTCGTGTTATGTCAGGTTATGTGTTGCTTTGTATCGAGCATGATTAAATACTTAAGACTATTGTTACGTATGTTTGTCGTTGCGCTGTAGACGCTTAATTGTATTTTGTGCCCACACCTGCATATAGCAGTGTACCGGATTTTATGTTATTATGTGGAACTATGATCCGAATGACTATGTTGTTGATTTCCAAAAAAAAATATTTGATCAAATTTGGGTTGTTTTCACCGAATACGGACCCGGACTCGGGGGTGGATCCACGTAAGATTCGACCCGGGGGCTCGGACCGTTACAAATTCTGGATCAAACGTGAAATGATTTGAATTTCTTCGACGAACGTCTTGAACTTCGTCATGGATATTTTGAATTTAGTAGGATTTGAACTTCTTTGGATCGTCGTAGATCTCCAATAACGTTTAAATGAGGGCTTCTTAGCTTGTTCTCGAATCAAACGCCAGAATTTCCTTTGATCTTTGAAGAATATCTTGAGTTAATGAAAAAGGTTTTGAAGAACGTCTCGTAGAGAGAATTTGCTCCTTCAACTTGTGCTCCTTCATAAATGTGTGTTTTTCTTCTAAGAGATGACCCCAATTTATAGTGGTAGGAAGAAGAGTCCAGGTAGAATTAGTAATTGAATGGTGTGATTTTATTGGCTCTCAGTAGTAGAAGACCTATATAATTCTCTTTGTAAAAGAGATATGCACTCTTTTAAATGTCTATCACTTGTAGGAGATATGCCTTCTTTTGATTGGTAATGACACATCATCTTGAACACTTGACATGATTTAATCGGTCAATAAAATGTAGGTGGAATTTAATCAAATTAACTATTTATTTTGAAATTTAGTTTAGCAAAAGTTCAGAAATAGCGAATTTAATTTAATTTCCAATATGAGTTCAAATTTATTTTTCGGCATAAAATTTAAGTGTCTACAATATTCATGTTATTTTATTAACATAGATCTATGAAAAAAAAAACTCTATATTATTTTGACAATTTAAATAATAAAAATTCACTAAAACGAGTCAAATTAATCTTCTAACTGATTATACGATTACTTATTTAGGGGTTTGTGCATCTTCATTATGAATACGTTCAAGCACAATAAATTTTAACACACATACAAACTGACGAAAATAACTTAAATAAATATTACAATAAACCACTAGTCATTAAAGAAACATACAAATTTAAAGCAATTAATCACAAGTAGTTCAAACATTTTAAAAAAGATATTATTATTCACCCCGATTTAGGCTAAAAAAAATAAATGGTGTGTGATTTTTCTTTTATTTTGCTTCATAAAATTAGACTAATCTTTTTAATTAGGCCATATAATGTGCTTAACAACACAAATATAACTGTCTTAAGCTATATTATTTACGAATTACAAACATAT
>CM064883.1:74552002-74673762 GCA_003313485.2 Penstemon barbatus
GTGCTTAACAACACAAATATAACTGTCTTAAGCTATATTATTTACGAATTACAAACATATTTTACATCTATATATATAGCATAAAGAAAAATTCATATAATACATGAGGGTGAAGTGTCACATTGATAATAATATCATGGATCTGCCCATGTATATATGGGGCACAAAGTGCCACACTTATTATAACACATGAGGGTAAAGTGTCACATTGATAAATTGAATGAGTTAAAATATATATAAGAGTGGTAGTTTGTCAATTACTAATAATTTATGTTTTAAAAATGTCAGGGAAGTAATTTTTTTTTTTTTAAATCACCTGAAAGTAAAATTAAATATGGATATCACAAGGATAAAATTCACATTAACTCTTTTGACCACATATATATTCTTAAAAAACCAAAGTGATAATAATTAAACAAAATGGGTCAACTCAAATATGATTAAGTAGATAGTTCTACTTACAGAATGTAATAAACATAGTTGTTTATTAAAAGAAATATTACACACCCTCCCCGACCTCTCAAAATCCACTACGTATCACCCCCACCCCCACCCCCACCCCCACACTGTATCATGTTGGTTAGGGCTTACCGGTATCAGATAGACTATTCTTTTTTCATTTTTTGTAGACGTTACCGGTAATAAACACCCCCTGTAACATTAATTTTTTTACCAATACACCCCTTACATGAGGAATGTCTTGTAATATGGTTTTTGGTCGAAGGGAAGTCTTTGTAATTTATTGAAAAAGATGATAAGTTTCCATAATTAGACCTATAGACCGGGATTGTCTATGTTTTCAAAAATTTATACACAAACTTGTCAGAAAAAAAGGGTTTTTTTGCAAGTTAACTTCTTGTGATATGTCTAATGGGCAATTTACTTCCCTGTGAAACAAAAATAGACAATTTAACTCCTTGTGTGAAATGAAATAATGAGCAATTTACCTTGTGTAAAATGAAATGATGAGCAATTTAACTCCATATGATATGAATTAATAAGCAATTTAGAGAGAGGCAATGTACTTCTTTTATAAAAACACAGAGATGTATTTTGTCTTTTTTCTTATCACATGGAGTTAAATTGCCTATTTAGGATATCACAGAGAGTTATTTTGCAATTTTATTTAGCACATGGAGTTAAATTGCCTATTTAGAATAACACAGAGAGTTAATTTGCTATTCACTCAAGAAAAAAATATCAACATATCACCAATCTTTATTATCAACATACTTTCACATGAACTTTTAATAAATTCAGAACACAATTATCAAACATTGTTCTAATAATATGACATATAAAACACTTATGAACTCCAATACTTTCTTATTAACTAAATTAATCCCTAGTTTTTTGATAAAACATCAAACATGGGACGGAAGGTTTGAAAGACATTATAGGAAAATTCTTGCCCAAGCCTGGCTTGGCCAAACCCATCCAACCACCAAGCAAGTGTATTGCACTTGCTTTGTGATTGGTCACTTTCCTGGAAGTTACATCCAATCCCAAAGCAAGTGTATTACACTTGCCATGTAATTAGTTTTGGTTCGGCCAAACCCGGTCTGGGTAAGAATTTCCCGACATTATAATATACTGCTTCAGTTGGGTGTACGGAATCCCAGAAAATATACTTGGTCGGATCAGAGCAAACAAAAGAACTTGGATTGCACAAGAACGCGGTTTCTGTTAATCCACTTCCACAACAACCAACATTTACTTTATCAAAACCTGCAAATTAGTGTACAATGAAAAGTCTAAAAATTACATAAGTAGTTACAAAAGCAAAAAATAAATATTACAATTGGATTCTCACCTTCTTTCGTTGATTTTGTTGACATATGACTTAGATTAATTATTAAGTAATAATAAATGATTTGGTTAAGTTTTCAAAAGTATTTGAATAATTGAAATTACATAACTTTACAAAGTTTGTATTAAAGTTGCATTTGGATATTTTTTTGGTTTAATATTTGCTTCATTTCAAAGCACCATTCATAATTTGATGATATTCACTTACTCAAATATTTGAAATAAGGTTAAATTTCTCCATTTTTTTTCTTTATCAACTTAATTATACTTTGATCCATGACCTATTTTCCGCCGCGTAATATAATATTTTTTTTTTCCAAAAAAAGAATAAAAACTAATAAAAATGCTTTTGAACTTATCTATCTACTTTTCACCACGAGCATCTAACATCCTAATATATTGAAATGATAAATATTTTAAATTACTACCTCCATTTCATAATAATTGTGGTTTTAGAGTTTTGCATAGGTGCTAAGGAACCTAGTAAAAAGCATGAATTTTGAAAAAAATTACCTAAAATACCCTTAATAAATAGCAAGGAGATAATTAATATTGAATTGGAATCCTAAAGCGACAAATAGTTTGAACCAAAAGAAATTCTCTAAAACGAAAAATTATAATGGAACAATGGGAGTATTTAATGTTTTCGTAATACTATTTTTCATTTTGCAATTTGCATGAAAACAAATTTAAGTTTTGTTCAAAATACATTTTGCAAATATCTGGAAGATTTACAATATTAACAATGGCTATGCATTTATTATCTAATTACAAGCTTTTTTTAAAAAAAAAAATCTGATTTCAAATTGCAACAAAGTCAATAAAAATATGCAATATATTAATGGAATAAGTGATCAACATTCGATGACACTCCCAAATACACTACTTTGAAAAAATAAAAATCAACTTACCAAATTGCTGAGGATTTTTGTTTTTTAATCATATCTTCAATCGGTTTATATATATCGAGGTACACAATCTTGACACCATGGATTTCTGTATTCGTTAATTTGATTTGCAGCATGCGATTGTAATCACGTGCAGCAGATGACAAGAATTCTACACACCCGCGATATGTTAATGCATTTTCGGAGTGTAACGTTATTAAAATTGGCATGCATTCAATTGGTGGAACTCCTGCAAAACCAATCTTTTGGGACCCCAATTCTAGTAGTTCCTGAATACAATTATATCTAAATTATATTCTGAAGACTATCCCGTAATATACAGTGTTTTAAAAATCGAACCGAAGTGATCGGTTCAATCGATTTAATTGATAACCGGTTAATAATACGGTCCAAACAACACTCAAAATCAACTTTGTTCCTAATCAATTCGAACCGGGAAAAATAGATCAAAAACTGATGAAACAGTGAACCGATTCAACCACTGATCCACTTATTAAAAAGAAAAAAAAGGTTTATAATACGGATTTTTTCTTCTCGTCCGCAATATTTAGACTTCGAAATAACTCTCACATCTCTTCTTCTACTTTAACTTTTTAAATGGGAAAATTGCTTTTTTGGTACCATAGGATAGGCTGACTTGCACTTTTGGTACCATTGGATATGAAAATGCAAATTTGGTACCATAGGATAGGTTTTCATTGCAATTTTGGTACAAAACCCAATTTTTCTACAAAGTTGTTGGTCCCAAGTGGTCAGATGAGGTCTAGAGGGGGGGGAGGGGTGAATAGACCTCTGAAAATTTTTAGACTTAAAAAACTTTCCAGACTTCTGTCAGCAGACTAAGCTGATGAAGAACAGATGACTATGCTGATCGTGAACAAATCTTGAACAGCAGAGTGATCACTATTCTTACAGTTACTTAGCTGTTTTTCAGCAAAACAGTTTTATCAAGAGTATACTTGCAGCGGATGTTTGAAAGTGTTTTTCACAAGTAGACTAAGTCCTTAAAAAGATTTTATCCCCAGTTTTGAAACTCCTTATAAAATCTTTTGATAATTCAAAGTGTAGACTTATGCAATTTCAAAATATGCAAGAATAACACAAAGAATTTTTATAGTGGTTATATGGATAAAAATCATTTAGTCCACTCTTCCAGATCACTTAGATTCTGGGTTATACTATAAACACAAAGTTTACAATATGTCTCCACTTATACCTAAACAACAAATGAGAAGGATATAAGCTCGCAATAGGAAATCACAAAGAAAACCTATCATCTGAAGTTAAATCACTCACACAGACGGATTTAAACTTCGCACAACACTCAGCTAAATACAAGATCACTCAGATCGTATTTTTCTATTTTCTTCGACTGGGTTTCTGTCAACAGATGACTTCCACCAGACGACTTCCACCAGACGAGTGAGTTGTTCGAGCTTCTTGAGACTTAGAAAATTTCTGCTTCAAAAACGAAATCTCAGAATGTTGTTGTGTGTGTCTCTCTTCGAAATCAGCTCTATTTATACTTGGATTTGAAAATATGACCGTTGAAGCAAATCACACTTCAAATCCATAGCTTTAGCCCGATTCAGAACGGCTCCCTGCTACAGTCCTTTCTCTGCTGTACTTTCCTGTAGCTGCATTAAATGCACTCTGCTGATCCGAGAGTAAATTCTAATCATTTGCCATTACTACCCTTCTCTTCCAGCATTTATTACACCAAGTGCATTTATACCGTTGGACTAATCTCTTGATCTCTTCTACTCTGCTGATCGAGGCAACTCATCTGATAGATACTCTACTGATCAAATACTGAACTAATCTGATTTGAGTCAGCTGATGGTCTACCCTTCTGATTGCTGTTTCAGCATGAGATCAGTAGTCTTCTGGGCTTTGAACTTTGAACTCTTCTGATGTCTTCTTTTACTTGTTCAAAATTCTTCTAAGGGAACTAAGCTTTCCATACTTAGCTGATTTTGACGTTTTGGAAATCATCAAAACCTTCCCTTATTTTCTTCACTTCTTTGCACTTCATCTTCATCTTCATCCAACAAAAGTTAATGGCAATTTACCCCCTACTAAATGCATAATGTTCAATTTAACCCCTCGTGGTTTAAAAAAGAGCATTTTACCCCTTGAAATTTTGTAAAAATTTCACATCGCCTTCCTGATATTTTTAAAGGTGACACTTAATCCATTTTTATTATGATAATGTGATTTTGTACCCATTGTGTTATGATAAATGTGGCAATTTATCCCCCTATGTTAAATAAAATAGTTTGCATGCATACTCTCAATTTCGGCAAGTGAGTTACAATCTCCGGCTGAAGGGGGTAAATTGCTTCATTAAAATTTTAAAGGGGGTAAATTGATTTTTTTTAATTATAGAGGGATAAATTGAACATTATGCATTTCATATGGGGTAAATTTCCATTAACTTTGTGAAAATTTGGGTTTGGTACCAAAATTGCAATGAAAACATATCCTATGGTACCAAATTTGCATTTTCGTATCCAATGGTACCAAAAGTGCAAGTCAGCCTATCCTGTGGTACCAAAAAAGCAATTTTCCCCTTTTTAAATATTTTATACAATAAGTTATATAAATTTATTTGATCATCAATTTCAGTAGACAACTCATTTATTTCTCAACTTCAAGTATTTTCATGTTTTTTTGGGTGAAAATCCTCTGTACCACAAATGTGTATCACAAATAAATAATTGACACATGTACATGTGACAATTATTATAATTGTCACATGTACATGTGTCAATTACTTGTTTGTGATACAAAAATTGTGGTACAGAGGATCTTGAGACGTTTTTTTTAATATAAAGGTTTAAGTTCAAAAACTCATCATTAAATTCTCTTTTCCAAAGGTGGTTAGTAACAAAACTATTAATTTTGATATGTTATTTACCATAGTTTGTATTGCTGTGATATCATGTTATCATACTTGTATTTATGTTGAATTATTCATTCTCAACTCAAAATTTGTAGAAAAAAAGATTGGTGAGATAACATTTAGTTTAAGGAAATAAACTTAAAATAATGGATAATAATTTATTTTTCCATATAGTTGGTTGCTTACATCAAATTTAAATTAAATTATTATTTTGTAATGAAATCAAATCGGTTGAGCCAGTGATTAAAACGATTAAACTGATATGACCACTAAATAGAAAGACTACCGGTTTAATGCCCGGTCCAATTTTTAAAACATTGGTAATATGAATATAAATTTTTCCAGCAATTCCTTCATCAAATCAGTACCAGACTGATAATACGCGTCATACACCAAGTACATACCCTCAGCTTTTGCTTCAACACCAGAGCTCATCTTTGAATCTGTAGAGTGTTAGTGAAAACAACAAGATTTGCAGAAGATAGGATGCAGGAATTTTTCTCACAAATGTTCTAAGTATTTTAGGGTGCGTAAAGAACGACAAGTCTGATAAGATCTGGATTTATAGAGTTAGGGTATTTCGGTTTCCGTGATACCCGTCAACCGTTAGATCCATTTCTTGTCAGTTCTGATCGTGCGGCGTCAGTTACGCCTTTTCAAATTCAAAGCGCATTAAATGAGAGGCGGGAATTTGAACCGCCTTACTGTACTTGTAAAAGCGTGTTTTTAATGAAAACGTTTTTAAATAATAAGCTTTTACACAGTTGATCAGACATGTAATTAAAATACTTATCTGATGGGACTACCGTCCTGATGACAAAGCTGTTATCAGTGAAAGCCAATAGCTGATAATCTTCCTCGGTTGTTTGTCAATCTAGCTAAATAATTAATTTTTGATTTTCAAGACTTTAATCTTCTGATGAAAACATAACTTCAACTAACTTTCATCAACAAATTTCATCTTTTAATCAGAAGTACCGCTAGTCTTACACGTTCCCCCTGACTTTAAGAATTCATAAGTTAACTAGTCTGTTGAGAGTTAATCCTTGAAGATAATATGATGAGTAAGCTGTTGAACTTCAGTCTTCTGATGAGTTCCCCTCAGCTTATGCATCCAATTTTAGTAGACTTAGTTCAGCTCTTAGAGTTGAAAACCTTGTCTCACTTAGAGGTTTAGTTAAGATGTCAGCAATCTGATTTTCAGTAAACACATATTCTATCATGACATTTCTTTTCTCCACATGATCTCTAATGAAATGATATTTGATCTCAATATGTTTAGTCCTTGAATGACTTGTAGTATTCTGAGTAAGGCTGATTGCACTTGTATTGTCACAGTAGATAGGGATTCCACTGATTTTTATGTTGTAATCTTCCAGTTGATGCTTCAACCATAATATTTGTGCACAGCAAGCTCCATCAGCTATGTACTCAGCTTCAGCAGTTGATATGGATACTGAAGTCTGTTTCTTACTCATCCAAGAGATCAGACGACTACCTAAGAACTGACAGGCACCTGTTGTGCTTTTTCCGTCAATCTTCCAGCCAGCAAGGTCAGAATCTGAATATCCAATGAGTTCGAATCCAGATTCCCTAGGATACCACAATCCCAAATCTTCAGTACCATTAAGATATTTGAGTATCCTTTTGGCAGCTAGGAGATGAGATTCCTTAGGATTTGATTGATACCTCGCACAAACCCCAACAGAGTACATAATATCAGGTCTGCTAGCTGTTAAGTATAACAGTGACCCAATAATTCCTCTGTACTTGGTTATGTCCACTGATTTGTCATCTTCATCTTTATCCAAACGAAGACTAGTAGACATTGGAATATTAGCAGTAGAGCTAGTTTCCATACCAAATTTCTTGAACAGATCCTTTGTGTATTTTGCTTGGCTGATGAATATTCCATCAGGCAACTGTCTTACTTGCAAGCCAAGAAAATAATTAAGTTCTCCCATCATGCTCATTTCAAACTTGTTCTGCATCAGCTTTGAGAACTTATCACACATCTGTTGATTTGTTGAACCAAAAATGATGTCATCCACATATATTTGCACAAGAAAAATATGTTCTTCCCATTCAATAGTGAACAAGGTCTTGTCAACCTTACCTTTGCGAAATCCTTTAATTAAAAGAAAATCAGATAAGGTATCATACCATGCTCTTGGAGCCTGTTTCAGTCCACAGAGGGCTTTTTTCAGACGATACACCTTGTCTTCTTCTTGATAAGCTTCAAATCCAGTTGGTTGTTCAACATAAATTTCTTCTTGCAATTCTCCATTGAGAAAAGCTGATTTCACATCCAGCTGATAGACTGTGAAATTCTTATGAGTAGCATAGGCAAGAAAGAGTCTGATAGCCTCTAATCTTGCTACTGGTGCAAAAGTTTCATCAAAGTCAATACCTTCTTCTTGACAATAGCCTTTGGCAACTAATCTTGCTTTATTTCTGGTGACCACACAATCTTCATTCATTTTATTCCTGAATACCCATTTAGTGCCAATTTCTCTTTGATGACTTGGTCTAGGAACTAAGTACCAGACTTCATTCCTTTCAAATTGATTTAGCTCTTCTTGCATAGCTTCAATCCAGTTTGAATCACTAAGAGCTTCGTCCATCTGTTTGGGCTCAATTTGAGATAGGAAGCTGACAAACATTGCTTCACTTGCAGCAGCTCTCCTTGTCTTTACTCTACCCAAAGGATCACCAATCACCAGCTCTGGTGGGTGATTCTTGAGCCATCTAAGATCAGTTTGCAAATCATAATGTTGTCCTCTGTTGTGATCTTACAACACTACTGTCGGAGTTCCAGTAGTAGTCTGTTGAACAGCAGTTGTCTGTTGAACATTCTCTGGTCTGTCAGCTGTTTGCAACTCCTCTGTTAGACATTCAGCATTGTGATTTTGAACAGCACTTGAGTTTGCAGCTGAGTTGAGATCAGGTAGTATGATGGGAATATATTCTTCATTCTTTTCAACACTCAATTTCTGAAAATCAGTAGACATATTCTGATCAGTACTACGATTCTTTTCAGAAGATTAACTAGGTTCATCAAATACTACATGAATGGATTCTTCTATAAGTAAAGTTCTTTTGTTAAAGACTCTATAAGCTTTACTAATAGTAGAATATCCTACAAATACTGCTTCATCAGCCTTTTCTGCGAAAGCAGTAAGGTGATTTTTTCCATTATTTAAAACAAAGCATTTACAACCAAAAATTCTAAAATAATGAATGTTTGGCTTTCTGTTGTTCCAAACTTCATATGGAGTCTTGTTTTGGTGCTTGTTGATCATGCATCTGTTTTGGGTAAAGCATGCTATATTTGTTGCTTCTGCCCAAAATCTTTTAGGCAGCTTAGCTTCAGCTATCATGGTTCTGGTAGCTTCTTTCAGAGTTCTGTTTCTCCTTTCAGCAACTCCATTCTGTTGAGTGGTTCTGGCAGCAGAGTACTCATGGCTGATTCCTCTGGCATTACAATACTCTTCAACAGTAGAGTTTGTAAATTCAGTCCCTCTATCTGATCTGATCTTTAGTATCTTCATACTCTTTTTATTCTGAATTTGCTCCATCAGATTTGTAAGATGTTCCTTGGTTTCACTTTTCTTCTTCATGAAAATCACCCAAGTATATCTTGAATAATCATCCACAACAGCTAGGCAGTATTTCTTTCCACCATTGCTGATTGGATCAATGGGTCCAAATAAGTCCATATGTAGCAGCTCCAATATTCTTCCAGAAGATTGATGCTTCTTGCTTTTGAATGATGACTTGATTTGTTTACCCTTCTGACATGCGTCACAAAGCTTATCTTTGCTCATGACTGTCTTTGGAATTCCTTCTACCAGATCATTCCTTGGTTTCACTTTTCTTCTTCATGAAAATCACCCAAGTATATCTTGAATAATCATCCACAACAGCTAGGCAGTATTTCTTTCCACCATTGCTGATTGGATCAATGGGTCCAAATAAGTCCATATGTAGCAGCTCCAATATTCTTCAAAAAGATTGATGCTTCTTGCTTTTGAATGCTGACTTGATTTGTTTACCCTTCTGACATGCGTCACAAAGCATATATTTGCTCATGACTGTCTTTGGAATTCCTTCTACCAGATCATTCTTGATAAGTCTGTTGATGGTCTTGAAATTCACATGATTCATTCTCTTGTGCCACAGCCAACTGACTTCACTTGGTGTTGATGCCACCAAACAAACGCTTGAATTCTTGTCAATAGAATTTCAGTCCACTGTGTAGACATTCCCTTGTCGTCTTCCAGATAAAATAACCTTCTTTGTACCAATCTGTTCAACGTAGCACTTATCTGTTGAGAAGATGACTGAATATCCTTTGTCACAAAATTGACTTATGCTAAGCAAAGTGTATTTGAGGCCTTTAACATAAGAGACGTCAGATATCTCAATGTTGCCTTTGATTAGCTTTTCACTTGCTACAATTTTGCCTTCCTTGTTGTCTCCAAACGTCACATTTGGACCATCCACAGCAACAACATCAGTCAGCTCATGTATGTTTCCACACACGTGTCTTGAACAGCCATTGTCCAAGTACCAGGTCTTCTCTACTTTACTCCTACTCCTAATCCTAACCTACAAGACAAAATAAAATTGTTTTAGGTACCCTTATTGAGAGGGTCCTGAAGGATTAGTTCCACCTTTGACAACCCAAGATGTTGATGTCTTAGGCTTCTTAGGCTTTTGAGTTTCAACAGGAGCATGAACAGTTTTGCCTTTATCACGTTCATCAGATTTGCCATGTTGTTGATAATCAGCATGATAAGGATAATGTTCATAAGCAGAATAAGATGCATGATAAGCAGGATATGCATGCATTGGATGAGCAGGATATGGTGCATAGTAAGTTAGAAATTGAGGTGCATGATACATAGAAGGATATGCAGCAGGTTGCACATAATAAGACTCATTTCCATACCAAGTATTTTAATTTTTCTTATTTTTATGCTTCTTTGGTTTACTAGATGCTTGCTCATTTACAGACGACTTAGTTTTATCACTAGTCTGATTGGTTTTGGCCTTGTCAGAGGACTTCCTAGGACTCTTCTGTTTGGACTTACCAGTCTGTTTTCCTACACTAGGCTCTTTGCTCTTTTTAGCCTTATGAGTTTTTGTCTCCTTTAAAACTTTCTCAGGTGAAGCAGGTTTAGTAGTCTGAACATACAAAATGACCTTAATGTTGTCAGCTGATATAAATATTTCAGTATGGTTCAGTTCTAACTTATCCTGATCTAAAGGTGTCTTCTGTTTACTAGACATATGAGTGGATGCAACAGATGACTTTTCATGAGACTCAATTGTTTTCTCAAGTTCCATGATTTTTCCTTTAAGGACTTCACATTCAGCTTTCAGAGATTCATTTTCTTGCTCGAGCTGTTTATATTCATCTGATTATTTTGGCTTTTCAGCCTTGAGATTCAGTGAACTGTTTTGCTCTCTTAGCAATATCATCTCTTCCTTAAGCTTTGTAAATGCTTCAGCAATACTTGTATTGTTAAGCATCATTTGTTCAAATGAATTAAATAATTCATTATCTAGAGGAGTTACCTCATCATCCTCAGAGCCATCAGATTCCTTAGCCATCAGGCAGAGAAGAGCAGGTTTCTCTTCGTCAGAAGACTCTTCATCAGAAGTGTTTGAATCCGAATCTGATTAGTAGATAGCAGCTAGCTTTTCCGCTTCTGCCACCAGCACCTTGCATTTCTGATGATTTCTTTCCTTTCTGATTCTCTTTTCTTCTTCAGTGTACTTTTCAGCTTTAGAATATGGGCAGTCTCTGATGAAATGACCCAATTTCCTGCAGTTATAGCACATCATTTTAGATTTGTAAGAATTATCTTGAGAAGAAGAAGTAGGGTTAGAAGTAGAAGCATTGTTGTATTTGTTCATCATTTTTCGTTTGTAGAACATTTTGAAATTATTCATCAGCAATGCAACGTCTCCAGCAGTGTACTCCTTTTTGTTGAGTATTGTGGCTTCATCAGATGAGTCCATGTCTTTGCATTTATGGGCTGGCCTTCTAGGATTTTCAGCAGCAACTAGGGCAGCTTTGGGACTTGAAGTAGAGGTTTCTTCAACACCCATTCTTGGCAGTTTATACTCGTATGCCTTGAGTACTGAGAACAGCTCGGTGAGTGAGATCTTTCCCAAGTCTCTTGACTCTTCCATGGCTGTCATCTTCATGTTGAACTTAGGAGGTAGAGCCTTCAGCACTCTGACGGTTATCTCCTTATCAGTGAAGGTTTTTCCAAGCTTTAAAACTTCATTCAGCGTCCTTGTAAACCTTGTATCCATCTGATCAATGGTTTCCGCAGACTTCATCTTGAAGTTGTCCAGCTTTTCCAGAGCAACACTCAGCTGATGCACTTTGATAGCGTCGTTTCCTTCGCTCATGTCACGAACCTTATCCCACATTTTTTTGGTAGTCTTGCAATGCTTGACTTTGTCAAATCTGTCGTTGTCAAGGGCCTTGGTCATGATGAAACGACCAACTTTATCCAGATTGTACAGCTTGATTTCTTCAGCTGTCATCTCTGTTAAGTCTTTCTCCACTATATCGACTTCATCAACATTAATAGTCTTGGTGAATTTGAATGGACCTTTGATGATACATGTGTACATGTTATCATTGTAGGCAGCTAAGAAGATCTCCATTCTGATCTTCCAGTCTTCAAAACTCATATCAGCTATGTGGGGAACATGGCTGATACAATCCATTTTTCAAAAATTTTAATTTTTCAAAAAGATGCTCTTTTGAAAAGTTTGAAAACCTTTGAAAAACACTCGGATCAAGCTCGTTGATCAGACAGCTGATTCTAATGAACCACCCGCTCTGATACCACTTGTTGGTCCCAAGTGGTCAGATGAGGTCTAAAGGGGGGGGGGGGGTGAATAGACCTCTGAAACTTTTTATCAAATTTGAAACTTCAAAATTGTTGCTTAAACTTAAACAGACTAAGCTGTTACCGAACAGTAAGTTTACAAGGCTGATCGCGAACAGATCTTTGAACAGCTTTGTTGACCACTAATCTGATAATTACTTAGCTGATTTTTGCTGAAATCAGTTTCAATACTTGAGTACTTGCAGCAGATTTTCAAAGTGTTTTTCACAAGTAAACTTAGTAGTTTGAAAATTTTGTCCCCAGTTTTGTAAACTCCTTTAAATTAATTTTCAAATAGTTTTATAGTGTGTTTTATGCAGATCCGAAAATATGCAGAAAAAACTTATGCAGAAATAAACACCAGAATTTTTATAGTGGTTATATGGATTGAAATCCTTTAGTCCACTCTTCCAAGTCACTTAGATCTTGGGTTATACTATAAACACACAGTTTACAATATACTCCACTTTCGCCAAAACAACAAATGAATCTGGCCGTAAGCTCGCAATAGAAAATCACAAAGAAGACCTATTCGACAGAGACTTATCACTCACAAAGATGGATAAGAACTCCTCACAACTTTTCTCTCTTACATATTCACTCAGAAAATGTTTTCTTGAACTTCAACGGCTTCTGTCAACAAATGACTTTCAGCAGACGAGTGAGCTGTTTTTGAGCTTTTGAGACTTAGAAAATATTTTTCTTCGAATTCAATCTCTCAGAAGTTGTGTATATTTCTTCCTTCGTCTCTTCAGCTATTTATAGTCACTATTTGAATTTTGTCCGTTGAAGAGAGACAAAATTCAAATCTCTTGATTTCTGGTCCTTAAAATCCGCGAACGGCTCTCTGCACAGTGACAGTACTGCAGACTGTCCTTTCTGTCAGGCAGCATTAAATGCACCAAGCTGATACGAGGTCTTTCTTTAATCATTTGTCTTTAATAACCTTGTACTTCAGCATTTATTACTTCCAGGGGCATTTATTACTATTGGGTAGACTTCTTGATCCTTTCCACTTGGCTGATCGAAAGTGCAAGTCTGATGATGAACAGACCTGATCCCAAACTTGAACAAATCTGATTTGAGTCGGCTGATCTTCACCAGTCTGATTTCTTTCCTTCAGCAGATCAGTAGTCTTCTGAACCTTGAATCTTTGACCCTTCTGATAGTCTTCTTAATTGGTCAAAATTCTTCTAAGGGATTTTACAACTAAGTTTTCCATACTTAGCTGATCTTAGGTTTTGGAAATCATCAAAACCACCCTTTACTAATTGACTTCAGTGCTTTTCATCTTCATCCTTATCCAACAGGTAAGAACTTAAAAACTCGCAAATGTTGAGATTATATTGACTGAATGCGAATTTAGCATCCTCTCCAAAAAAAAAAAAAAAAAAAAGGCAGCGAATTTAGAAAATTAAAATTACATCAATTGGGAAAGTTTCTTGAGAACTTTATGAGTTTTCACTTGAACCGGCAGCAGCGGAATGCAAGGCAGCACGTCGAGGACTTGAATTCGGTATAGCTAATGGCTGGAGCAAAATCATTTTGGAAGGGGATTGCAAGACAATAATCAACGGAATAAAAGGTTTTCAACCAAGCGTCCATCCATTGGGCCATTTATTTGATGATATTAAGGATTTGGCCAGGAACTTTGAATCTTTTAATTGCTTTCATGTTTTTAGAGAGAACAACTCGGTTGCTCACGCTCTTTATAGAGTAGCATTTACTCTTTTTCCACCTTTTGTTGAACTTCCTAGCTTTATCCATGACCTTGTAATTGATGATATGTCTATTTAATAAATTTACCTACGGGTTTCCTCAAAAAAAAAAAAAAAAAAAAAGTTGCTTTTCAAATCTGATTTATTTAATTCCCTCGCTTTCTCATCATGAAGAAATAGCTCCACCTTTTCAATTTTCTTGATTTTGACTTGATATATTTTTGAGTTAATTTTTTTTATGCAAGTTTAAATATTTTTAGATTTTTGGTAAGATCTTTTAGGCCGTTGAATGAAGAAGATGATTTCTAGTTCCTAATTTCATTTTTCCACTTCCAAACTAAGAATGTGGTGGTTATAAAATTTCATAAAGCCAAGGAGAAAACATGCTCAAAGGCAGCACTTGTTCAGGGGTACGCTGGAACTTTTACCAGGCTTTTAATTTCAACAAATTTGTGTTGAGTAATACATTGCTCATCCATGGATTTATTATAATTTGATTTCTTGTTTTCATTTTTTAAGGCAAAAAATTATTTTTTCATACCATAAAACTTGACATATTTAACTTTTCATACCAAACTCGCCAAAAACACACTTTCTCCATTTTTTTATTTGTCGCTTTGGAGGATTGCACACGAATTAAGAAATGTCATAAATAGTCACTTTTTTGAATCAAAAATTCAAAAATACCCTTGTAATCAAATAATCTTAGCATTAATTAGTATTAGTGATAATTATTAGTAAGAAGGGTAAAACTGGTCAAAGAACATTAATTTTACATTGAAATCCTAAAGCGACAAATAAAAGTAAACAAGAAAATTTTGCCAAAGTGAAAAATAAAAAAAATGAAGGGAATATCAGTTTTTGACAGATGTTACAAATACTTCCATTAGTTTTGTGATGGAATTAAACCATGAAAATAGTGTACCGAAAGTGAGAATTAACTTAAAACACAGTACAAAAAATACAATTCTGTCCATTAAATACTTGCTTTTACTTACACTTTTACTAATTAATATTAAGTAAATTACTTTGCATTTGCACACTTACATTAAATATATTTGTAAACTAAACCAAAAATTTAATGTAATTTAATTGTAAATCCAATTTACCAAATTTGGAGGTAATGTGTTAAACACAATCATATTAATGCGCGCGAGTATCGCATGCGGCGACTAATTGTCATGTTAAATATTAGCTAAGTGAATCAAATATTGTGTAGTTTTATTTGAGATTAGTCTAAGCATATTCCAAAAAAAAAAAAAAAAAAGTCTAAGTATAATAGTCAACCTATTATTGTAGTCACAAGGAGTACGCACGGTTGTGCACAGTTTGGTAAATCATTCGAACCGTATCAAAATCAAATGTTCAATTCGTATCGAAAGTCAAACCAAAATATTGATTCAATATACAAGTCTGATTATCGAACCATATTTCGGTTTTTTTTTTTTTTTTTTTTTTTTCCGTTAGCCATTCATCTCTTGGCAATGATTGTTCTTGCCCATTTAATTAGGAAATCAGTTATCGATTCAACTAAATTAATTATTTCCTATCATTTTCCAACCCTGGAGTTCTTTTTATATTTAAGTAAGTATTCAATTATTGCAGTATTTCTAATATAGGTTCCCTCAATTTTTAAATTTTTTAATATATTAACTCATTTGGTTCTTATTTTTAATTTTCATTATATTATATTATTATTTATGATGATCACTTTTGATATGTCTTTTTTACAATTTTTCAGTGCTCTATTTCATATTATAATATATTAAAAGTTAAATCTTATATAAATTTTAAAATTACATATAAAATTAACAAGCCACATACAACATCGTGCACCTTTCTATTATTCATAAAAAAAAGTATAACTATAATATTATGTTTTAATATTCAATTAAATATTTAATAGTTCGAATCCAAAATCAATACCCGATCCATGTTTACATAGATTGAGGATTATGACATCAAAAGAAAACTGGTAGGAACTTAAAAACTCGCAAATATTGAGATTATATTAACTGAATACGAAATTAGCATCCTCTAAAAAAAACAAAAAAAGCGAATTTATATAGAAAAGTAAAATTACATCAATTGGGAAAGTTTCTTGAGCAAATTGTCCGCTATTGGACGAATGGATTCGAAGAGATATCTGTAGGTTGTTTCAGTTGGGTGTATTGCATCAAAAAATACATATTTCGACGGATCGGAGCAAAGAACCGATCCTGAATTACACAGAAATGTTGCTTCTATAAGTCCGGTCCCACAACAACCAACATTTGCCTTTTCAAAACCTACACAATTAACAACCAACATTACAAATTTGCTTTTCTCGAAAGAAAAGCACTAATGATTTTGATAGCTTATAGAAACATTGTATTGTCCATAATTGTAAAAAACTCCCTATCTTACTTTTATTAGAAGAAACCCCCTGTGTTAACAACTCAAAAATATTTACCCTCTCCAAGGTCGCGGTGTGTTTTACTCCCTTTAAGTCGAAGTATTTTTCATGATTTATGGGAGAAGTGACAGATATACCCCTAGATTTTATTTTTCCCTTGGGTTAAGATGCCACAATTCCATGTTTGACTTAAAATAATTGGGAATGATTCCCCTGTCCCTAAACTTTTGAAATCGACAATAACCCCCAGTATACTTGGGGCCATTTGGTAGGACCTAATAGGGGGTATTAGGTAATATTATATGAGTTAATATGGGCTAATACAATATTTGGTGGCATTGTTCTAATACCGGGTCAAATGGATTAAATCCTTACGACCCGGTATTAAGACTAGATTATAATCCACCCAGACGTTGGTGGATTAGTTAATCCGGGTAAATATGGATTAGGTAAATATCACTAATAACCTCAAATTTATATATTTCATTTTTAACATATCATTAAATATCATAAATTCTTTTCAAATATCTGAAAATGGAAAAATATTATACATAAATAAATCACAAATTAAAATCTATATCAATTTAGAATTAACATGGAATCATTCAATCAAATCTACCAAACATGATTTTAATATGGCCTTCAATCCGGCTCCAATCTAATCCACCTTAATCCCATACACCCTACCAAATTAGCAATAGCCCCATATGATCAACATTTAATGTACAAATGTGTGTGAGCTAATAAAATGATAAAATAGGATTTTTTTTCCCAATAAAATGTTAGCACGGATAGATTTTCGCAAATATAATAATACATGAGATTTGTTTGTCAATGAGAAATAACACATTGAGAATTTTTGCATTTTACTCTAACCTTTAAGTACAATATTAACCACATTAACTAGTTAATACTCCCTTCGTTTTTTTTTTATTAGTAGCTTTGGACGATTACACACAAATTAAGGAATGTCATAAATAGTCACTTTTTTTAAGCAAAAATCTAAAATATCCTTTTGATCAAATAAGCTCAGCATTAATTAGCATTAATAACAAATATTAATAAGAAGGGTAAAATTGGTAAAATAACATTAATTTTACATTGAAATCCTAAAGCGACAAATAAAAGTAAACTAAATAATTTTGTCAAAGCGACAAATAGAAAAAACGGAGGAAATACTTAACAGTAAAATAATTTTGAGCATGCCAAAAAATAAAATAAAATGAGACTTACCATATTTGGAGGGATTATGGACAATGTCATTTAATGGTTGGTATATATCGGCATAGATAAGTATTGAGTTAGGCTTTTGCATAGTTTTCAACATATCTTGGAGCTTGTTATTGTAATCCAATGCAATATTTGAGAAAGTGTCGACGCAGGGTCAATCAAAAATTGGCTGGCCCGAGTATAAAGCGATGACGGCTGGTACGCAACCAATCGGTGGTAGTCCCACCAATCCTATAATTTCCGCTCCCTCCTCCCTTAGACCCTACATTCACGTCATAACTTAAATTTAAAATACTTATTATGTTGTCTGGACAAAATATTCCAGTGTTTCTGTTGAAAATATCGAAAAAATTATATTTTTAAATCATTGAAAATGAAAATAAGGTGTAATTTCAAAACTATATATTTGCCTTAACATTCTATTATTTTTCTTCATTTAATAGTTTTTCTTGTATTTTCGAAATATTTTCAGAAGTATCTAGAAATATTTTCAATATTTAACTGATTGTTGACCCAATTAAACTGAAATTTGACTTCTACAATATTAACTCAATCACAAAAGAGAATTTTAAAAACGAGACAAATTTAGATTAAAATAAATTAGAGTATTTATTATGTACCTCTATAAGTTGTTTCAATTGTTGGAGTAACATTTGTAGGTAGGTGGTGATATTGTATGTTAGTCTTCGTAATGGTGTGCTCATATAATTAACTGCAATGTCATTTGTGCCAATGCTAATTACAAAAGCGGCCTTCTTTAATAGCGTTTTAGTTCTGTTCTTTCCAATTGCGGCTTCAAGTTTTGTTTTGTACTCTTTGAAATTTTCCAGTTGCTTTGGCACAGAAATCACCCCATTCTGCCAAAATACGAATCCAAATTAAATGTGGTACAATACGAAAAATATTGTTGTCAAATTCGCATGCGGAATAGATATAGGAGTCAATGGCAATTTTATAATGTTCAATTTATCTCCATGTGATTTGAAAAAGAGCACTTTACCCCCTGTATAATCTTATAAAGGTTTCATCTCGCTTCCCTAACATTTTTATATGTGACAGTTTACCTCTCTGTGTTATGAAAATATTATAGTTTACCTCTATGTTTTATGATAAATGTAGGGTTATTTTGGGATATCCAAAAATTGAATATTAATAATGAGAGTATATAGTAATAAACTTATTTAATATGACTTAGAGATTAAATATTCAAATGCCTACATGACTAAGGTTCCACATTAATTGTCATTAAACAACTAAGTTTGATTCCAACGCATTAAACTAAACATGAATCTTTAACTAATTTGTTTTAATTATTACTACTTCTTATTTAATATGAATAATTACTCACTAATTGAGCTGTCAACGGGTCAAGCCCAGTTCCAGAAGAAGCAAAACAAACTCCAGTCATAAGCTCGTCAAGGCTAAGGGTGGGGTCCAAATAAGGTGGCACGTACTCTTTGACACCAACATACGAAGCTGCACGTTTAAATAAAATGATGGGAAAAAAAATAGATTAAAGATATGTATTAGTATTATTCATTACAAGAAAACTATTTTTTAATCGACAAAATATTAATTTTAGTATAAATAATTTCATTTTAAAAAAATTATTCGTGTTTTGAAACATCTAAAAAATGAAACAAAAGTAAGAATTTAGATACAGAGTTACTTTCTAACAAAATATTTTTCTTTTGGAGAGAAAATTAATAATATCGCACATTCATTGTTATTGGAAATACGGAGAAATTTGGCGTTTAATTAAAATATAACAACAGAAATAAAAGAACGAATAAGAAACGAACTTACTTATAAAATCCGTGACAAGTCTTCCGTCACAAAATCTTCCGGTGGGAGTGTGATTCACAAAATTAGTTCCATAAGGTGGAAAATCAGCTTTAAAAATACTATTAATGTAATTATTGTTGCCGGAATCAACTGTAGAATCACCAAATACATAAACCGCAGAAATCGTATTATTGAATGGTCGAATTAACTCTCGGGATTCGCTAACGGTAACGATAACGATAATTAGGGTCACAAAAATGAATAATAATAAGCCAAGGGAAGACATATTTGTCTATGAAGAATATATTGAATGAAGGAATTGTGAGCAAATCAAATGACTATGGAATCATATTTATAATATAAAGTTGGCCAATTAAAGAAATTTCAACAGTCCTAATAAAATGAATAAGAACTATTTCATTCTGTTTTGCTTAGCTTTACTAAAGTATTTCAAATATTTAAGTGATGTAAATAAACGGATATGTTTTAACATGACAAATATAGCAAATTTTAATGAATTCCCGAATTTATGGTTCGTTTCATTACTTTCAGCAATTATGATGTGAATTGGAGAGGAGTTGTTTTGTTCAAAGTGATGGTAATTGTCATAATTATTAATGCACATATATTTTCTAAATTAATTAGTCAACATAATATATATATAGACTAGTAATATTGGTGTCTTATAACATTATGTGTAATTTAAATATATACATATATTTCTTTATATGTCAGGATAGGATAAAATCACAATTTATTATAGTCTAACAAACATAATAGATATTACAAGAATAATTTATAAAAAACTTGGTTTACTAAGGTAACATAATTAACTCTTAAAGGCTTTATTTGTTACATAATTTTTATAATTTAATAAAAAAAATTAAACTACAAATCAAAGTATTTAGTTCGTAATAGAATATGCTGGTACTTATGTATGAAGCAAAAATAGAATATAATTTAATATAATTGACTGTTATTATTGATAGAATTTAAGTATTTAAATTAATACTTACTCAAACTTAAATTCGTAAAAAATAATTGATGTTGCACGAAAATGATCACGGTTATCTCCTGGATTGCCTCCTCCTATCTTGATCATCTTCAAAT
This sequence comes from Penstemon barbatus, assembly GCA_003313485.2. NCBI lineage: Eukaryota > Viridiplantae > Streptophyta > Magnoliopsida > Lamiales > Plantaginaceae > Penstemon > Penstemon barbatus. Next base: position 74,572,780 of record CM064883.1, read on the forward strand.
CTCGATCTGATGTCATGGGACGAACTTCGAGGAAACTATTCAGTTATTCTTCATTCTTCTGCAACTTGTCCTTCAAATGAAAATGAGGGTAGTATTTATAGGTAAAATTGAGGAGGTGAAGAGTCACCTTATTAAGGGTGGGATATGAGAAGCCACCATCAATTAGGTGGAGAGGAAAAGTCTCCCACTAACTTCAGAATTGAATAGGGGCAGGATGGTCATTCTAATGAATGTCATAAATGTAATTCTTGATTAATTATTTTAATAATATGAAATTTGGTAATTACTGAAATGCCCTTATGATTTATATATCCACATCATAAGCCCCCCAATTCCATAAATGAATATCTAGAGATATTCAATTGTGGAATTTAATAATCTTTAAGCATGGGATCATCCCATAAAAATATTTATTTTAAGATTGCACCTTAATTATGGAAAAATCCTTAGGGAGGATTCAAATAGATTTTTCAGCTTATAGTTTTCAAAACATCAGCATGATATTTTCCTTTAGAAGTTGTCACTGCCAAAAATCCTTCAAAATATACTGTTTCCAAACTTTAATGCAACGTTGTAGTAATAGTTCTCATGTTCTCTCTTTTTTTTTTTTAGTGGGAATATGTGGAACACTTGCCTCGACTGGCTCAATCGAGGCATCTTTGTCTCTACAGTTTTGCTTGAGACACTTTTGCCACGGCTATAGCTTTGCCGAGATACTCTTGCTTCATAAGTAATTAGGCCGAGGCATTCTTGCCTCGCTAGTAGTTCAGTCGTGGCATCCTTGTCTCGACAGTAGTTTGGCTAAGGCGTTCTTGCCTCGGCAGGAGTTCTTCCGAGGCATTCTTGTTTCGACAGGAGTTTTACCGAAGGATTTTTGCCTCGGCAGGAGTTCTCCGAGGCATTCTTGTTTCGGCAGGAGTTTTGCCGAAGGATTTTTGCCTCGGCAGGAGTTCTGCCGAGGCATTTTTGTTTCGGCAGGAGTTCTGCCGAGGCGTTCTTACCTAAACAGGAGTTCTGCCGAGGTGTTTTTGTCTGGGCAGGAGTTCTGTCGAGGCGTTTTTGTCTGGGCAGGAGTTCTGTCGAAGCGTTCTTGCCTCGACAGTAGTTTGGCCGAGGCGTTCTTGCCAGGCTCGACAAAATATTTCTCGAATGAGTACTTGGATTTTGGGATTGGGCTTTTCTATATGTACCTTAGTTTTTATTTTTGTTTTGATTATTTTCTTTGATGTATGGTTAGTAACTTGTGATTGATCTCAGTTGCTTTTGAACTTGTGATATTTCACCTTCATATGTGTATATCATTGCATTTCCGTTAGAGTTGTTTATACAACATTTGGTCATTGTAGGAGAATTATTATGCCTTCGAAATGAAAGAGTTTTTGTTTGTTCCTTTTAAGAGGTGTTACACTTTTGGAGAGTTTTTTTTTTACCCCTTTTAGAGGTGTAACACTTTTGGAGAGTTTCTCTTTGTCTCCACTATGAAAGAATTTTTGTTTGACCTCTTTTAGAGGTGTAATGCTCCTTTGAAGAGTTGTTTATTCTACCTTCGGTATGAAGGTGCTTCTTTAATCTGACCCCTTTTAGAGGTGTAATGCTCTTTTGATGAGCGGTTTATTCTACTTTCGGTATGAAGGTGCTTCTTTAATCTGACCTCTTTTAGAGGTGTAATGCTCTTATGATGAGCGAATATTTTGGCTTCTGTTAGAGGTGTAATGCTCTTTTGATGAGCGATTTATTCTACCTTCGGTATGAAGGTGCTTCTTTAATCTGACCCCTTTTAGAGGTGTAATGCTCTTCTATTGAGACTTCTTTAATCTGACCCCTTTTAGAGGTGTAATGCTCTTTATTGAGACTTTTTTAATCTGACCCCTTTTAGAGGTGTAATGCTCTTTATTGAGACTTTTTTAATCTGACCCCTTTTAGAGGTGTAATGCTCTTTACTGAGACTTTTTTAATCTGACTCCTTTTAGAGGTGTGATTCTCTTTATTGAGACTTTTTTAATCTGACCCCTTTTAGAGGTGTAATGCTCTTTATTGAGACTTTTTTTAAGCCAATGGGGGATTGACTTAGTGGGTCCTCTACCACCCGCACCTGGACAAAAAATGTATTGTTGATAATAGCCTTGATGAATCACATGATTTTATAATTAAATCAACACCATGACTAATATCATATTGTTGCAATACAAAAAAGATACCTGATTGTGGCTGTTGATTACTTCACCAAATGGGTGGAAGCTGAACCGCTGACAACTATAAAAGAAGATGACGTCATGAATTTCATATGGAAAAATATTGTTTGCAGGTTTGGCATACTGCAAATTCTAACGCTGAAAACTATAAAAGAAGATTACGTCATGAATTTCATATAGAAAAATATTGTTTGCAGGTTTGGCATACCGAGAATTCTGGTGTCTGATAACGGAACTCAATTCTGAGGAAGAGAATTGAAGAGATGGTGTGAAGAAATGAGGATTACTCAAGCATTCGCTTCTGTAGCGAACCCCAAATCAAATGGGCAAACAGAAGTAACCAACCGCACTCTGCTTCAACATCTGAAAACCAGACTTGAGAAAGCAAAGGGAGCATGGGTTGATGAATTGCCAAGCGTCATGTGGGCCTATCGAACAACTCAGAGGGTCAGCACAGGGGAAACGCCCTTCAGCTTGGTCTATGGAACCGAAGCAGTGATACCGGTGGAAATCGGGGAAATAAGTTTGCGTGTGAAATGTTATGATGATGTGATTAACGAACAAGGGTTAAGAGCAAATATAGATTTAATGGAAGAATTGAGAGAAACGGCTGGTGCCAGAGCAGAACGTTACCGTACAAGAATGGTGAAAGCTTATAATGCTCGAGTGCGACCTCGTGGTTTTCAAGTTGGAGATTTGGTGCTTCGAAAGGCTGTTGTCAAGGCAAAGAAAGATAAGAAGAAGAATAAAGTGAAAAAATTACAACCTAAATGGATTGGACCATTCAGAGTGTCAGAACTTGTAAGTTATGGAGCGTACAAATTGCAATATTTAAATGGAGAAGAAATTCCAAGGACATGGAATGTGGCAAGCTTAAGAAAGTATTACGAGTAAAGTAAATAGTTATCATGTAATAAAGAGCTCATGGATATCATAGAGCATGTTATCTTGTGATCCGTTCATAAATAAATCAAAGATTATGTTTTCTGTTACCAGAACATGTGTTTATTTATGTTCAACAAACTCAAGAAGTTTTGATAAATTATAAAAACTGCTCAGTAAAAGAGCATTACACCTCTATCAGAGGCCAAAATGATCGCTCATCAAAAGAGCATTACACCTCTAATAGGGGTCAAAAACTTCTGTTTTACATCTAAGCAAAATAATATAAATAGCTCCACATGAGAGTATGGTATCCCCATAAGAGGTCAATAAAAACGTCATCATCTCAAAGACAAAATGTTAAATAACACTTCAGAAGCCTAACGCCAATAAAAGAAGACAAGTTAATTATTAAAAACACAAGGGTAGAACAATCCCCACTTAAAAAGAAACTATCATGTAACAAACATCCTTCAAAAGAAAGGCAACAAAAAATAAGATATCAAAAGAAGCCTAAATAGTCAAAGATAACAAACTAAGTCTTCAAACAAAGATAAAGAGCGTAAAAATAGAAAGGATGATTACATATTAATCAACCTATTAAGCATCTATTGATAAAAATAAAATGAAAATAACTATTTCCCTCCATCAGCAGGAATTGAAGTATCATCTTCTTCCAAATCAGGATCTTCAGAGACATCAGCATCTAAAAACATAAAGTATTCGCCAGGATAACGTCCAGATTCCCTAAGAACCCTGCGACAATCGCGGATAGTACGATCATACACTAGAAGAGACTCTTTCGTTAAGTCTTCTCTATATGCGTCAGAATTCTTGTAGTTGTTAACTAGCTCTTTCTCCACCGAACTTTGATACTTGGTGACCAACTCTTTCTCTAAATCTCTTAAGTATATTTTCCCTTCCTTAGACTTTCTGAATTTGTCCCCAGTCAGAAGAACTTCATGTTTCATATCCTTAGAAAGTCTGGTATTCTCCTTTTCCAGTTTCTGCATCTGAGTAGTCATCTGAGCAAGTTTCTCATCAGCAGCTTTAGCTTCCCCCTCAAAATGGTTGGAACGTTGACTGAGTAAATGAGACATCAGTGGTATCTGCATAATAATAAAAGATTTAAAGAAAAAATAATAATAATAAAAAATAAAAATAAAAAAGGAAGCAAGCAAAGGTATTATAGAATACAAATAAATTTTACCCTAGCCAAGTTGGCACAAAGTATTTGATCTAAGGTGCTTGAGGAAAATTGATCGAAGCGAGCGGAGTCATATGAAGATATCAAAGCCCTTGTTTTCTCATACCCTATATCGAGATCAGCAGAATCCCAAAATGAGTTAACACCTTGTTCCCTGTTAGGTCCATATATAAATAGTCATTTCCCTGCATCAGGACGAGGAGAAACCTCACTCAATTGCTCCCTAGGGCGCTTATTCGGAGGGGACGAGGCACGACTCTTCCCAGAGGTTGCAATGGTACCAAATGTCTCCGTAGGTCGCGATGCAGGAAGCACGGGTCTTCCATTTCCTTCTTTAGAGGAATTCCCCTTCAAGTGGCAGGTGGGATTTCCTCTGGGAGGGGGGAGGAGGGCGGTGAGAATCAGAACGATTGGATTGAGCTTTTCTCGCAGCACGAAGCTCACTAACGGATAAACCTTTGCCTGCATCATAAGATAAAATAACAAATCAGTAAAATAACAAAAGTGAACAAAATTAAAAGTCTAAGAAGAAGAAAAATAATTATACCCTTAGAAAAAATATGAGTTACATCAAAATTATTTCTAAAAAGGCCAGCATACTCAAACTTCTCATAGATATCATCTACATCCATTGAAAGATCATCAGAAAAGAAATTATCACTCCAACTATCACTCCACTCAGTCAAGAAATTCCATCCATCGTTTCTCACATAAAAAAACTTAGATTTCCAAGGACCTTTAGAACCTCTCCCCGAACCACAACCTTCTAAGAATTTACATGTTTTCTGAGGAAAGAAGTGAAAGTATAATTGGTTCGCGACCCTTCTCAGATTAAATAAAGTCCTAAAGGAAGCCAGTGTAGGAGAAATGTTCAAATTAGCACAACATTGCAGGAAACCCTCATAGTACATAAATGAGTTGGGGGTAAGTTGGCGAATGCAGATATTAAAACTTTGAAGAATTTCCACCAAAAGAGGATTAGGAGGAATCGAGAAACCACAATAAAAATACTCTTTATAAACAGTAAAATATCCAGAAGGAGGGGACCTAATTCTCTGACCCTCAAGAGGAAGCAGAAATTTAAGGGAAAAGGATAAGCTTATGTTATTTTTTAAAACTTCTAACTCCCTAAAAGACATTTCACTGTTTGCGATATCAATATTCACTATCCGACTTTTACGCTTAGAAGATTGGATAACTCCTTCATCTTCGTCCATCACCCAGCTACTTGCCTCATCAGGCCTAGTGCCTAAAGGAAAAAGGGACACATCAGAAATAGATTCATCAAAAAACGAAACATCAGAAGACTCTGCGGGTAGTTCACGAATAGCTCTAGCAACTTCTTCCTCAATAGGAAGATCAAATCCTGAATCAAAATCCAAAAAATCAACTAACGCTTGGAAATAAAAACTACTAGTTCAACTAAAAAAAAAAACTTACTTAAAAATTAATTGCACAAAAGTGTACGAAAATTATATTGATATAAACTAAATCCGCTTCAATTATACATAGAAGATAAAAATCAAATTGTCACGTACATATATAACATTTTAGGTCCACGATTTATATATCTACAAATCTCTAGATCCAATCAACTCTGTCAAACCAAATGTAACAACTATAGCAAACTAGCCCTCAATCAAGACCATCATCGAAACTTGTTTATCCGAGCCGAGACGAGGCTGCCCCGGCAGAACTGCGCTGCCAGGGCAGAACTCTGCCGATGCAGCAGCGCCTCGGCAGAGGTCTGTCGAGGCAACAGCACCTCGGTAGAGGTCTACCGAGGCAGCAGCGCATCGGCAGAACTCTGCCGAGGCAGTAGCCGCCCCGGTAGAAATCTGCCGAGGCAGGGCTGCCCCGACAGCATTCGGACAAACCAAAAAATAATAAAAATATATATATAAATAAAAAATAAAATATAAATAAATAAATTATTTATTATAGGGCTGTACAAATGAGGAAATAATGATAAAATATTTCATACCTCGCGAAGACATTCTTAGAATTGAGCTCTTTAAAGATTATGAATTTCGAGGATGTTAAAAGTTTGATTAAAACCAACGAATAAATAGCTTATAAATATACCATAGCAAATTTTAATTATGGAAGTGTCAGATCTCCAAGGAGAATAATCCTCCCTAAAGATTTTTCCATAATTAAGGTGCAATCTTAAAATAAATATTCTTATTCTTAATTATGGGATGATTCTTTACTTAAAGATTATTAAATTCCACAATTGAATATCTCAAGATATTCATTTATGGAATTGGGAGACTTATGATGTGGATATATAAATTATAAGGGTATTTTAGTAATTACCAAATTCCTGATTATTAAAATACGTAAATAAGAATTACATGTATGACGTTCATTAAAATGACCATTCTACCCCTAGTTAATTCTGAACTTAGTGGGAGACTTTTCCTCTCCACCTAATTGATGATGAACTTCTCATCTCCCCCATTTAATATGGTGACTCTTCACCTCCTCACTTTCACCTATAAATACTACCCTCATTTTCATTGGAATGACAAGTTGCAAGAAGTGTGAAGGCTAGTTGAGTAGTTTCCTCCAAGTCCGTCCCGTGACATCAGAACGAGAGGTGAAAACATTCAAGATTGGAAGAGGTCATCCCGTAGATACCCTTGATCATTTTCACGCAACATCAATAAGTATTCAATTATTGCAGAATTTCTAATATAGGTTCCCTCAATTTTTAAATTTTTAATAATTTAACTCATTTGGTTCTTATTTTTAATTTTCATTATATTATTATTTATGATGATCACTTTTGATATGTTATTTTACAATTTTTCAGTGCTCTAGTTTATATTATAGTATATTAAAAGTTAAATCTTTATAGAAATTTTAAAATTACATATAAAATTAACAAGTCACATACAACGTCGTGCATTTTTCTACTATCCATAAAAAGTATGAGTAAATGTTATGTTTTAATATTGAATTAAATTTTTAATAGCTCGAATCCAAGATCAATACCCAATCCATGTTTACACAAATTGAGGATCATGACATCAAAAGAAAACTGATAAGAACTTAAAAACTCGCAAATGTTGAGATTATATTAACTGAATGCGAATTTAGCATTCTCTTCAAAAAAAAAAAAAAAAACCAAATGCAGCTAATTTAGAAAATTAAAATTACATAAATTGGGAAAGTTTCTTGAGAAGATTGTCCACTGTTGGACGAATGGATTCGAAGAGATATCTGTAGGTTGTTTCAGTTGGGTGTATTGCATCAAAGAATACATATTTCGATGGATCGGAGCAAAGAACAGATCCTGAATTACATAGGATTGACGCTTCTATAAGTCCGGTCCCACAGCAACCAATATTTGCCTTTTCAAAACCTACACAATTAAAGAATCAAGTACAATTCATTACAAATTTGTTTTTTACGAAAGAAAAGCACTAATGTTTTGATAGCCTATAGAAATGAAATAAAAAACATCCATTGTATTGTCCATAATTGCAAAAAGCTCCCTATATATCTTACTTTTATTAGAAGAAACCCCCTGTGTTAACAACTAAAAAATATTTACCCCCTCCAAAGTCGTCGTGTGTTTTACTCCCTTTAAGTCCAATAATAAAATGTTAGCACAAAGAGTTTTTTGCTTATTAAAATAATACATGAGATTTTTTTGTCAATTAGAAATAACACATGGAGTATTTTTGTATTTTACTCTAACCTTTAAGTACAATATTTACCACATTAACTAATTAATACTCCCTCCGTTTTTCTTATTAGTCGCTTTGGAGGATTGCACACGAATTACTGAATGTCATAAATAGTCACTTTTTTGAAGTAAAAAATTTAAAATACCCTTTTAATCAAATAAGCTTAGCATTAATTAGCATTAATGATAAGTATTAATAAAAAGGTTAAAATTGGTAAAATAACATTATTTTTACATTGAAATCCTAAAGCAACAAATAAAAGTAAACTAGAAAATTTTGCCAAAGCAACAAATTAAATAAGAAAAATCGGAGGGAGTACTTCACAGGAAAATAATTTTCAGCATACCAAAAAATAAAATAAAATGAAACTTACCATATTTTGAGGGATTATGGACAATGTCATTTAATGGTTGGTATATATCGGCATAGACAATTATTGAGTTAGGCTTTTGCATAGTTTTCAACATATCTTGGAGCTTGTTATTGTAATCCAATGCAATATTTGAGAAAGTGTCGACGCAGGGTCGACCGAAAATTGGCTGGCCCGAGTATAAAGTGATGACGGCTGGTACGCAACCAATCGGTGGTAGTCCCACCAATCCTATAATTTGCGCTCCCTCCTCTCTTAGACTCTACATTCAAATCATAACTGATTGTTGATCCAAATTTTTTTTTGAAAATCGAGTCGAATTTTGATTAAATTAAAATAAATTAGAGTATTTATTATGTACCTCTATAAGTTGTTTCAATTGTTGGAGTAACATTTGTAGGTAGGTGGTGATATTGTATGTTAGTCTTCGTAATGGTGTGCTCATATAATTAACCGCAATGTCATTTGTGCCAATGCTAATTAGAAAAACGGCCTTCTTTATTAGAGTTTTCGTTCTATTCTTTCCAATTGCGGCTTCAAGTTTTGCTTTGTACTCTTTGAAATTTTCCAGTTGCTTTGGCACAGAAATCACCCCATTCTGCCAAAATACGAATCCAAATTAAATGTGTAAGTTGTAACAATACGAAAAATATTGTTGTCAAATTCGCATGCGGAATAGATATAGGAGTCAATGGCAATTTTTTAATGTTCAATTTATCTCAATGTGATTTGAAAAAGAGCACTTTACCCCCTGTATAATCTTATAAAGGTTTCACCTCGCTTCCCTGATATTTTTATATGTGGCAGTTTACCCCCCTATGTTATGAAAATATTGTAGTTTACCTCTATGTTTTATGATAGATGTAAAAATTTATCCCCCCCCCCCCCCCTTTTTATGATAAATGTGGCAATTAACCTCCTCTATGTTACAAAATGCTTTTCATGTCGTGAGTTACACTATCCGACTAAAGGAGGTAAATTGCTTCTTTAAATTTTTTACAAGGGTGTAAAGTATTCTTTTTCAAATAACAGGAGTAAATTGAATATTATGTACTTCACAGGGGTTAAATTGACATTAACTCATAAATATTGTTATGTCCCAACTTTTTTGGTTTTGCAGCGGAGCTAGCTAGTAGCTTTAAATTATACTTCATCCGTCCCTTTTTATATGCTTCCTTGAGTTTTGACACAGAGTTTTAGGTAAAAGTTAAAAAGTAAAATTTTTAGGTATTTTCAGATATATGCCATTAAAAGTAGTTAAAAAAAAACTAGTGATGTCAAATCATTATTTTATGTGAAATAATAATTTCTAGATAAATAATTTCATATTAGAAAATGTAGGGTTGTTCTGGGATATCCAAAAATTAAATATTAATAATGGGAGTATTATAGTAATAAACTTATTTAATATGACTTAGAGATTAAATATTCAAAATGCCTACATTAATAAGGTTCCACATTCATGATTGTCATTAAACAACTAAGTTTGATTCCAACGCATTAAAAACTTTAACTAATTTGTTTTAATTACTACTACTTCTTAACCGTTTCATAGTGTAAACTCACAATTAAAAATTAAAATATATGAATAATTACTCACTAATTGAGCTGTCAACGGGTCAAGCCCAGTTCCAGAAGAAGCAAAACAAACTCCAGTCATAAGCTCGTCAAGGCTATGGGTGGAGTCCAAATAAGGTGGCACGTTCTCTTTGACACCCACATACGAAGCTGCACGTTTAAAAAAAATGATGGGAAAAAAAGAATAAATCAAAGATATGTATTAGTATTATTCATTACAAGAAAACTATTTTTTAATCGAAATACGAACAAAAAATAAAAAATATACCAAATAAATACTCGGTCCGTCCCTATATATTTCTTTGTTCCCTTTAATTTTACCGGCTTAGTTCAAGGTAGGAATTGAAAAGGTGAAAATTGGTTTAATTCGTGTCAAATCATTATTTTATGAAATTATTAATTTTAATATAAATAATTTCATTTTAAAAAAATGATTCGTGTTTTGGAACATCTAAAAAGTGAAACAAAAGTAAGAACTTAGAAACAGAGTTAGTTTCTATCAAAATATCTTTCTTTTGGAGAGAAAATTAATAATTTCGCACATTCATTGTTATTGAAAATACGGAGAAATTTGGCATTTAATTAAAATATAACGACAGAAATAAAAGAACGAATAAGAAACAAACTTACTTATAAAATCCGTGACAAGTCTTCCGTCACAAAATCTTCCGGTGGGAGTGTGATTCACAAAATTAGTTCCATAAGGTGGAAAATCAGCTTTAAAAATACTATTAATGTAATTATTGTTGCCGGAATCAACTGTAGAATCACCAAAAACATAAACCGCAGAAATCGTATTATTGAATGGTCGAATTAACTCTCGGGATTCGCTAACGGTAACGATAACGATAATTAGGGTCACAAAAATGAATAATAATAAGCCAAGGGAAGACATATTTGTCTATGAAGAATATATTGAATGAAGGAAATTGTGAGCAAATCAAATGACAATGGAATCATATTTATAATATAAAGTTGGCCAATTTAAGAAATTTCAACAGTCCTAATAAAATGAATAAGAACTATTTCATTCTGTTTTGCTTAGCTTTCATAAAGTATTCAAATATTTAAGTGATGTAAATAAACGGATATGTTTTAACATTGACAAATATAGCAAATTTTAATGAATTCCCGAATTTATGGTTCGTTTAATTACTTTCAGCAATTATGATGTGAATTGGATAGGAGTTGTTTTGTTCAAACTGATGGTAATTGTCATAATTATTATTACACAGATATTTTCTAAATTAATTAGTCAACATAATATATATATATATAGACTAGTAATATTGGTGTCTTATAACATTAAGTGTAATTTATATATATACATTTATTTCTTTATATGTTAGGATAAAATCACAATTTATTATAGTCTAACAAACATAATAGATATTACAAGAATAATTTATTAAAAAATTGGTTTACTAAGATAACATAATTAACTCTTAACGGCTTTATTTGTTACATAATTTATATAATTTAATGATATTTTAGACTACAGACCAAAGTATTAAGTTCGTAATAGAATATGCTGGTACTTATGTATGAAGCAAAAACAGAATATAATTTAATATAATTGACTGTTATTATTGATAGAATTTAAGTATTTAAATTAATAATATAGAAATTGCAATTGAGGCTTGCTAATCGAATGTTCTTAAATATTTTATTTTCGGACTACTACATTGCAATAGTTTGATCTTGATCGTTTCATAAGATAAAAAGTCGATTTTTCAATGTTGTGCATCGAATTAAAAAAATACCATTTCAAGACTACTTAAAAAGTTCTATTCATGTTATTCATGGTTTTAAACAAATAAATATATGAAATTAATCTATTCATGGAGCGTTCAAATTTTCATTCCACAAAATTAATGACTGGAACACACAAATTATTAGTTTAACAAACATAATAGATATTACAAAATTAGTTTAAAAACCAAAATGTAAATAAACCGATATGTTTTAACATGACAAATATAGCAAATTTAATGAATTCCCGAATTTATGGTTCGTTTTATTACTTTCAGCAATTATGATGTGAATTGACTGGGAGTTGTTTTGTTCAAACTGGTAGTAATTGTCATAATTATTATTACTTAGATATTTTCTAAATTAATTAGTCAACATAATATATATATAGACTAGTAATATAGGTGTCTTATAACATTATGTGTAATTTAAATATATACATATATTTCTTTATATGTCAGAATAGGATAAAATCACAATTTATTATAGTCTAACAAGCATAATAGATATTACAAGAATAGTTTATAAAAAAAATTGGTTTACTAAGATAACATAATTAACTCTTATAGGCTTAATTTGTTACATAATTTATATAATTTAATAATATTTTAGACTACAGACCAAAGTTTTATGTTCGTAATAGAATATGCTAGTACTTATTTATGAAGCTAAAACATAATATAATTTAATATAATTGACTGTATTTATTGGTAGAATTTAAGTATTTAAATTAATACTTACTCAAAACTTAAATTCGTAAATAATAATATAGAAATTGCAATTGAGCCTTGCTAATCGAATGTTCTTAAAGATTTTATTTTCGGACTACTACATTGCAATAGTTTGATCTTGATCGTTTCATTTGATAAAAAGTCGATTTTTCAATGTTGTGCATCGAATTAAAATAAATACCATTTCGAGACTACTTAAAAAATTCTATTCATGTTATACATGGTTTTAAACAAATTAAACAAATATATGAAATTAATCTATTCATGGAGCGTTCAAATTTTCATTGCACAAAATTAATGACGGGAACAAACAAATTATTATAGTCTAACAAACATAATAGATATTACAAGAATAGTTTATAAACCAAATTGTTTTTTACTAAGTAAGAAAACATAATCAACACTTAAAGGTTTTGTTACATAATGTATATAATTTAATAATATTATAGACTACATAACAAAAGTATTAAGTTCGTAATAGATCTAGAATATGCTGGTACTTATGTATAAAGCAAAAACAGAATAGAATTTAATTATATTGACTGTTAAAAATAGAATTTAAGTAATTAAATTAATAGGAAAATGATTATATGACATTCCAAAGTTTCACAGCCCTTTGTACAGCCCATGTTTTATGTATTTAAAGTTAATTGTGTTACCTGCTACCTGTTTAACAGGTTTCTTCTTGAAATAATTTTTTAATATATTAACAACTCAATTAACTTTTAAAAATTACAAAAGAGACCAAAATTTTTCGATATTACTCATATAAAAAATAATTCAATACTTTTCAAATGATAATTGAACATTCACCAATATATGAATATAAATATCTCAACTTTAAAAAATTACAAAAGAACACCTAAATTATACGATATTACTTATATAAAAAAATTTAATTACTTTTCAAATGTTAATTTATCATTTATTAATATTTGAATATAAAATATCTCGAAAATAACAATAAAAATATAAACTCATAATTTAAAAGTATTTGCAATGCTTAGAATTTAGGGTTTATGACATAATATTTAATTTAGTGTTTGATTTAGGGTTTAGGGGTCTAGGGTTTTAGGGTTTATGGTTTAGGGTTTATTTTATAAATAAGATTTATTTTTATTTGATGATTTGGTATGGATTTTTTTTGCAATTTTATACTATGGGCTGTGATGCATGGCTGTGATGCTAGCATAGTACAAATTAATACTTGCTCGAACTTAAATTCGTTAATAATAATATAGAAATTGATAGAATTGTGTCCTGGAAACCAACTATTTTTGCTGCATTTAATTGAAAGAACCATTTAATTGGATTAATAAATGCATTTTATTATTATATGGTCATCTTTATCTTATGTAATAATTATCTACGCATAAGGATAGAAGTCCTTAGATCACAGGGCTATGGGACAACCCGTGGACTGATCTCCAAGGCCGTGATCTAGAACATATTCAAGAGTCGCAGAATCCAATCGAGATAGGACATCGTTGGATTCGGTTAGACTCTCACTATTGTTTATACTCCGATGAACTGGAGAACGCTGGGGTCCACGAGCGTGACTGGGATAGTCGATACACATAAGTGGGTGGCTTGCTAGGATGGCAAGTGCACTGAATACCCCAATTAGGAAATAACTCACCATGGAAGCGGTAGTCACATATCGGGGATGAAGTTATTCCAATTTACAATAGTATACGAGGAACGATCCCTAAATACTTGAGATGATAGGGTTTATCTGGTGCGAGAACGTCTATACTTTGATGTGAGTTCCGACTGACTGGAGATTACCAGAAGGTCTCTGTGGACTCATGTTGGGTATAGAGGAACTCGTATGCAGGTTCATATCATCAACAAAGGATCCATTGACCCTACTTGATAGGTTAGGAAATTCTCCTATGGATTTCTGTGAGAAATTAATTCTGGTAAAATCCTCGGCCGAGGTATCTGACGACTTTATATAGGTAGTTCATAAAGATTAAGTCAAAGAGAATTATTTCGAGACCAGAATACATAAGGTCAAGACAAAATAAAAGAGAGACCGATGAAAGACCATACCCTTAAATCTCGACTGGGAGATTGATCGATGGAGAGATTATGGCGTATATGGTAATTGTAAATGATAAAAGATTCACTGAATTAATTCACCAGTGATTGGGCTCCATGGGCTTGTGGCCAGACATCGACCGTTGAGTGTGGGAGAATTCCTAAATTGGCAGGGGTGCTAATTTTGGAATGGTCAGTCCATAGAGTGTTCGACTGATTTAGTAAGTATTTAATGCTTGAATAATTAAATTAATGTTTAATTATAACCCACGGCCAATTATGTGGTGAACCTATGGGGGCATATACAATACACATGAAGCGAAAGCGAAGGAAAATGAAACAACTGGGTCGACCGAATCGACTGGGTCGATTGGGTCGACTGGGTCTGAAAAATCGACTGGGTCGATTGGTGACTGGGTCGACTGGGTCGACCCAATTGGAATAAATTGGATCCAATTGGAATTGGATCAAGATTATAAATTAAATTGGAATTTAATTTGTAAGTTAATTAATTAAGTTGGATTTAATTAATTATAGAAAGATTTAATTAAATAGACTTGGAGTATGATTTAATTAATTGGGAGAATAGTTAATTAATTGGGCGATTTAATTGGGAGATTAAATAAAGCCTGATTAAATTAATTAACTGGGCCATGAATTAATTGGAAGACTTAGTCTTCTAATTAAAAGGGTCATGGCCCATATAGGAGACTTGGAGTCCTAGTCCTAGGAGGACTAGGAGAATGAGATACCTATAAATAGGGGACTTGATGTCATATCTCATACACATACACAACTTTCAAGAGCCAAAAACCAAGTCAAGCAAAATACTCCATCCCTCTCCCAAGCACAAAGGCCGAACTCTCTCTCCCTGTGAAAGAGTTCGACTTTTTCGACTGTTGTTTCAGACTCGTTTCCTAAACCCAGATCTTAATATATCCTGTGTTCTAGCCGATCAGGGTATATTATATTTCGTGTAATTGTGGTGTATCAACCCATAGAGGCGCAACATGTGGGGCGCTACTGCAGGGCATAGGATCGACCAACCGAGGGAGAATCTTGACTTCATCTGCCAACTAGGATTTGCAAGGAGACATGTATAACGTGTAAACTGTTCATACTGTCGTTTATATAAATATTCATATATATACAACTAGAGATGTATCCTGGCAAGATTCCGTAAGAGGTCCTAAAAATTATTATATTCCGCTGTGCCTAGGGTTGTTTATCTTACCGAATCCCAAGAGAAATTGCAATTGAGACTTCCTAATACAGTGTTCTTAAAGATAATATGTTCGGACTACTACATTGTAATAGTTTGATATTGATAGTTTGACAAGAAAAAAAGTTAATTTTTCAATGTTGCGCACCAAATTAGAATAAATACAATTTGAAGTTAGGTACTTCAAAATTTCTGTTCATGGTATCGTGGTTTTAAACAAATAAATATATGAAACTAATCTATTTATGATGGAGCATTCAAATTTTCATTCCACAAAATGACGAGAACACAAAATATTTCAAGCAAAGTTGACAATCTATTATAGGCTTAAACCCATGAATATGGACTAGAAGAACCCAATGGTGAAAAGGGAACTCTACGCAGGGCCGACCCTAGATATTTTAGAGTCCTAGGCGAAAATAAAATTCGAGGCCCTATATTATAAGAAAATTGTGTAATAACTATTATGTTTTTTTATATTTTTTAAAATGCAAAAGTATTGATTTATATACGTTTTAGTTTTTTCCAAATATCTTTTTCTATATGAAAATTGTATAATAAATATTGTCTGTTTCTGTATAGGAGTATAATAGATGCACATTAATAGAAAATAAATTTTACGTGTCAAAAATTAATTAATATATAGTTAAAATATAAATTTTTATACTCGTATAACAGTGCTACTATTGGATGAAGATGGAGATGGAATGCAAGAAGTTAAGGGGAGGTTTTGATGATTTCCAAAACATCATAATCAGCTAAGTAAGGAATGCTTAGATCCCTTAGAAGAATTTTGACCAAGTAAAAAGACAAATCAGAAGGGTCCAAAGCAGTGTTTTAAAAATCGGACCGAACCGGCCGGTTCGATCGGTTTAACCGGTAACTAGTTGTCAATCCGGTCCGATTAACCCTCCAAAACCAGCTTTTTCTTGACCAGTTTGAACCGGAAAAAACTAGTAAAATCAATTAATCAGTGAGTCGATTGAACCACTGGTTCACTTAAAAAAATAAAAAGTTTACGCTACGAATTTTTATTTCTCTTCCACGACCTTTAAACTTCAACAATACTCTCACATCTCTTCTTCTATTTTTCACTTTGAATTTAAAAAAAATCTTATATATAATAAGTTATATAAATATATTTGAGTATCAAATTCATTAGAAAAGTCATTTTTTTCACAAAATTCGAGTATTTTTTATTTTCTATATAATTCAATGACAAAATTCATCAATAATTTCTCTTTTTCATTGGTGATTAGTGAAAAAATTATTATCTTTGATATGATATTTATTATGATTTGAATTATAGTGTTGATATCATGTTATCATACTTGTAATTTTGTTGCTATCATTCATTCTTAATTCAAATTTTATAGGAAATAGACTTGAAAAAATGTATAATATATTTTTTTAAATAGTTGATTACATATATTAAAATTAAAATTAAAATTATATATTATAATGATGTCACACCGGTTGGACCAGTGGTTAAAACGGTTAAACCGATCTAACCAGTAACCAGTAAAACTCCCGGTTCGATGTCCGGTCCGGTTTTTAAAACATTGGTCAAAAGTTCAAGGTCCAGAATACTATTGATCTGTTGCTGAAGTTCGAAATCAGACTGGTAGTTTTTCAGCTGACTCAAATCAGATTAGTTCAACTTGAGATCAGCAGGGTATCTATCAAACGAGTCATTTCGATCAGCAGAGTGGAAAAGATCAAGGAGTCTGCCCAACAGTAATAAATGCACTTGGAGTAATAAATGATGCTGGAGAAGGGTATTAATGACAAATGATTGAAGACATTCTCGGATCAGCAGGGTGCATTTAATGCGACTGGCAGAAAAATACAGCAAAGTGTACAGTACAACAGTTGCAGAGAGCCGTTCAAGAAAATGGGGGACCAGTACTTGTAGCTTTGAAATCTGCCTCGTTCTTCAACATATATATTTCAAAGACAAGTATAAATTGAGCTGGATTCAAGAGTTAGAGACAACACAACAACTGAGATTTCATTTGCGAAGTAGAATTTTTCTAAGTCTCAAAAGCTTAAGAACAGCTCACTCATCTGCTGAAGTCATTTGTTAACAAAAGCAAAGTTGAAGAAAAAGAATACATCTTTCTGAGTTATACTTTATTAGAAGAGTGTTGTGAGAAGTAGATATCAGTCTAAGTGAGTGATATTACTTCAGAGAGTAGGAGTTTATTAGTGATTTCCTATTGTTTACTTACGGCATATCATTTGTTGTAAAGCGTAAGCAGTGTATATTGTAAACTGCGTGTTTATAGTATAACCCAAGATCTTCGTGACTTGGAAGAGTGGACTAAAGGATTTACATCCATATAACCACTATAAGAATTCTGGGGGTTTACATTTGCATAAGTTTTCTTGCATATTCTTAAAGAACATATTTTAACACTTGAATTACTTGTTTTAAGGAGTTTTAAACTGGGGATAAAATCTTTAAATTGACTAAGTTTACTTGTGAAAAATACTTTAAAATATCCGTTGCAAGTAATCTGATTAAAAGTTTGATTTTGCTGAAATCAGCTAAGTTACTATTAGAAGAATGGCCTACTCTGCTGATTCAAAGCTTTGTGCGCGATCAGCTTAGTCTGCTTACAATTCTCTATCAACTTAGTGTACTGACAGAAGAGCTATAAATTTTTAAAGTAAAAAATTTTTAGAGGTCTATTCACCCCCTCCCCCTCTAGACCTCATCTGGGTCATGTGTTTGTTTATTTTTTTCTATGTGTTTCACAATACAAGAGGGACAAAACAATTGTTGACAACATCTTATAACCACCAAATTTTTTGGTTCATCTTCTTGGCATATAGGACAGATGTGATACTCCTTGTTTGAGTCCTTCTTTGAATCGTCTAGCTTGTCACAAATCTTCTTAATACATTTGAATTAAAAATATAACTTTTAGAAAAAAAAAATTAAAAAATTATAGAGAACATAATACTAAAATAAATGCATAATACATTTGAATTTGGGTTTTTGAACATCCACCCCAGCCGTAATATCACCAAGCATCTTCAACCCCTTTTCCATCTCTTCAAGCCTCTGAATCCTATCATATTTTTCTTCAGGCCGCTTTAACCTATCATCTCTTTCTCTTTTTTGACCTCGCTTTAGTCAGGCCTCTCTTTGTTGATGTCGCATTTCCTGGTTCTCTCTATCCTCTTTTTTTCTTCTTGAAGAACCCTAAGCAATGTCCGATGTTCTTGAAGTTCACTTCTTTCTCTTCTCTATTGAAATGCTCCCGAATAAGATTTTGGGTGCCATTCTCTAGCTCTTCGTACATTCTCCTTTCTTGAACACTTAGATGGATTGGTATCTTCATCGCAATCGCAAGATGGAAAAGAAAAGAATTTCTCTCTTGGAACAGTAGGGTTATTAACGGAATAACGGGTTTGGGAAGTATTCATTAACTAAATATCTCAATATACAATAATTTCCTTCACAAAATTTCAATAATCTGTATGATCTTGATTTGCTTTATTTTTTTTGGATGGTAGATTTTATTCTCATATTTTCTCGTATTGAGTAGTTAATGTTCTTCTATTTTTAAACTCATTTGGAGGTATAATATATTGGAAAGTAGCACATTTATTTTGCACAATTAACAAATAGATAACAATTATTTATGAAGACTATAATGAATAACTTGTAACATTCTTTTTTTTTGGTGAACGTAACATTCTTTTCACATACCGTTCGTGCGTGTAGTATAGCTGGGAAAAAAGATATTCATTGCAATGCTAACTAAGGAATTGAATACAAATCTCTTTTTATTTTCATATACTCCCTCCATCCCACTTTTCTTGCTCCTATTTCTATTTTGGGACGTCCCAAAACATGGTCCCCTTTCTCTCTCAAAAAATAACAAAAGTTTACTTTTTTAACAAAGGGTCTAAAACTCCATGCCCAACCTAAAAGGACCAAAATTAATGGGGTGGAGGGAGACATAAATAAAGCAGCATTGCCTTCCTAAATAAGAAAAATCTTGAGCATTTAGATTACATAGCTTGAACAGCCAAACTACCAAAGTATTATTTATCAGTTGATGCATCAGAAACTCAGTAGGGCGAAGGCAAGCTAGATAAGGATGGATGCTTCGGTCGATTTCTTATCTGAAGCTTGGGGTTGTTTCTACCCGAAGGAAGTTTTGAAGATGACCGTTTCTCATTGGCAGCAACCTTAGTTGTATCTGTCATTTTGGTTCTTGATGCACCAACTGAATCAAGAAGAAGCTCTGGTTCGAAAAATGTGTATACATCTTCGTCCTTAATCAATCAAATGTTAAATGGGATTTTAGTATAGGTCCCCACTGTCGAATCATGTCACTAAGCTAAGGCATTAGAAGCTGGTGAACACATAAGAAGACTCAAAAGAACACAATAACAAGACAAGACATACGACTTCCGAGGATCCTGGACCTGACTTGTAAGTCTATGCTCTGATACCACCTGTAACGGCCCGAGAGCCCGGGTCGAATCTTACGTGGATCCACCCCCGAGTCCGGGTCCGTATTCGGTGAAAACAACCTAAATTTGATAAAAAAAAAATTTTGAAATCAACAACATAGTCATTCGGATCATAGTTCCACATAATAACATAAAACCCGGTACACTGCTATTTGCAGGTGTGGGCACAAAATACAATTAAGCGTCTACAGCGCAACGACAAACATACGTAACAATAGTCTTAAGTATTTAATCATGCTCGATACAAAGCAACACATAACCTGACATAACACGACATAACAATAATCAAAAGATAACAAAACGACCCACGAAGACCGACAGACAGGATCTCGGAGACGAACACCAACTCTAGACATCAGACCCTGGAATACCTATATCTGAAAAGAAGTAAGCGGGAATGCGTAAGTTGGTCGTCCAACTTAGTGAGGCTGTAGTGCACATGTGTGCGTGTAATGTGTGAACATAGCATAATATTAATGTGCATATTTAATACAGTAATTAAACACATCTATTATCAATTTAACAGTTAAAACAAATAACCAAAGGTTGTTGATGCCGTTCTCCTCTTACCCTCCAATTCATATTCGTGAATACCACCACCGAACACTCCAGTAAGGTGCGACCTTACATAACAGTGCGCATTAACGTCAAATGCCAGGAGTTTGACATTCACTCCCCAAGTGTAACCTCCACACTTGGCTCGTGAAGCAGGTCTACGGTGGATCGAGGTAACCCTCCGGCCCTTACCTTCCGGGTTAACCACGATTCCACACACCAAAATAAGGGCCCACATAGTAACAGTAAACAGTACAGTACGGTACAATAACAATTCAGTAACAGTAAATCGGTAACAACTCAATCAGTTCAACATACAATATCAATGATCATAAGCACATAGACGTAAACAATAATTCTAGGTGTGCATAGTTTGTCCTAACAGTCGAGCTTTTTATTGTGTCGTACGTCGCATGCTCGTTCGTTTAGGGACTAAGTTACAGTTATGACTCGACCTACTAGCATATTCGGACTGACACACAAGTAACACACAGCACTCACCTGTGTTGCTTAGGTTTCTTGAACGAAAAGTAAAGCGTCCTTGGTTCCTGTAGATATGTATGTAACGGTTTAGAATCCAGCCATAATACAAGCATTTATTTAGCGACTAAAGAAATGCTTTAGTCGAACATGCATATGAATCGTGATTACGATCGAAGTCACGATTAAAACTTGAGTATTTAGGTCCGGTTTAATGGTTTCAGGTTCGTTCGGGTTGCGTGGTAACATAGCCACGAAAGTTAACTTGAACTTAGTCATATAAGGTGAACTTAGAAAGCTTAAGTAGAATTTTAGCTATATCTTTTTACAAAATTTTTGTAATTATTTATATTTGGAATTCTTTATTATTATTATTATTTCAAAATTAAACTTTACTTGACAATTTGTAACCCCTTTATGATATTTAGATTTTTTTTTCCAGAAAATAATTATACAAATTATTTATAAAATTAATGTTCAAAATTAATTAAAATTTCATTAAAAATAATTTATTTTTGAATATATTAAATTTAGAAAAATACTTTATTTTATTTTCAAATTATTGTTTTCCAAAAATATTATTCAAAATTATTTTATTTTATTTTCTCAAATTATTAATTATTTATTTAATTAATAATTAAAGTACCCTTGAAATTATTATCATTTGAAAAGTATTATTTAATCATGATCTTTTCGAAAAATAATTCTTTATTATTTAACCTTCCCTTTTCTTTTTTCTTTTTTCAACATTTCTTATTTTCGGAAAATATAAAATGGTCTATTCTTTATTTAATTTTCAGAAAATATTTATCAAATTTTCAGAAAATATTTATTTAATTTTTAGAAAAATATTTATTTAATTTTAAGAAAATATTTATTTATATGTCGGAAAATAATTAACATGACAAATTTTAGTTATCCAAAATTATTTAAAGTTATTTAATTCTATTTTTCAAAATTAATTATTATTATTATTTTGTTTTTGAAGAATAAATATCAAAGTTATATTTTTCAAAATTTATTTTCAGAATTTAAATTTAAATTTATTATTTTATTTCATTATTTTAAGATTTATCTACTATATATATATATATATATATATATATATATATATATATATATATATATATATATATATATATATATATATATCTTTCTTTGCTTTTTTTTTTTTTTTTTTTTTATGTGTATATGGACTGGCCTTCACGACCAGCCCAGTTTTTTTTTTTTTTTTACCATGGGCTGGCCATCATGGCCAGTTTCTAGCAGTGGCCCATCGGAAAAAGTACAAGGTGACCCTATATTTCCGGATTTATGCAAATATTTTCCAAATGAAATAGATTAAGTTTTTAGGTACCAAAACTTCACATATTTCAAACTTTTAAATACCCATGTAATAAAAATCAAAATCTTGCAAGAAAATTTATAGATCTAAAAATCTAAGAACATAAACATATTAACATACTTTCCAGATGACACTTTTATTTAGCCATGAAAACATTTTATAAAAGTAATTTTTTTTTTTTTCATATAACTTATACACATAAACAAGAACACCTCAAAATTTTCAAATTTTTGAACAGATATAAATCTAAAAATTTGAACATGAAACATTCAACTAAAGTCTAAAAATATTTCAATTGGTTTCAAAACATCAAACAAACTTTTAAGAATTGCTCCACATAACCAATTAAAAGATGTGCTTAAGAGTAAAACACCCGAAATCGGAAAAAGATAAGTGCTTCTTATTTTCTTCACCCTCTATCCTCTATCTCCGGCGAAGGCGCGGCGGCAGCAGCGGCAGCGGCGGCGGTGGCAGTGGTGGTGGCTCCTCCTTCTTCTTCAAGATTCACTCAAAGTTTTATATTCTCTCTTTCTTTCTCACAAATCTCTTTTAAGTGTTGTTTTTTTTTTTTTTTTGATAAGGTTAAGAATAGTGAGTAAAATGGAGGGTGTATATATATACATACAACCCAAATTAGATTCATATCTATACACATATAACATGGGGAAGGGAAGATAATCATTACTTTTCTCCTTCCACCAATGTATACATTTCTTGTGTGGGGAGGTTTCCTCCATTCAAGAAGAGGGCGGCAGTTTGGGGTCTCAAGGGGAGAGAGTAATTATTACTTTGTTGCAAGTTTTTGAAATGATTTGGGCGAATTTGCACTTTGCCCCCTGAACTTTGGGAAAGTGCATTTTTGCCCCCAAAACAAAATTTTTTGCTCATCTAGGTCCAAAATAAATTGCAATTAGACCCCATCAATTTAAAAGCTACTTAAATATTTTTCTAAATTACTTCCAAGCCTTTAATGACATAAGAAGCAATTGTTAAACACAATATAGCATAAACTAAAATATTTTAATACAAAACATGGTAGCATACAAAATTAGATAATAGTCTGATTAAAATACATTAAATAATTCCTAAAACTTGTGGGTTTTACAGGATTAAGCAAATTTGCCCCTGGATTAACGTTATTCGAGCACAAATTCATTTTTGAGAAGATTAAATCAACGTTCTTCAAGATCAAGTGCAAGAAACATTTATTTTTTCCTTAAGATTAGAATCAGGGGAATTATAGAGATTGTAGCCATTTTATTAAATTAATAAATTTTAATTTGTACAATTAGTTCTTGTTTAATTTATTTTAGACTTGAAGTTTTGTTGCTACAAATATCATTGATAAAAAAAAACGATATTAAGCCCCCCTCCCTCCCTCTAACTCGACAATCCTGGATCCGCCCCTGCCTCTTGGATTAGTTTCTTGTGTCAAATCACAAACACCCTGTACATTATTCTTTGTTCTTTGCATTCCACCACAATTCTTTAATTATATTCAGCTTGCCATCTGAATCTGTTTTAATTTTCATCTTCAACATGCTTTCCCTTATTGTTATTTTGTCTCTAAATAGTATCTACTAAGCATCTTCTTCTGGAACTGTAGAACAAATTTCTTAGTCTAATTAAAGTTTGGGAGATCAGATAAAAGAAATGGAACTTAAATTGCATCCTGACCCGCTGGAAATAATTGAAATTTTCACAATGCATGAATTGAGTTAAAGAGTCATTTTAGATTAAAGGAACTAGTATTTCCAAGAAGTAATTAGATACATGAATGTATCTACATTAATATGTATCTAGAATGTTCTTAGACTAGTATATATAAATAGGAGTTATTTGAGTAATTTGTAAGTGAGCAACTCACTTCAAGAGACCAAAGGCTCCCTAGACCATCAAAGTGGCTAGTTAATGTAGCCAGAATTGGCACACAAAATATATCATCGAATAATGCATGGATGCATATATCTTTCATTAAAATAAAATTCCAAGATGGTATCAAGCCTCAAGTGATCTTGAGTTCTTTTCATAGAGCAATCGCTTCCAAAAAGCTTGAAGATAGAGGTTAGAGCCAAATGAAGAGTTCTACCTACACAAAACGTCCAACATCAGTTAACATCCAAAAATAGAATTGACGGAAGAGTCAAATAAAAAAAAATTCAAAAACTCTATGCATACATGATGTTCTTAGACTAGTATAAATGGGAGTTATTTGAGTAATTTGTAAGTGAGCAACTCCAACTCCCTAAACCACCAAAGTGGCTAGTCAATGTAGCAACAATTGACACACACAATATATCAATGAAGAATGCAGCATGAATGCATATATCTTCCAATAAAATAAAAATTTCAACACTGACATGAGAGGACCCCTAAGAATGCTTTGTAGTGACCTAAATACAACAGTTGTGGTCCTCAGTGACAAAAGTGTCATAGATGATGTAATTCATCTAATAACTTTTCTTTTTCTCTCTTGCCTTTTTTTGTCGCTATGTATACAACAAGAATTAATTGGTTTTGGAGAACTTTGGGGAGTTTGATATGTGGTTAACAGCTGAGAATGGAATGTTTCTGAGATATACAAAAGGAGAATGGGTGACAACAATGCCAGAACACTTGAAAATGAATTTGGTTGACAGTGTAAAGGTGCGTGAAAGTTGGAACTATATACTTATAATATGAATACAGTTTTATCCAACCTCTAAATTACTGCTATGGAAAACTATTTCAACATTTTTTTGAGTATTTCAACGAAAGAACTCCAAGATCGCATTTTGAGCAACGTGAGACTTCACTTGTTTGGAACTACAAGTATGCAGGTAATGAGTCCAATAATTTTTTTCTATATATAGTGTCACATCTGAACTCGTTTTCCAAAAAAAATATTATTTTTTTTCGATTTACATTCATATGTCGAATTTGGAAGATAGCAAGCTAGAGATATGCTGCAGCATCTTCGGACTGGTCCAATTTCAAACTCCTTTGTTGATGTGGTACAAAGAAGCTGCTCGATTGAGGTGTGAGCAGTTAAATATTTGGCTGATGGAGGGATCAAATGGTATAGTTTGCAGTGGGTTGCCCGGGATTCAAACCCGGAACTTAGGCTTCTGATAAACTTTGCTTTTCTGCTAGCCCGACACTAACTCTTCGATATATGATTTTACCATGACTGCAATTTTATAGAGACGCCCCTCCCTTTTTCCACTCCATCCCGAAGAGCGCTAAAAAACAATTCGTAAGTAGATTGATTCTGCACCCCAAGGGCGCCTTCGGCATCCAGGGGTCACGCGGGGCTATTTTGCCGAGTTCCTTGGAGAGAGTTGTCTCGCGCAAAGATGGGCTGTCAAGAACGTAAAGGAGGTAGGGATTCCTCGGTTCGGGCCAAAGAAGCAATGTAACTCGCCGTGGGCATTCTTGATTGGTGCTGAGCTAACCATGCGAAACTTGGTTGCTTTTTTTTATGTTCTTTCCGAAAGCATCACTAGCTTACGCTCTCTGACCTGAGTAGCATGGGACACGTTTGGTGTCACAAAGGTAGCTACACTACCTAAATATTCAAAAAATTTTAACTTCTGAATGTTATCCATAAGTTTATACTGTTTCTAGTAATTTTCCACCTCCTTGTGTATATTCATTGGGCATTTCATTGGAAAGGTACATCTTCCAATATTCCCTAGATCTTCTTGCTTTGTTGCAATTGTTACATTCGGCTGCTAATGCCTTAGCTTAGTGACATGATTCGACAGTGGGGACCTATACTAAAATCCCATTTAACATTTGATTGATTAAGGACGAAGATGTATACACATTTTTCGAACCAGAGCTTCTTCTTGATTCAGTTGGTGCATCAAGAACCAAAATGACAGATACAACTAAGGTTGCTGCCAATGAGAAACGGTCATCTTCAAAACTTCCTTCGGGTAGAAACAACCCCAAGCTTCAGATAAGAAATCGACTGAAGCATCCATCCTTATCTAGCTTGCCTTCGCCCTACTGAGTTTCTGATGCATCAACTGATAAATAATACTTTGGTAGTTTGGCTGTTCAAGCTATGTAATCTAAATGCTCAAGATTTTTCTTATTTAGGAAGGCAATGCTGCTTTATTTATTACTCCCTCCACCCCATTAATTTTGGTCCTTTTAGGTTGGGCATGGAGTTTTAGACCCTTTGTTAAAAAAGTAAACTTTTGTTATTTTTTGAGAGAGAAAGGGGACCATGTTTTGGGACGTCCCAAAATAGAAATAGGAGCAAGAAAAGTGGGATGGAGGGAGTATATGAAAATAAAAAGAGATTTGTATTCAATTCCTTAGTTAGCATTGCAATGAATATCTTTTTTCCCAGCTATACTACACGCACGAACGGTATGTGAAAAGAATGTTACGTTCACCAAAAAAAAAGAATGTTACAAGTTATTCATTATAGTCTTCATAAATAACTGTTATCTATTTGTTAATTGTGCAAAATAAATGTGCTACTTTCCAATATATTATACCTCCAAATGAGTTTAAAAATAGAAGAACATTAACTACTCAATACGAGAAAATATGAGAATAAAATCTACCATCCAAAAAAAATAAAGCAAATCAAGATCATACAGATTATTGAAATTTTGTGAAGGAAATTATTGTAGATTGAGATATTTAGTTAATGAATACTTCCCAAACCCGTTATTCCGTTAATAACCCTACTGTTCCAAGAGAGAAATTCTTTTCTTTTCCATCTTGCGATTGTGATGAAGATACCAATCCATCTAAGTGTTCAAGAAAGGAGAATGTACGAAGAGCTAGAGAATGGCACCCAAAATCTTATTCGGGAGCATTTCAATAGAGAAGAGAAAGAAGTGAACTTCAAGAACATCGGACATTGCTTAGGGTTCTTCAAGAAGAAAAAAAGAGAATAGAGAGAACCAGGAAATGAGACATCAACAAAGAGAGGCCTGACTAAAGCGAGGTCAAAAAAGAGAAAGAGATGATAGGTTAAAGCGGCCTGAAGAAAAATATGATGGGATTCAGAGGCTTGAAGTGATGGAGAAGGGGTTGAAGATGCTTGGTGATATTACGGCTGGGGTGGATGTTCAAAAACCCAAATTCAAATGTATTATGCATTTATTTTAGTATTATGTTCTCTATAATTTTTTAATTTTTTTTTTCTAAAAGTTATATTTTTATCAATTGAAGTTCCTATTTTTTGAGTGGGATATAACTTCTGATCGTGACCCTAGGTTTACATCAAGACTGCGGACTAAGGTTCAAGATGCTCTGGGTACAAAACTTCAATTTAGTACTACAGCACACCCACAAACAGATGGTCAATCAGAAAGGACTATTCAAATCCTCGAAGACATGCTTCGAGCGTGTGCCCTCGATTTCAAAGGAAGTTGGGACAAGAATTTGCCATTAGTAGAATTTGCTTATAACAATAGCTTCCAGTCGACCATTCAGATGGTGCCTTACGAGGCCTTATATGGTCGGAAGTGTAGATCTCCAGTCCATTGGGATTTGGATGAGCGAAAAACACGAACTTTGGTCACCACTGTTGAAGGAGCACCTGATTTGATTCAAGAAGCTATTGATATCGTGCCGCTAATTAAGAAAAGGATGCTAGCTGCTCAGAGTCGCCAGAAGAGTTATGCCGATCGCTGTCGTAAACCTCTCGAGTTTGAGGTAGGTGATCAAGTATTCCTTAAAATTTCACCCAGGAAGGGCCTTATCAAACATGGCAAGGGTGGGAAGCTCAACCCTCGATATGTTGGACCATTCAAAATTTTGGAAAAGGTTGGGAGTGTAGCCTATAAGTGGGATCTGCCTTCAACCCTTGGGGGAATACATGACGTATTCCATGTGTCACTCTTGAAGAAGTATTTACCGGACCCATCTCACGTGATAGATTATGAGCCATTGCAACTTCACATGACGTATTCCATGTGTCACTCTTGAAGAAGTATTTACCGGACCCATCTCACGTGATAGATTATGAGCCATTGCAACTTCAAGAGAGTTTGTCGTACATTGAGAGGCCTGTCCGTATTTTGGATAAGAAGTTCCAAGAACTACGGAAAAGGAAGATCCCGATAGTCAAGGTTTTGTGGCAAAGTCAAAGCATTGAGGAAGCTACATGGGAGCCAGAAGAGCAGATGCGCCAGCAATACCCCGAACTATTCGAAACCCAAGACTGAATTTGGGGACCAAATTCTTTTAAGGGGGAAGGATTGTAAAACCCACAAGTTTTAGGAATTATTTAATGTATTTTAATTAGACTATTATCTAATTTTGTATGCTACTATGTTTTGTATTAAAATATTTTAGTTTATGCTATATTGTGTTTAACAATTGCTTCTTATGTCATTAAAGGCTTGGAAGTAATTTAGAAAAATATTTAAGTAGCTTTTAAATTGATCGGGTCTAATTGCAATTTATTTTGGACCTAGATGAGTTGGCGGTAAAAATGCACTTTCCCAAAGTTCAGGGGGCAAAGTGCAAATTCGCACAAATCATTTCAAAAACCTGCAATAGAGTAATAATTACTCTCTCCCCTTGAGACCCCAAACTGCCGCCCTCTTCTTGAATGGAGGAAACCTCCCCACACAAGAAATGTATACATTGGTGGAAGGAGAAAAGTAATGATTATCTTCCCTTCCCCATGTTATATGTGTATAGATATGAATCTAATTTGGGTTGTATGTATATATATACACCCTCCATTTTACTCACTATTCTTAACCTTATCAAAAAAAAAAAAAAAAACAACACTTAAAAGAGATTTGTGAGAAAGAAAGAGAGAATATAAAACTTTGAGTGAATCTTGAAGAAGAAGGAGGAGCCACCACCGCTGCCGCCACCGCCGCTGCCGCCGCGCCTTCGCCGGAGATAGAGGATAGAGGGTGAAGAAAATAAGAAGCACTTATCTTTTTCCGATTTCGGGTAAAAATCTCTTAAGCACATCTTTTAATTGGTTATGTGGAGCAATTCTTAAAAGTTTGTTTGAAGTTTTGAAACCAATTGAAATATTTTTAGACTTTAGTTGAATGTTTCATGTTCAAATTTTTAGATTTATATTTGTTCAAATATTTGAAAATTTTGAGGTGTTCTTGTTTATGTGTATAAGTTATATGAAAAAAAAAAATTACTTTTATAAAATGTTTTCATGGCTAAATAAAAGTGTCATTTGGAAAGTATGTTAATATGTTTATGTTCTTAGATTTTTAGATCTATAAATTTTCTTGCAAGATTTTGATTTTTGTAACATACATGGGTATTTAAAAGTTTGAAATATGTGAAGTTTTGGTACCTAAAAACTTAATCTATTTCATTTGGGAAATATTTGTACAAATCCGGAAATATAAGGTCACCTTGTACTTTTTCCGGTGGGGTTGCCGGAGCCACCCCACCGCACTGCTCGTGGTCTGTTGCAATTGCAACAGACCCATTTTTGGGCCTGTTGCAAATGCAACAGACCAACAGGCCCATATTCTATATGGGCCTGTTATATATTTTTGCAAGATGGCTGGCCATGATGGCCAGCCCATGGTAAAAAAAAAAAACGAAAATTGGGCTGGTCGTGAAGGCCAGCCCATATACACATAAAAAAAAAAAAAGAGAAAAGAAAAGAAAGAGAAAAAAAAAATATATATATATATATATATATATATATATATATATATATATATATATATATATATATATATATTATATCTAATAAGTAGCGACCCTAACTTGCTACAGTTGCCGTATTCATAATTTTGAATTAATTTTTCTCGTTTTAATGTTCAAACGGCAGCGCTTTAATTTTTCCCTCCGCTATTTGGGCTGTCACTCCTTTTCTTTTTTAATTAATTTGGGCTTCCTTATTTATGGTCAAACATTTTCTGTGGCCCCAAACCGTATTTACCTTTTGTTTTTGGGCTGTATTTATTTGATGGACAAAAAAATTTTTCCGTATTCAGCGACTCCATCCATCTGTAAACGACGTCGTTTTGCCTCTCAGTTATAAGAAAATTGATTTGAATTTTCTACTTTCCCAAATTCGATTTCAGTCGTCTTTAATTCTCTCCTGCTTGCTTGTCTATGTACAGACCATTATTCCGGCATATGCACGAGCGTTTTCCTGTTACACGAGGGCTTTCTGAATTCGTGTTCGTTCCTCTTTTCTCCACGAGGTCTTTCCAATTTCCCAGTCCTTATCCCCAATTTTCACATTCTTCTACTTTTCTTTTACTCGATAATATCTCCTCATTCTATCAATTCTTACAATTGGGTTTGTCGGCTTCGATTTTTCTTTATTTTCCTATACAGAGCCTATTTTTTCCCCTTCACATTTTCCAGGTGTTAATTACTTCATCATCTGCTTTGGTCTTGCTGTGCAAGTTTTGAAGTGTTGCTTCAATTGAGGTACGGATTTTTTCAAAGTATAGGAATTAATTATTAATGATAAATTGTTTGTTATTGTTGCTTGAATCAGTTGAGATTAATCCATCGGTGCTTCAATTGAGGTAGGAATTTTTTGAAAGTAGAGGAAGGTTTTTTGGGTTTTATTTCTTATTTTATTTAATTTTAGTTGATTTTATGCAGGATTTAATTGTTGGTTATTGTTACTTGAAGCACCAGATATGATTCCATTGGACCTAAATGGTTAGTTATATACCTTATTCTCTTATTTGCTTCATTTGTTTTATATTATGTTTATTTTCTTTGGTTTTCTTCAAATATTTTACTTTGATTGATCTGTATTTATATGTCAGTGTCAGACCATTGAGGTATGGCTCGACTACTTTAGGTGTTCTTATTTATAGCATATCATTTCTTCTTATCCTATTTTATATGCTGGGTTTACTCACTTTCTTTTTATTTTAGGTCGAAGCTAAAGAATGAGGTGTAGATGTAAATCAAATTATATTGATCTTTTAAATTTGTTGTTTCTGATTAGCATAGGGAGTTCATTCAGTTGAACACTGAGCCGCTGCAATTCATGGACTTAGAACACTACAAGTTTGTTTAAACTCTTCGATAATTAGCTATTTACTTGATTCTTGTTGACAAGGCTCAGGTAGTTATAGCTAGTGCTATTTAGCTGTAGAAGACACTCTAACCTTTCCTAGAAAGGACAGGAAAATTGATCCAACTACTACTTGAATATTTTGAGAATCAAACACCTGTTCAGGCTCTTGAAGTGTATAGTAGTTCATCTTAGTAGCAGTTGTTACCTTCATTTACACTGCTGTTATAATGTATTCATCAACTACTTAAACCTCTTGCAGGGCTAGGGTGGAAGTCCTGGAAGAAGAGATGATTTATCCTTACACGCACCTCTTTGGTTTTCTTCAAGAATGACCCTGTTAGTATCATTCATGTGTTTTCCCTCAATTTTCTTTGATGTGATTTGTAGTGAAGTTGATTCAGCATATTCCTTATTCATCATGTGTCTGAGCAATGCAGTTCATAGTACATTAATTTGCTATAATTTCAGTTTGTTTTTAGTATGGCTTTGAATAATGAGGTTCCTTTTTCTGTAGTGCACTTCCGCAGCGCGGGGGTGAAGTGAATCTGACTTTGGGTGGCATAGATTTAAATAATTCAGGGAGGTATTAATAAATGGACTCTCTTTTTCTTGTTCTGTTTTCATGGCTTTTGCAACTTTATATGATCAGGAAACTTTTTTTTAAAAAAAAAATAGGGGTCCCTAATTTGCTTACCTCAACCTCTCAGCACACCAATATCCCTCTAATTCTGATGCACTTTTATGGTACACGGTTGCAGACATTTACCAATGCATTGTGTAATGAACTTGACAAAGATGAACTTAAACTCCAATCTAAGGTGTTGGAATTATCTTGTGTCAGCAGCGAGAACTCTCTATTAGATAACTGGTCAGTTTTGTATGAACTGGATGACCAAAAGCTTTCATGCGAGAAGTCATTTGATGCATTAATAGTTACAGTAAGTACTATACTTCTTGATCCTTTATAGATGTTATTCTTTTCGATTAGAGTTGAGAAGCAACTCTCACT
Source organism: Penstemon barbatus (assembly GCA_003313485.2). Classification (NCBI taxonomy): domain Eukaryota; kingdom Viridiplantae; phylum Streptophyta; class Magnoliopsida; order Lamiales; family Plantaginaceae; genus Penstemon; species Penstemon barbatus. The sequence continues at coordinate 74,605,333 of CM064883.1, forward strand.
CTATAATTTCTCCTACAGCATTTAATAAACTGCCGTGGTATCTATGAAAGTGCCTTTTGAAGCTCTTACTTAACATGAGGCATTGATTAATTTGTAATATCACTAGCAATGAGAATTTATTGATTCTAAATATCTTTGAGTAGGCTCCCCTTTCCAATTTTAAACAATGAAGATTTCCAGAAGAGGAAGTCCGTTTCCGTTAGACGTTCTTCCTGAGGTATGCAGATATGTGTGGCTTGTCTGTGAACACATTTCAGAGTGCAGCATTCTTATTTGTTATTGTAAGGTTCTCAAAGTTAATTAAATTTAAAAATTATAACAATTTTACTTGCAGGGATATTAATTAGAAACATATTTGATATTGCAAATTTTCTTATTCTTGTCACATCATGTGCAGGTTAGTTATTTACCAATGTCTGTAATAATCACCACATTTAAGAAGGGAAATGTCAAGCAACCTCTTCAAGGTTTTGGAGTCCTAATACCTTCCAAAGAGCAAAAAAATGGTTTCAAGACACTAGGTAATTTCTTTAACTACTGTTTCTCAAGGTTGACTAAATCAATATTGTAGTCCAGGAAAGTCTAATATAAAGTTACTGCAGGCTGGAACTCTCCTCTTCTATGATGTTCCTAGATTGTGCACCCAACGACGCTTATCTCTACACTACATTTGTCGGGGGGAGTAGAAACAGAGAACTTGCCAAAGCTTCTAGGTGATGGCAGCTTCATTTTTTCTTTTCTTTAGTTTATTATGTTGACAAAATTAATTATTAATATTCGTTTCTCAACTTTCTCACATTCTTTTTCCACAGGGAAGAATTGAAAGAAATAGTGACTTCTGATCTCAGACAGCTGTTGGGAGCAGAAGAAGAATCTGCCTTTCTGCAATAAGTCATTATGCTTAACATTTAAATATCTTCTATGAATGAACCTACCATGGGTACATTCTCTTACATTATTGCAGTCGCTATTATTGGAGTTAAGCATTTCCTTTGTACGGGCGTAACTATGGTTCAGTCATTGAAGCTATTGACAAGATGGAAAAGGACCTTCCAGGGTTCTTTTATGCTGGTGATCTCTTGAATTTATATATTTTGTTTTCAATTTGTCTTTTCTTCAAGCTTGTAATTTCATTAGTTGCTCTTGTAGTATATTTTTCTTTCATCTTTTCCCATATGCAGCCGTGGGCTTAAAATTTCCCCTAAAAATTGAACAGATACAAAATTAGTTATCGGCACAAATGTGGAATAATGTTGTAAACACAAACTTAGAAACTCTAAGATGCGAAGCAAGAAAGTTTTCATTACTCATAATATAGTAAAATATGCCTGTGTCCGGTTAAAATATTGTTCTTTTGCTAAATCTTATATTTTCACTAAATTGTTCTGAATTAAAATTCCAAACTGCTAGGTAACCATAAGGGAGGACTGTCTGGCAAAGCAATATCTACTGGTTGTCAAGCAGCTGATCTTGTCATTTCATATTTGGATTCTTCTTCTAATACCAAGGAAAACACCACTTCAAGTCTTCAACTACATGTTGTTGCTTGGTAATGATTAGCGGCCTTAGTTGCTTACTTTAGATTCAGTTTCACCTTTCTCTCAATAAATTGGCTTTTTCCTTGAACTAATACTTCATCATTTTCTTTTATTTTTCTATAAAGTGGTTTAAACGGAGATAGTATGCAGCTAAAGATAATAAACGTGATTAGAGACAAGCACGTACGAAAAGATCCAGCTTCTTCTTCAAAATCAGAAACTTCGACTCCTAAAGCACCTGAAAGTAATATTCCTATTACTTCAAATCTGTTTGAAGGCTCAGTCACAAAGGAAATTGACTCTACTACTTCAAAATCAGATACTTCGACTCCTAAAGCATCTGAAAGTAATATTCCTTTTACTTCAAATCCCTTTGAAGGCTCAGTCACAAAGGAAATTGACTCGACTACTACTACTACTACTACAAATCCCAGTTCCATTGTTGCAAAGTCGATGGATTCTTCTTCTACTACTCAAGAGGATGCACCACAACCGGTAAAGGAAACATTAGACGTGAAGTCATAGGGTTACTAGAATTGTCACAGCATTTTTTTAGTTTTAACTTGTTTAATACTTACACTGGTTATATGTGAATAATCCAGGTGTCATGGAAGCTATTAGGATAAGTAGTTCTGGTTATTCTACCGAAATATTCTTGCAACATGATTGTTAGTTGGAAGGTATGATTGTCGTTATTTATACTTTTCGCGTTGATATTGAGCGCTATTGGCGTTCTTGAATTACGGTAGTACGGGTGATGAGCTTTCTTGGGAAGTGATAATTATACTTAACTTTTAACTTTTACTAAAGTTATTATTTATACCATTTTTTTTTTTTGTGAAAATCTATTGTTAAGTAAGATTTTGACTAAATTTGCTGGAATATATTGTTATGTTCTGTTGGGTTTAAATATGTTTGACCTGGAGTACTTTTCTCCTGGGGCTTTATATGTGTTGCTAAAAGTGATATTACAGAGTCAGTCTTGACTTGTCAACCTATCGTGCTTAATGTTTCCTCTTGTTTTAATTCATGTGTTTAATTAGATCCAAGATCAGAAGTCTCAGGAGACAAGTAGCTGCCTTGAAAAGGTATCCTTGTAATTGTTGTGAGTTTAGACTTGATTGAGCCACAATAGTACTAAAACGTTTTCTTGATTATGACCAGTTTAATACGGTACTACTTGGTCAAAGTCGCACTGATCCCTGCTCTGATCCAGGGCCATCTAAGCACTGGATGAACAGGTGACCTGTTGTTTTTTGTTCTTTTGTCATGATAGTAGTTTCTCTGTGTTTTGCGCCTTTTACAGTGGGAAACATGTTATTTTACGTAAAATAGCAAAGTTTTTTTAATTTCTTCATGTGTCCTAATGTGTTTACAAGTGAATGAATGTGTTGTTAATTATGCGTCATAAAGGGCTAAGTAACTGAAGCTTAAGCAATTATTTCTACCTTCTCTTGTGAGAGAAGTTCTGTGGATCTATTCTCCATTCCAATCCCTATTTTCAATTTTATTATGAATTAGTTCGATTACCCTTTAAAATTGTAACTTCATGACTAGAAGTAGCAATATCTGTAAGTTCATGTTCTTCAGGAAGATAAACAAACCCAGATTTCACCTATTTGATTTTGTTCTTTTAAAATTATAAGGCGGTGGCTTTCATCTATATATGTATGTGTGTCTACAATTGTGTTAATAATAGATTCACGAGCTAGCAATGAAACTTGCTTTGCGAAAATCTCAAAATGCTGAACTCAAAAGTCATTTTGAAGGTCAGTTTTTATTAGTCACTTATCCTTCTTTCCACCTCTGCTCATCGTATATAAACATTATAAAGGCCTATATATTCTTAGATTAAAAAAAAAAAGTAATAGTTCAGTGGTATAATCTTAACTGTAGGATTTACTATTCTTTGGTTCACGAATTTCTGTTTTGTGCAGGAATATGCAGTCAAATGCAGAGATTGACCGGTGATGTCGATAGATCAAACGAATTGGTATTCCATTTTTTTTTTCAACTGCATAATTTGAATTTGTATCAAGTTTATGCTGGATATATTCATTGCATCTTTGGGAAGTGAACTTATGAAAAGAATGATTTTAACAAACCACCCTCTTCTTACTCTGGATTTAGAATTGGCTTAATCTTGCCTTATATTCTGATCTTAAAAATACTGTCAGTTGGTTATATTGCAAGAGAAGCTCGAAGAAAAAGAAGATGAGATCCAAAGATTAAAGCACAAGCTGCAAAAGAACAGTATCATGGAGAACCAGGCTGAGCAAGCTATTGATATTATGATTAAAGACGAGGGAGTTGACCCTATAGAAGAACAAACTGAAACTAACATGTTAAACTTCTATAATCATTCTTGTATTCTATTTAAATTTAGAGAAAAAAAAAACCTCTTCTTGGTGAAATATGTACTTTTTGATTGGTAGAAACTCAAATTAAAAAATATTCATTGGTATCTAAATAATACCCCACAATGCTAGAGCGGAATAAGAGTGCTAGTGAATTATCATTGAATGTAATATGTTTGCTTTGTCCAGATGACTCCGAGTGGAACAATGGGAAGCATCTCGTCTCATTAAATTGAATAGTTTTCAATGCTATGTATATGTACAAATGTGCAAGGAGAAGAGCTTAATTTAGCTCTAGAATGAATCAGAAAACATGGAGCATTGTCCTGTGCACATGCTAAAACGGAAAAAATGGTGCAATCGAGTCATTTAGTAAAGAACAATGGTAATGGAAACATTGTACGAGTGGAGTTTTGCATTGGAGAAGGCAGTTTCTTGCACAACTGAAGAGATGGTATACTACTTTATTGTGACATATTTTTTCTTTACATACTGATGACACAGGATTCACAAGCTAAATTAATATTGTAATGAGTTGCTGGAATTATTAACATTGCTATAATTTACTCGCTTTGCAACTAATGAGGTTAATGTAATACTTCTGTCGCCATTAACTTCTTGTATCTTATAAAGGCTACATCAAGGATGAAATCAACAGTGATGAACACATTTTTTTTATAGTTCGAAGAGGAAAATGCCTAAGAAAAGCAAAAAAGGTTTCACCGACAATGGTTTACTTTGGAAAACGAATTACTTGTAACTTCACTGGTGATAATTTGCATGAATAAATCATACCGTTTCCTCATTTTTATTAGATAGACATTTTGATGATGTATTGAAAAATAATTAAGTTTCGTAACATTTAGATAATGAATTACTTGTAACTACACTGGTGTAATTTTGCATACACAAGTTATATCGTTTCTTTGGTCAAAAAAAGTTATATCGTTTCTCCATTTTTAATTACTTGTAACTTCACTAGTGAAATTTTGCATAAATAAGTAATATCGTTTATTCATATTTATTCAATAAAGTTTCGAACAACGTACTTTTCAATTATTAAATAACGAACACTACTACGTAATAAAAATCTCCTCATAAATAACTTCTTGTATCTTATTCAGATGATGTATTGAAAAATAATTAAGTTTCGTAACATTTAGATAATGAATTACTTGTAACTACACTGGTGTAATTTTGCATACACAAGTTATATCGTTTCTTTGGTCAAAAAAAGTTATATCGTTTCTCCATTTTTAATTACTTGTAACTTCACTAGTGAAATTTTGCATAAATAAGTTATATCGTTTATTCATATTTATTCAATAAAGTTTCGAACAACGTACTTTTCAATTATTAAATAACGAACACTACTACGTAATAAAAATCTCCTCATAAATAACTTCTTGTATCTTATTCAGAAACTCACACTCAAACTCTTCAAACCTATAAAACATTGATTTGACACCTACCACCTACTTTTCCCTCAAATCTCACTTAAAAAAATATTGATTTGACACCTATCATCTATTTTTTCCCCTAAACCCCAACATTCAAACTCAATTCAAGTGGGGTTTCAACTTATTCAAACCACAAAACCCAAGAGCCAAAACCCATCCAAATGAAGTCTCAAAGGTTTCATCGAAACCACACAAACCAATTTTTTAAACCGAGACCCGCGAAACAGAACCAAAACCCATACAAATAGACCCTAATGATCCATTAACCAGTACAGTGGACATACATATATATATGTATGTATATATATAATAGATAAATCTTAAAATAATGAAATAAAATAATAAATTTAAATTTAAATTCTGAAAATAAATTTTGTAAAATATAACTTTGATATTTATTCTTGAAAAAAAAAATAATAATAATAATAATTAATTTCGAAAAATAGAATTAAATAACTTTAAATAATTTTGGATAACTAAAATTTATCATGTTAATTATTTTCCGAAAATTTAATAAATATTTTCTTAAAATTAAATAAATATTTTTCTTAAAATTAAATAAATATTTTCTGAAAATTTGATAAATATTTTCTGAAAATTAAATAAAGAATAGACCATTTTATATTTTTCGAAAATAAACAATGTTGAAAAAAAAAAAGGGAAGGTTAAATAATAAAGAATTCTTTTTCGAAAAGATCATGATTAAATAATATTTTTCAAATGATAATAATTTCAAGGGTACTTTAATTATTAATTAAATAAATAATTAATAATTTGAGAAAATAAAATAAAATAATTTTGAATAATATTTTTGGAAAAACAATAATTTGAAAATAAAATAAAGTATTTCTCTAAATTTAATATATTCAAAAATAAATTATTTGTAATGAAATTTTAATTAATTTTGAACATTAATTTTATAAATAATTTGTATAATTATTTTCTGGGAAAAAAAATCTAAATATTATAAAGGGGTTACAAATTGTCAAGTAAAGTTTAATTTTGAAATAATAATAATAATAAAGAATTCCAAATATAAATAATTACAAAAATTTTGTAGAAAGATATAGGTAAAATTCTACTTAAGCTTTCTAAGTTCACCTTATATGACTAAGTTCAAGTTAACTTTCGTGGCTATGTTACCACGCAACCCGAACGAACCTGAAACCATTAAACCGGACCTAAATACTCAAGTTTTAATCGTGACTTCGATCGTAATCACGATTCATATGCATGTTCGACTAAAGCATTTCTTTAGTCGCTAAATAAATGCTTGTATTATGGCTGGATTCTAAACCGTTACATATATATCTACAGGAACCAAGGACGCTTTACTTTTTGTTCAAGAAACCTAAGCAACACAGGTGAGTGCTGTGTGTTACTTGTGTGTCAGTCCGAATATGCTAGTAGGTCGAGTCATAACTGTAACTTAGTCCCTAAACGAACGAGCATGCGACGTACGACACAATAAAAAGCTCGACTGTTAGGACAAACTATACACACCTAGAATTATTGTTTACGTCTATGTGCTTATGATCATTGATATTGTATGTTGAACTGATTGAGTTGTTACCGATTTACTGTTACTGAACTGTTACTGTACCGTAGTGTACTGTTTACTGTTACTATGTGGGCCCTTATTTTGGTGTGCGGAATCGTGGTTAACCCGGAAGGTAAGGGCCGGAGGGTTACCTCGATCCACCGTAGACCTGCTTCACGAGCCAAGTGTGGAGGTTACACTTGGGGAGTGAATGTCAAACTCCTGGCATTTGACGTCAATGTGCACTGTTATGTAAGGTCGCACCTTACTGGAGTGTTCGGTGGTGGTATTCACGAATATGAATTAGAGGGTAAGAGGAGAACGGCATCAACAACCTTTGGTTATTTGTTTTAACTGTTAAATTGATAATAGATGTGTTTAATTACTGTATTAAATATGCACATTAATATTATCCTATGTTCACACATTACACGCACACATGTGCACTACAGCCTCACTAACTTGGACGACCAACTTACGCATTCCCGCTTACTTCTTTTCAGATACAGGTATTCCAGGGTCTGATGTCTAGAGTTGGTGTTCGTCTCCGAGATCCTGTCTGTCGATCTTCGTGGGTCGTTATGTTATCTTTTGATTATTGTTATGTCGTGTTATGTCAGGTTATGTGTTGCTTTGTATCGAGCATGATTAAATACTTAAGACTATTGTTACGTATGTTTGTCGTTGCGCTGTAGACGCTTAATTGTATTTTGTGCCCACACTTGCATATAGCAGTGTACCGGATTTTATGTTTTTATGTGGAACTATGATCCGAATGACTATGTTGTTGATTTCAAAAAATTTTTTTTTATCAAATTTGGGTTGTTTTCACCCAATACGGACCCGGACTCGGGGGGTGGATCCACGTAAGATTCGACCCGAGGGCTCGGGACGTTACAGGTGGTATCAGAGCATAGGCTTACAAGTCAGGTCCAGGATCCTCGGAAGTCGTCTATCTTGTCCTGTTTATTGTGTTCTTTTGAGTCTTCTTATGTGTTTACTAGATGATATGTGTGTCTTTAACCTATGATTGCGTTAGGATGTCGAGCCAAGGAAGTATACGCTCCAGCTTTCGCTCCAACATGGGGAGGAACAGAGGATTCTGGGAGAATTGAGGCCCCGTAGGGTCATAGCTTCCTCCGATCGTGGCCACTCTCCTTTTCGTAGGTTGATTACTCGACGTAGTCGACCACGTAGGGTCTACCACCCCATTATGACTCGGGGACGCTTTGAGCTGATTGGTCACTACCCGGATCACGAGGTCTATAATCTCGAGGCTGATCGGGACCGCCAATGTGACCTAAGGATGATGGCAGAACTTCAGGACGAGGATGCCTCTGATCGAGCTGACATGCTAGAAGAGCAGCTTAAGATAGCCGAGGCACGGCTTGAGGATATGAGTGCTCGGTTAGAAGAGCTCCGGGTCATAAGGAACCAGCGTATGTTGCAGTCTGGAAAAATTAGAGAAAGTCTGAGAGCTCTTGCCGACTCACTCTCAGATGACGAGAATGTGCTAGTTGAGGATGAGGAGGAGGACCCTAGTGAAGAGAGAGTGAGAGATAGTACTGTGGCCGGGCTAGATTAAAAGATTGTTATTATCATCCTTGTTATGTTTGTTTAAAGCCATTTTTGGCTTGTACTATGTTTTAGTTGGTACTATATTTTGTCGGTAATTAGACTAATTTAAGCCGTTATGGCTGTTAGTACGTTTTGTGTTGCTGAAACATGTTAACTTTTGTGTGCCGATTTGGCAAATATGTTAAATTGGCGCTATGTTATTTTATGATGTTATGTTTTAGCTTTAATTGGTTTTTGGCCTTGTGGTTGTGTTATGTGTTGGCCTAATGGGCCATTTTCCTTGTTGTTCAGAATGGCAGGCAATCGAGCTGATAGTCGTACTGGTCGTAGGGTTCCCTTTGACCAATCTGAGGGGGCTCCTGTGGCACCACCAGTCGACCAGGCCGATCGAATTATCGCTGCTTTGGCCCAGTTCACCCAGGCACTGCAAGGCGCTACGCGGGCCGTGCCTCAAACACCTGTACCCCCTGCCTTGGACCAGACACTAGAACGCTTCCTGCGATTCCAACCACCTAAGTTCCTCGGAGAACCTGATGATAGTAAGGCAGAAACTTGGTTGGCTGAGATCGAGAATATTTTTCGAGCACTGGACTATTCGGACACTGTGAAGATTTCATTGGCTACTCACCAGGATGCCGCTAGGTCTTGGTGGCACACAAGGGAGATGGTTTGGGAGAGGAGCCAAACCGCAAGAACTTGGGAGAATCTTGTGAAAGAGTTCAATGATAATTATGTTCCCCCTGTTGTTCGGGAGCAACATGAGGAACAGTTCAATGCCCTGAGGCAAGGAAATATGAGGGTGCCACAGTTTGAGGCTGCTTTCTCTCGTCTTGTTCGATATGCTCCCCATCTGATGAATGATGAACCCCGTCGTACCCGCCGTTTTATCAAGTGCCTCAAGCCAGATCTCCAACGAGCCCTTCTCGCTCATAACGTAGTGTCATACATTGAAGCAGTGGAAAAGGCTACAAGGATTGAGAACGGGTTGATTGAGTTGAATAATATGCAGTTTTCGGAGAAGAAGTCAAGGCCACCTCAGGCAAATTGGCATTCGGGGAGAAACACCGGGAAATCACCAAGGACTGGTCAAACGAGCTCAGGAAATTTTAAGGGTCCTCAGCAGAACAATCGACCCCCGAGTGGTTCTGGGAAGACGCCAGATGGGGCATGCACCCACTGTGGACTGAAAGGGCATGGGGAGCCCAAATGCTGGAAGAAAGCCAGCAAGTGCCTGAGGTGTGGAGCTCAGGACCATTTCATCAGAAACTGTCCCAAAGCGCCTACTACACCAGATCCAATAGCAGGAGGACAATCCCAGGCTGGAAGACCCCCAAAGCCGAGGGTTCCTGGGCAAGCATTTGCTATGGAGGGAGAGGAACTATCTGAGCCAAACGCAAATGATGTGGTGGAAGGTATACTTTATGTTTCCGGACATTTATGTAAAGTCTTATTTGATTCTGGAGCATCTCATTCATTTGTAGCACCACATTATAGTAATAAGTTAGTAAGTGAGGTAGAGAGTTTGCCCTATGAGTTGGAGGTTCATACTCCATTGGGGACCTCGTTTATAACGAGTTCGGTTCATAAAGCATGTGAGGTTAGGATTGATGAAGGAGAATTTCATGCCGATTTGATCGCGATGCCGATCCAAGGTTTCGATGTAATCTTGGGGATGGACTGGTTGTCCACCCATGCTGCCCGCTTAGATTGTCGATGTAAGACTGTAACACTTTCTACTCCCGGACGACCCGATATTTGTTTTTGGGGTATTAGAAAAGGCCTAAAATTTCCATTATTGTCTGCCGCTCAAGTTCGTCAGGAATTACGTCAGGGCGGGCAGGGATTTATAGCGTACCTTATCAACAAGCCAAATGATAAAGTTGATTTAAAAGAGGTACCCGTGGTGGCAGAGTTCGCGGACGTTTTTCCGGAAGAACTTACGACTCTACCACCGGATCGAGAAGTGGAGTTCACAATTGATCTCGTTCAAGAAACGGCACCGGTTGCGAAGAAATCGTACCGCATGGCCCCCGCCGAGCTTAAGGAGCTAAAAGCTCAACTTCAAGAGTTGTTGGAGCAAGGATTTATTAGACCTAGCTCATCTCCGTGGGGAGCCCCTGTCTTGTTCGTGAAGAAAAAAGATGGTTCGTTGCAGCTATGCATCGACTATCGTGGTCTGAATAGTGTGACCATCAAGAACAAGTACCCTCTGCCGCATATTGAAGAGTTCTTTGATCAACTACAAAGATCTCGGGTGTACTCTAAGTTAGATCTAAGGCAGGGGTACTATCAATTGAAGATTAAAGAGGAAGATATACCGAAGACAGCGATTAACTCCAGATATGGGCACTTTGAGTTTGTCGTGATGCCTTTTGGTCTAACGAATGCCCCCGCGGTGTTCATGGATTTGATGCACCGAGTCTTCAAGCCTTTCTTAGATCAATTCGTCGTGGTCTTCATAGATGATATTTTAATCTACTCGAAATCTAGATTAGAGCACGAGGTTCACCTTCGAAAAGTGCTCCTAGTCTTGCGTGAGAATAAGCTTTATGCAAAGTTCAGCAAGTGCGAATTCTGGTTGGATCGAGTTGCCTTCTTGGGGCACATTGTGTCAGGGGACGGGATAGCAGTTGACCCATCAAAGGTTGAAGCAGTAACCGAGTGGAAAATGCCAGAGACTGTAACTGAGATTCGGAGCTTCTTGGGCCTAGCGGGATATTATCGTAGATTTATCCAAGATTTCTCGAAGATAGCTTCGCCTCTGACAAAGCTAACTCAGAAGAAAGTCCCATTTGAATGGGATGAGAAGTGTGAGACAAGCTTTCAAGAGCTAAAGAAGAGGTTGACAACTGCACCGGTACTAGCACTACCAGAAGGGTCGGATAACTTTATGGTTTACACCGACGCATCAAAAGAAGGATTGGGATGCGTCTTGATGCAGAACAGTAAGGTGATTGCATACGCTTCAAGGAAGTTGAAGCCCTATGAAAAGAACTATCCAACTCACGATTTGGAACTGGCTGCAGTAGTGTTTGCCCTAGGCAAGTGGAGGCACTACCTTTATGGCGTGCCATTTATGGTATTTACCGACCACAAGAGCTTAAAGTATCTATTCTCTCAGAAGGAGCTGAACATGAGACAAAGGCGTTGGATGGAGTTTTTGGACGATTGTGATTGCACAATCCAGTACTATCCCGGCAAGGCAAATGTGGTTGCAGATGCGCTGAGCCGGAAGGTCAGCGTGTCTCACCTCCTGGTGAAGGAGTGGGAAATGTTGGAAGGTGTTTGTTGTTGGAACCCAGAGGAGGTTAAGATGGGGGTTTTGTTCGCTGGCCTACAGGTAAGACCGAACATTCTCCAACAGATTTCATCAGCCCAACAACTAGATGAAAGGACCAGGAAGATAAAGGAATCGATTCTGAAGGCAATCAATTCACCTTTTAGCATGGATTCAGAAGGTGCTCTTAGATTCCGTGGGAGATTGTGTGTCCCCATGGATACTGGGCTAAAGGAGCAAATTTTGGAAGAAGCCCATCGTTCTCGATACAGCATTCATCCGGGAGGAAACAAAATGTATCAGGATCTAAAGGCTCATTTCTGGTGGGACGGTATGAAGAAAGATGTGGCGGATTACGTGGCAAGATGTCTGGTCTGTCAGCAAGTGAAAGCGGAACACCAGCGACCATCAGGGTTGCTGCAACCGTTACCGGTACCCGAGTGGAAGTGGGAATCAGTAACGATGGATTTTGTGACTGGTTTGCCACGAACCCGTGGACAACATGATGCCATTTGGGTTACTGTCGATAGACTGACAAAGGTAGCTCGATTTATCCCCGTTAATGTTAAGTACTCTGTCGAGCGACTTGCAGAGTTGTATCGAGATCAAATTGTTCGATTACACGGGGTACCAAGGGATATAACTTCTGATCGTGACCCTAAGTTTACATCAAGACTGTGGACTAAGGTTCAAGATGCTCTGGGTACAAAACTTCAATTTAGTACTACAGCACACCCACAAACAGATGGTCAATCAGAAAGGACTACTCAAATCCTCGAAGACATGCTTCGAGCGTGTGCCCTCGATTTCAAAGGAAGTTGGGACAAGAATTTGCCATTAGTAGAATTTGCTTATAACAATAGCTTCCAGTCGACCATTCAGATGGTGCCTTACGAGGCCTTATATGGTCGGAAGTGTAGATCTCCAGTCCATTGGGATTTGGATGAGCGAAAAACCCGAACTTTGGTCACCACTGTTGAAGGAGCACCTGATTTGATTCAGGAAGCTATTGATATCGTGCCGCTAATTAAGAAAAGGATGCTAGCTGCTCAGAGTCGCCAGAAGAGTTATGCTGATCGCCGTCGTAAACCTCTCGAGTTTGAGGTAGGTGATCAAGTATTCCTTAAAATTTCACCCAAGAAGGGCCTTATCAAACATGGCAAGGATGGGAAGCTCAACCCTCGATATGTTGGACCATTCAAAATTTTGGAAAAGGTTGGGAGTGTAGCCTATAAGTTGGATCAGCCATCAACCCTTGGGGGAATACATGACGTATTCCATGTGTCACTCTTGAAGAAGTATTTACCGGACCCATCTCACGTGATAGATTATGAGCCATTGCAACTTCAAGAGAGTTTGTCGTACATTGAGAGGCCTGTTCGTATTTTGGATAAGAAGTTCCAAGAATTACGGAAAAGGAATATCCCGATAGTCAAGGTTTTGTGGCAAAGTCAAAGCATTGAGGAAGCTACATGGGAGCCAGAAGAGCAGATGCGCCAGCAATACCCCGAACTATTCGAAACCCAAGACTGAATTTGGGGACCAAATTCTTTTAAGGGGGAAGGATTGTAAAACCCACAAGTTTTAGGAATTATTTAATGTATTTTAATTAGACTATTATCTAATTTTGTATGCTATTATGTTTTGTATTAAAATATTTTAGTTTATGCTATATTGTGTTTAACAATTGCTTCTTATGTCATTAAAGGCTTGGAAGTAATTTAGAAAAATATTTAAGTAGCTTTTAAATTGATGGGGTCTAATTGCAATTTATTTTGGACCTAGATGAGCAAAAAATTTTGTTTTGGGGGCAAAAATGCACTTTCCCAAAGTTCAGGGGGCAAAGTGCTAATTCGCCCAAATCATTTCAAAAACCTGCAACAGAGTAATAATTACTCTCTCCCCTTGAGACCCCAAACTGCCGCCTCTTCTTGAATGGAGGAAACCTCCCCACACAAAAAATGTATACATTGGTGGAAGGAGAAAAGTAATGATTATCTTCCCTTCCCCATGTTATATGTGTATAGATATGAATCTAATTTGGGTTGTATGTATATATATACACCCTCCATTTTACTCACTATTCTTTACCTTATCAAAAAAAAAAAACAACACTTAAAAGAGATTTGTGAGAAAGAAAGAGAAAATATAAAACTTTGAGTGAATCTTGAAGAAGAAGGAGGAGCCACCACCGCTGCCGCCGCGCCTTCGCCGGAGATAGATTACGTATGGTCAAGCTAGTGAATCTTTTGATTATTGTTATGTCGTGTTATGTCAGGTTATGTGTTGCTTTGTATCGAGCATGATTAAATACTTAAGACTATTGTTACGTATGTTTGTCGTTGCGTTGTAGACGCTTAATTGTATTTTGTGCCCACACCTGCATATAGCAGTGTACCGGATTTTATGTTATTATGTGGAACTATGATCCGAATGACTATGTTGTTGATTTCAAAAAAAAAATTTGATCAAATTTGGGTTGTTTTCACCGAATACGGACCCGGACTCGGGGGTGGATCCACGTAAGATTCGACCCGGGGGCTCGGGCCGTTACAATTCCTGGATCAAACGTGAAATGATTTGAATTTCTTCGACGAACGTCTTGAACTTCGTCATGGATATTTTGAATTTAGTAGGATTTGAACTTCTTTGGATCGTCGTAGATCTCCAATAACGTTTAAATGAGGGCTTCTTAGCTTGTTCTCGAATCAAACGCCAGAATTTCCTTTGATCTTTGAAGAATATCTTGAGTTAATGAAAAAGGTTTTGAAGAACGTCTCGTAGAGAGAATTTGCTCCTTCAACTTGTGCTCCTTCATAAATGTGTGTTTTTCTTCTAAGAGAGGACCCCAATTTATAGTGGTAGGAAGAAGAGTCCAGGCAGAATTAGTAATTGAATGGTGTGATTTTATTGGCTCTCAGTAGTAGAAGACCTATATAATTCTCTTTGTAAAAGAGATATGCACTCTTTTAAATGTCTATCACTTGTAGGAGATATGCCTTCTTTTGATTGGTAATGACACATCATCTTGAACACTTGACATGATTTAATCGGTCAATAAAATGTAGGTGGAATTTAATCAAATTAACTATTTATTTTGAAATTTAGTTTAGCAAAAGTTCAGAAATAGCGAATTTAATTTAATTTCCAATATGAGTTCAAATTTATTTTTCGGCATAAAATTTAAGTTTCTACAATATTCATGTTATTTTATTAACATAGATCTATGGAAAAAAAAAACTCTATATTATTTTGACAATTTAAATAATAAAAATTCACTAAAACGAGTCAAATTAATCTTCTAACTGATTATACAATTACTTATTTAGGGGTTTGTGCATCTTCATTATGAATACGTTCAAGCACAATAAATTTTAACACACATACAAGCTGACGAAAATAACTTAAAGAAATATTACAATAAACCACTAGTCATTAAAGGAACATACAAATTTAAAGCAATTAATCACAAGTAGTTCAAACATTTTAAAAAAGATATTATTATTCACCCCGATTTAGGCTAAAAAAAATAAATGGTGTGTGATTTTTCTTTTATTTTGCTTCATAAAATTAGACTAATCTTTTTAATTAGGCCATATAATGTGCTTAACAACACAAATATAACTGTCTTAAGCTATATTATTTACGAATTACAAACATATTTTACACACATATATATATATATATATATATATATATATATATATATATATATATATTATATATATATATATATATATATATATATATATATATATATATATATATATATATATATATATATATATATATATATATATATATAGCATAAAGAAAAATTCATATAATACATGAGGGTGAAGTGTCACATTGATAATAATATCATGGATCTGCCCATGTATATATGGGGCACAAAGTGCCACACTTATTATAATACATAAGGGTAAAGTGTCACATTGATAGGTTGAATGAGTTAAAATATACTAGCATATAAGAGTGGTAATTTGTCAATTACTAATAATTTACGTTTTAAAAATGTCAGGGAAGTTTTTTTTTTTTTTTTTAAATCACATGAAAGTAAATTTAAATATGAATATCACAAAGGATAAATTCACATTAACTCATTTGACCACATATATATTCTTCAAAAATCAAAGTGATAATAATTAAACAAAATGGGTCACTCAAATATAATTAAGTAGATAGTTCAACTTACAGAATGTAATAAACATAGTTGTTTATTAAAAGAAATATTGCACACCCTCCCGGACCTCTCAAAATCCACCACGTAACACCCCCACCCCCACACTGTATCATGTTGGTAGGGCTTACCGGTATCAGATCGACTATTATTTTTCATCTTTTGTAGACGTTACCGGTAATATACAACCCCTGTAACATTAAATTATTACCAATACACCCCTTATATGAGGAATGTCTTGTAATATAGTTTTTGGTGGAGGGAAATCTTTGTAATTTATTGAAAAAGATGATAAGTTTCCATAATTAGACCTATAGACCGGGATTGTCTATGTTTCCTATTATACACAAACTTACAAGAAAAAAAAGGTATTTTTGCTAGTTAACTCCTTTTGATATATTTAATGGGCAATTTATATCCCTATAAAATAAAAATAGACAATTTAACTCTCTGTAAAATGAAATAATGAGCAATTTACCTCTTTGTGATATAAAAATAGGCAATTTACCTCCCTGTGAAATGAAATGATGAGCAATTTAACTCCCTATGATATCAATTAATAAGCAATTTAGAGGGAGGCAATGTGCTTCTTTTATAAAAACACAGAGAAGTATTTTGTCTTTTTTCTTATCACAGAGAGGTATTTTGCACTTTTATTTAGCACAGGGAGTTAAATTGCCTATTTAAAATAACACAGGGAGTTAATTTGTTATTCACTCAAGAAAAAAATATCAACATATCACCAATCTTTATTATCGAAATACTTTCACATGAACTTTTAATAAATTCAGAACACAATTATCAAACATTGTTCTACTAATATGACATATAAAACACTTATGAATTCCAATACTTTTTTATTAACTGAATTAATCGCTAGTTCTTTGATAAAACATCAAACATGGGACGGAAGGCCTGGAAGACATTATAGTATACTGCTTCAGTTGGGTGTACGGAATCCCAGAAAATATACTTGGTCGGATCAGAGCAAACAAACGAACTTGGATTGCACAAGAACGCGGTTTCTGTTAATCCACTTCCACAACAACCAACATTAACTTTATCAAAACCTGCAAATTAGCGTACAATGAAAAGTTTAAAAATTACATAAGTAGTTACAAAAGCAAAAAATAAATATTACAATTGGATTCTCACCTTCTTTCGTTGATTTTGTTGACATATGTCTACATTAACTATTAAGTAATAATAAAGGATTTAGTTAAGTTTTCAAAAAATAAATACGAAGTTTGTATTAAAGTTGCATTTGGATATTTTTTTGGTTTAATATTTGCTTCATTTCAAAGCATCATTCATAATTTGATGAAATTCACTTACTCGGATATTTGAAATAAAGTGAAATTTCTCCATTTTTTTTTCTTTATCAACTTAATGGCTAAAATTCAATTTTGGTACCATAGAACTGGACAAATTTCATTTTTAATACCAAAAGTTCAAAAATCATACAGCCGTTAAGTTTTGCCACGGCCGTTTAGTCTCCTCCGTTAAGTGCATGTGAGGGGCACGTGGGGCACTAATCTGCCCGTTCAATTTTGGTACCGTAGAATTGGGGAATTTTCAATTTTCATACCAAAAGTCCAAAAATCATACCAATTCTCAATCAGCCGTTTCAAAATAGGGGGGAAATGCAATTGTATAAAATTGAGCAGGTTGTTTTTGCAATTATTGCCTTCTTCCTCCTATGAACGATCGCCGGCTTCCGGTGGCCGTTTGTCGAAATTGGTTGAAGATTTTTGTTCCTCTTATCATGGGCGGAGCTAAACCGTCTATGGCAGCCACTTGGGCGGAGCTCAACCGTCTATGGCAGCTACAATAAACCTATTGAAAATGATGCCCATGGTTAGGGGAAACTAATGCAACAAGAATTACGAAGTTTGGTTAAGAATCGAAGAAGAAATCACGATTTGAAATTTCGAAAATTTTGACCTACAATTCGAAAATTAGAACTCAAAATTCGAATAGATTATTCAAAGGATTGAAAAGATCTTTATATGTACGAGTTCTCCACGACAAGGGGAACATAAACCCTCAACCAATTCCGACCAAAAGCCACCGGAGCCGGTGGTCGTAGGGGTGGGATCATGACTAGTTTTCGGGAATTCGGATATTTCGGGACGGGATTTTGGGTTTCGGGATTTCAAATTTAAGTCCCGAAACCCGGTAGATCAACCAAGGTCCCGTGGGTTTCGGGTACCCGATTTAATTTCGGGATTTCGGAACAGGTCGGGAGTCCCGGGAATCTTAGTTGCAAATTTAAATTGTGCAAATTAAACTTTTTTTTTTTATAAGCTTATTGGTAAAATGAAATGAAAAAACAGTAACATGACTACTAGTCCACTGTAGAACAAACCAATTCAAACATATCACCACAACCATTTCAAAAAAGAAAAACATAACGGAATTTGGTATGAAAAATGAAATTTGCCCAGTTCTATGGTACCAAAATTGAATTTTATGTTCCAACGGGCAGAATCCGACCCACGTGCTCAGCCCGCCCACGAAGACTTAACGGACACGTGGCAGAAACGTTAAGAAAATTAACGGAAGTGCCTTTTTTGAAATGGCTGAGTAGGAACTGGTGTTATTTTTGAACTTTTGGTATGAAAAATGAAATTTGTCCAGTTCTATGGTACCAAAATTGAATTTTTGCCTCAACTTAATTATACTTTGATCCATGACCTATTTCCCGCCGCGTAATATAATATTTTTTTTTTTCAAAAAAGAATAAAAACTAATAAAAATGCTTTTGAACTTATCTATCTACTTTTCACCACAAGCATCTAACATCCTACTATATTGAAATGATACATTTTTAAAACTACTACCTCTGTTTCATAATAATTGTTGTTTTAGAGTTTTGCATAGGTGCTAAGGAACCTAGTAAAAAATATGAATTTTTGAAAAAATTATACCAAAAATACCCTTAATAAACAGCAAGGAGGTAATTAATATAGTATTGGAATCATAAAGCGACAAAGATTTTGAAATAAAGAAAATTCTCTAAAACGAAAAATTATTATGGAACAGTGGGAGTATTTAATGTCTTCGTAATACTATTTTGCAATTTGCATGAAAACAAATTTAAGTTTTGTTCAAAATACATTTCGCAAATATCTGGAAGATTTACAATATTAACAATGGCTATGCATTTATTATCTAATTACAAGCTTTTTTTTTTTTTTTTTTTAATTTCTGATTTCAAATTGCAACAAAGTCAACAAAAATTATGCAATATATTAATGGAATAAGTGATCAACATTCGATTACACTCAAAATACACTATTAGAAAAATAAAAATCAACTTACCAAATTGCTGAGGATTTTTAATCATATCGTCAATCGGTTTATATATATCGAGGTACACAATCTTGACACCATGGATTTTTGTATTCGTCAATTTGATTTGCAGCATGCGATTGTAATCACGTGCAGCAGATGACAAGAATTCTACACACCCGCGATATGTTAATGCATTTTCGGAGTGTAACGTTATTAAAATTGGCATGCATCCTATTGGTGGAACTCCTGCAAAACCAATCTTTTGGGCCCCCAATTCTAGTAGTTCCTGTATATATCTAAATTATATTATGAAGACTATTCCGTAATATACAGTGTTTTAAAAATCGAACCGAAGTGATCGGTTCAATCGATTTAATTGATAACCGGTTAATAATACGGTCCAAACAAACCTCAAAATCAACTTTGTTCCTGACCAATTCGAATCGGAAAAAATAGATAAAAAACTAATGAAACAGTGAACCGATTCGAACACTGATCCACTTATTAAAAAGAAAAAAAAAGGTTTATGATACGGATTTTTACTTCTCATCCGCAATATTTAGACTTCGAAATAACTCTCACGTCTCTTCTTCTACTTTAACTTTTTAAATATTTTATACAATAAGTTATATAAATTTATTTGATCATCAATTTCAGTAGACAACTCATTTACTTCCCAACTTCAAGTATTTTCATGTTTTTTTTATATAAAGGTTTAAGTTCAAAAACTCATCATTATATTCTCTTTTCCAAAGGTGGTTAGTAACAAAACTATTATTTTTGATATGTTGTTTATCATAGTTTGTATTGCTTTGATATCATGTTATCATACTTGTAATTATGTTGTATTATTCATTCTCAACTCAAAATTTGTAGAAAAAAAGATTGGTAAGATAACATTTACTTTATGGAAATAAACTTAAAATAATGGATAATAATTTATTTTTCCATATAGTTGGTTGCTTACATCAAATTTAAGTTAAATTATTATTTTGTAATGAAATCAAATCGGTTGAGCCAGTGATTAAAACAATTAAACTGATATAACCACTAAATAGTAAGACTAACGGTTTAATGTCCGGTCCAATTTTAAAAACATTGGTAATATGAATATTGCATGGTTTATTAGAATGGGGAATTTTCGGAGTATATTAAGAAATACAAAAAATGATCAAGTGAGAAAAACATAGTATATATTTGTGAAGATAGAATTAGTTTTGCCACATTAAAAATTGCAACATATATAATAGTGATATAGTATATTTTTAAAGTTGTCGAAAATTATGATTATTAAATAAATTAGTTGTCCCTATTGACAATTTGTGACACCATTTTAATTAAAATTTTGCGACAATAACTATTGTTATAGTCATTTAGAGACAATATTTCGGTTGTCACCTTTTGTTATAATTTAAAATGAAGAATTCAAATTCAATGAGCGGAAAAATTAAGAATGTTGTAATCCTTTCATAAAGACAACTTAATTAAACATCATTTTAATGAGAATTTTAATCCCTGTTGGGAGATATTTCCACTTAATGTGTCCGACGTGTCTCGAAGGAATAAAATCCTTAAAAAAATTGTCACTTAATATATATATATATATATATATATATATATATATATATATATATATATATATATATATATATATATATATATATATATGGTCCAATATGTTTTTTTAAAGGATTCCAAAGTTATAGGATTATTTTGAAATCTTGCCCAAAAAAGTGTAACATTCCCATCATAAAATGC
This sequence comes from Penstemon barbatus, assembly GCA_003313485.2. NCBI lineage: Eukaryota > Viridiplantae > Streptophyta > Magnoliopsida > Lamiales > Plantaginaceae > Penstemon > Penstemon barbatus. Next base: position 74,626,318 of record CM064883.1, read on the forward strand.
CCTCCAACTACACCATATGAGATGTTCACGAGTGGGTACAAATTAAATGATCATAAATGATCACATGGACTAGGAGGAACTTATAAATTAATTAAAAAAATTGTGAAAAACTGGAATTAATGTTGCTAATTACCTGTAGGAATTTCTCTCTCTGTTGGAGTAAGAACTCTTGGTAAGTGGAGATATTGTACATTTGACGACGAAATGGTGCGCCGTAATAATTGATACCAAAATCATTTGTGCCGGCGCTTATGATGAATACCGCTCTATTTATCAAATTTTTGGTTTTCTCATTACCAATGTAGACTTCCATTCTTTTCTTGTACTCTTTAAAATATTCCAATTGTTTTTGTATAGAAATTACATTCTGCATCAAAAAATTCGTATAGCTTAGATTAAATTCAAAACGCATTCAAATTATTCACAAAATCGAGTAAGAATTTAATTAATGGCTGGATATATTTAAAATATGTTTTAGGATGGTGATCAATACATTTGTGGATATATGACATCTTGTCTAATTTGATTACATGATAATTAATATGGCTTTATATATATTAATGTCATGTTACGAGAAAAAATTTAATAGAATTAATTCGTATTGGTGCTTATATATTGGTAATCAGTAAATTAACTTCAGGCGTACGTAGCTCAATCTAGAATACAAATTTTATTTGATTTTGAGCAAATATCCAGTTATATACCTTTTTGGTAATTTACACTCAAACTCCCTGAGTTTACTGAAATTATAGAAAATTTCCTTGGGTTTCAAAAGTATAAGGACACTCCTTAAGGGGGATTTGTGCAAACATTTTTAAAGAATCCACTGAAAGGATTGTTGAAGCTGAAACGGATACTTTGATACATAATTTAAACTAGAGGGAGCCACCTTGTAATTTTGAACACGTCAGGGAGTTTTTTGTAGAATGTCTAAACCTCGGGGGATCCACTTATAAATCACCTTTTTTTCTGTCTTAAATTTTTTGAGAAGTTCCAAAAGAGTTTTCCTTTTTCTTTTCTGAATATTTTGTTCTTTCGAATCTAGTTTCTCAATTTCTTTAATAAAAATCCCTAGTCTCCAAATAAATATTAAAAAAAAGTCCATTCTTATCTAAATCTATGAATTTAAATAAAATAAAAAGTTAAAATAGAGTATACATACACATATATATAATTGAAAATTTCCTTGGGTTTCAAAAGTATAAGGACACTTCTTAAGGGGGATTTGTATAAACATTTTCAAAGAATCCACTGAAAGGATTTTTGAAACGGAAATGGATATTTTTGTACATAGTTTAAATTAGAGGGAGCCACTTTGTAATTTTAAAAACGTCAGGGAGTTCTTTGTAAAATGTCTAAACCTCAGAGTATCCACTTATAAATCACCCTTTTTTTTGTCTAAAACTTTTTGAGAAGTTCCAAAAGAGTTTTCCTTTTTCTTTTCTGAATATTTTGTTCTTTCGAATCTAGTTTCTCAATTTCTTTAAAAAATCCCTAGTCTCCAAATAAATATTAAAAAAATGTCCATTCTTATCTAAATCTATGAATTAAAATAAAATAAAAAGTTAAAATAGAGTATACATACACACACATATGCAGAGATAATGCAGAAATAATAGGACGAGTATTATATGGTTAATTAATTTATTTTTTAAACGATTAATTAATTAATTTCAAAATCATGCAATTGCAAGAGAAAAGGAGAGACGGTAAGTTGAGCGGTAAGCGGGTCGAATCCGGTTGCCCCTGAGGCAAAACAAACTCCAGTCTTTGCTTTGATGCAGGAGCATCCAAGACAATCTATCTTTTTATTATTTAGTTATTTAGTTTCCTTTATTTTGGTGATTTAGTTTCTATAGGATTCTAGGAATTATTCAGTTTCCTTAAGAGTTTTATTTCCTTTCAGTTGCTTAGGATTAGAGTCTTATAAAAGGAGTTGTAATCTTCACTATTTTCAGATATTGATGATTATGAGTTTTTGAAAAAGAAGAGATTTGTTCTCTAAAAGGTTCATGGGTGCCTATTTCTCGTGTTCTTGTAGCAAATTTATCTGATGGAACTTGCCTGCAGAATAATCTTTATTCTGCTCGGCTTCAGTTGGTATCAGAGCTTCAGAATTTTCCAATGAGGATTAAGTTAGTTGCGGTCACACTCAAGGGTAGGGCTTCTGCTTTGGTGGGAGCAGTTGCGCCATTCTCGTGAACGACAGGGCAAGGCTATAATCACTGATTGGGAAGATCGAGGTTTTGCCAAGCAAGTCGCAGATTTACCCAACCTCTGGCTAATACTAGGTTTCTTTCTTCTTGGGGCAAAATTCTCATCAGCTTAAATGACTGAGTCATGGTGATGTTGAGGAGTCCACACCGTGATCGAAGAGTTCACTCCAAGGAAGTAAAGATTGAGGATTTGCAGAGGCTGTCGAGGATTTAACCAACATCAGACGACGTGGTGGAAACAGCTAAGGAATTCACGGGAGGGACAGGACATACCCAAGTACAAGGCTTGATTAACCGTCATCGTTAGTTTGTCCTGGTTTTGTGGATCTTGATGACACTGCTGTGAACTCGAGGACGAGTTCTTTCCAACCCTGAGCGACTGATGTAGGAGCATCCAAGACAATCTATCTTTTTATTATTTAGTTATTTAGTTTCCTTTATTTTGGTGATTTAGTTTCTATAGGATTCTAGGAATTATTCAGTTTCCTTAAGAGTTTTATTTCCTTTCAGTTGCTTAGGATTAGAGTCTTATAAAAGGAGTTGTAATCTTCACTATTTTCAGATATTGATGATTACGAGTTTTTGAAAAAGAAGAGATTTGTTCTCTAAAAGGTTCATGGGTGCCTATTTCTCGTGTTCTTGTAGCAAATTTATCTGATGGAACTTGCCTGCAGAATAATCACTATTCTGCCCGGCTTCAGTCTTCATGTCCTCAAGGCTCAGCGTTGGGTCCAAGTAAGGGGGTATATAGTCTTTTACCCCCAAGTACGAAGCTGTTCAAATATAGATGCATACATATTAATTTATTTATTCTACCTGCAAATTTAACTTATTAAAAGCCCAAAATATTTGTATAATGAAAAATCAGTAGTACTTCAGCCCAATACCATATATAATCATGTATCAAAATTTCGTTTTGAGTGTATGTTTCGGTCAGTCAAATATTGAAAACTTTTCGAGATTTTTCGGAAATTTTTAAATGTTTCGGAAACACTAAAGAAAAATTATAAAAAAAGTTACTAAATTTGGAAAAATAACAGAGTTTAAGGCAAACAAATAGTCTCGGAACTACATCTTGTTTTATTTCTCTTGATTCAAAAATGAAATTTTTTCAATATTTTCGACGGAAAAGATGAAAATTTTGATCTATTGTACTTATCTCAACAACCATTGTAAATAGAAGAATGAAATGCAAAAACACCTAATGTGTTTTGTCTAATTATCAAAAAAACTCCACATATGATTATTATTAGAAAAAACCACCCTGTGCTTATTTTGTATTAGAAAATAGACACTTTTCAAGTCGAAATGACAAAAATGTCCTTTCTAACTTAAAAGAATATTAATAACTTCCTGTTAATTTTGAAAATTGACAATAACACCATGTTCATCTACAAATTTGACAAAAACCTCCCTATGATTTATGAAGAAACTACAAATAGATTTATTTGCTATTTAAAAAAACACGGAGAGTTTTTGCTATTTAAAATAACACATTTTCTTTTTTCTACATTTAACAAAGCATAAGAGGTATTTTTGCATTTATCTCAAAAATCGTACCCAGGAAATCTGTGAAAAGCCGGCCATTGGTGAACCTTCCGGTGGGTATGTGGTTCGGAAAATCTCTTCCATATGGTGCAAAGTTACACTTCAAAGGAGTTTCAATGTAGTTATTATTACCGGAATCAACTGTAGAATCTCCAAATACAAAAATTGCTGAAATATTTGGACCGTTAGGTTCTACGTGTTCTCGAGTTTCAGCAATGCAAATTAGCATCAAATAAGGAAGAAACTGTAGGGTAATGGACCGATATGAACTGGAGGGAGACCACATACTTTCTGTACTTCGAAGTAATTATAAATTTATAATTATCTACTCTCTATAGATTTTATAAAATATCGGGCTTTGTATGTGTATTTATAAAGACCGATATGAACTCGAGGAAGCTAATAGTAATATTGCAATTTGCAAGGGTAATAATGACAAGTTCCTAAAATACGCTAAGGGTAGCAATCGTCGTCCCTTTTGGTATTTAACATGAATTTATATGGGTCCACTTCAAGTGACCTCATTTAAATAGGGATAATTAGTAAATTAACTCATATGTTATTTTTAAAGATAATTTATTGTGATAAAGTAAATGACAATATTTTTTTTTTCTATTTTTATGCATATAGTGTTCATTAGAAATATCACAAGGAATAAAGTGAAGAAAAGGAATAAAGTGAAGAAAGTATGTTATCAAAAAATTTATTATTTTTGGCACCAAAATCAAGTTTCATTCGTAATCTTGAGCAGGCAATACCTCGTCGAAGAAGGAGGTGTCACAAAGTCTATCAATAGAAATTTATAAATTGGCACATATAAAACTGCTCAATTGTGCTTGGGTAAATTATAATCGGATCGAGTCATTGAATCTCGAAGAGGCCCGGCATAGATGACGGTCCTAAAGGTACCACTTATTATCATTCTTTATGGAAATATGTCTATTTTGGTATGACATTTAATTAAATTACCTAGCAATTCATGGATTGCAATTTGCAAAAAGAAAAAGAAAGAAACCAGTAAATTAGGTGGGCTCAAATATGGCAATAAATAAATAAATAAATAAAAAACTATTTTACTCTTGTCAAATCTGGTTCTAGGATTTTAGTGAGTTCAACATTAATTAAAGACAATGTTGTTCTTGATTGAACTTGACTTTTTGTTCATTTTCATTAGACTAATTATTTTAATTATTGAAATTCAAGAAGCAAACTTAATCTAAATTTTCAAATTTCAAACATCGATCGTAATTTAAACAACTCAATTGAATATTTGCATGGGATTACATTGTTTCAATAGATCAATTTGTTAGTTCATATTGCCCGATCTTTTCTTACCCTAAATTAATATTTATGTTGAGATAAACCAAATTGAAATTCCAAATGCCAAACACCCAGTGTTTGCTTGTTTATTGTTTAGATTAAAAAATTACAATTATTAATATTTTTTGTAATAATCAACGAATAATGATCGATAAGGAAAAAATTCACGAAAAGTATTGAAATTTATTGTCAGCACTAAACTTGAAAAGTATTTTCAACTCAACCCATTAAAAGTACTAATGTTTCATGCATTCACAATTGACAAACATCAATCTTATATAGATATTGATTTCATACATGTTATAAATCATTATTCATTCATTGGGAATACGAACCATCTATAACCCTTGAAAAGACGTATAATATACATAGTATCTTACAAAAACCCAATCAGAAGTCTTATGTTGTATCCTTGACGTTTTTCTATTCATTTTTCTCTTCTCATACATATATGATCATCAAATCCACTAATACAGGTCAACCTATATGAAGAAAAAAACTCAAATCATTCTTCGAAAATAGTAGTAATATCAAAATCTTCAAGTTGTTGTTCATACGTAGACAATCTAAAATAAAGATGTTGTGAATCCTTAACTAATCATTGAGAATTGAGTATTCACTTCAAAATAAAATTTTCATCTTTTTTTGAATTATATTTATAACCCCTTCGAGGCTAAATAAGATTTAGCATAACTTTACACTCTCTTAATAACTAATGTACCATTTATATTTTGTATGAGTTCTTCTACTCGCTTTTCTTTATATGAAAATTAATCGCCAACCGGTTGGAAGCATTCTGATAGATTTAGCATTGAAATGTTTTCGTTAGCTTATGTTTGTCACTAATTTGTAGGAATTAGTTGGAAACTAGTGACAATTTTTTGTTGTTGATTCTGTTACTAGCAATCGAGTCGGAGCCCAACTTGAACCTCGACTGAGTCATCCCGGGCGCGCCTGGTCCTGAATTGGGCGCTTGGACAACGCCTAGGTCCAGTCAGGCGGCGAGACACTTATGCGGCTGCCCCGAGCGCCTAGGTCTCGCATATGCTTGGCCTAGGCACCTAGGCCACGCTTGAGCTTTGCTTAGGCGCCTAAACAATGTCAGCACGGGCCATACCTGTGCCAGAGTCTAGGCAATGTATTTTTAATTAACTTGTTGGAGGTGGACACCTAGGATAGAGCCTAGGCAATGGGTTTCTGTAGACCCAACCCAACTTCAAATCGAGAACATGGTACCTTTGATGGAAGCTAGAAGGCATGTTACGTTATTATGTGTCTATTAAATTTTTAGACACGGAATGCAAATTGAATATTACGATCATCATGTGTAGCTAGACGATAATTAACCCAAAGAAAAAGTACAATTTTAACATGTTATACGCCGTGCCAATTATTTCGATCGTTTGAATTTGTCAATTCTATTTTAGGTGAAACAATCAATTATCTTATCTTATATATTTATATATAGGAGAATGGTCTTTGACTCCAATTAGATCAAATTCTAATTTTTTAAAATTTAGAATTATTTTTATTATTATAATATTCATGATTGGTCAATTCAAATTCACAAAATTATTGGATTTATGAAGTTTTAATTACCTAAATTTATGCTAGCGTTGTAAGTTAAAGGAAAAAAATCAGTTTTCCTAAATTGTAGGCTTAATGTTAGGAAAGAAAACTAATCATATAGACGTATATTATTATTCAAATTAAACATGTGCACAATTGCATATACGTTTCCTAAAATTTTGCGAGACATTAATTAGAAAACTTTAATGATATTTCATTGTTCAAGTCAGACAAAACTGGTTTTGTTGATATACATGATGATCCCAATCAGCTTGGGTAACTATGAAATATTTAATTTTTCTATTTCGTCATAATTCTAAGTTCATATGAATATATATAATTGTACTTAAATGCGTGGCAAAGTCTATTACCAATTTTCTCCTTTATAAACAAAGAGTCATAAACTTCACTACTTGATTAGGATAGATTTAACTCGAACCATGAGTTATATATTCATAAAATTTGCAGCGGATTAATCGTAATTGGCCATATAAATATTTATTTAAGAAATCGATATTTAATTTGAGGTGCATAAAAACTTACTTAAACACCATCATCTATCTGTAATATATATTAAAATCAGATATATTTATAAAATGAAATATGCTTCATTCTTAAACCGAATTAAAGTATTGTTGCAACATCCATTGATATTAGATAGATAAAATATTTTCCTACATTCTAGAATTAAATTATTAATTGTTCAGTTATAATATTCAGCTACTAAACATATTAATTCTACTATGAATTATCTTTTTTTTTTAAATACCCGAACGGATCCCGAAATACCCGTTCGGGTATGAATCTAATACCCAATACCCAACACGAACCCGAATGTCAAAATACCCATTTTTTTGTCCCAAATGGGAAATACCCAAATGGTTCGGGACGGGTCCCAAAAAACCCGACCCAAACGCCCACCCCTAAAATCCTTTATACAACATCCTTTGAGGTAACATAATTTTATCCTCTCCAGCAGAGCTTGGTAGTCTTTTTTGGTCTTTTTTTTTTTTAGTATGAAGAAGCTTAGATATACAACCGAATCCTACATTATGTTTTCTTACAGTGATTCTATGAGTGTTTTTCGATCAAAATATGCTTCGGAAATTTGTACATTGTCATGAATATTGGCTTGTAGAGATTTATGTAGAGGCTTTTTACTTTTAGGTTGATAACTGCCATTTTTACTGAGGTTTAGTTTTAATTTGCTTGATATTTTTTAATCTTAATGTAGATCAATATGGGTCCAGTGAGCGGAAGGTTGAGTTTGATACAGTAGATGAAGCATGCCGGTCAATGCACGAGGGGAAGAGTTATTGCAAACACAATATTAATTTAGCTGACAAAAATTTAGACGATACAAATGACATGTGCGAAGAAGAATTTAAAAAATATTCAGATCCAGACAATTCGAGTATTAAAAAGGAGCTGATTTCGCAATTAATGTTTGAAAGTATTGATGAGGCTGAGAAATTTTATATTGCACACGCCAAAGTGGAAGGTTTTGATGTTAGGAGACGCAGCGTTCAGGTTAAGGGTGAAATAGTTAAAAATAGGGTTTGGGTTTGCACACGAAGTGGGTTCCGCGAGCCAGTTAAAGAAGGAGATTGTAGGAAACGAGAACCCAAACCATTGACTAGGTGTGGATGCAAAGCTACTTTTCAGGTGTCACCTGACCAATTTTCGAAAAAATATTTTGTTTCAAAATTTGAGAATAAACACAATCATCCTTTACATTTATGCTTGAAAGGTACATCATTTTACAACTACTTTTTCTTGTGTAAGTTTGAATTAAACAATATATATATATATATATATATATATATATATATGATTAATTGTTATGTGTTATTTCCTCTATCTAGATACATGTCGCCTGCCGAGAAGACTATGCTTAATATGATGACAACCATTGGATTTAAGCCATCCCAAGTGATGTATTACTTGGAGAAATTAGCTGGAGGTGCTGGAAAACTTTCTTTTAGAAGGAAAGATGGCTATAACTGGTTGAACAAGTTAAGAGCAAAAAGAATACGTAAAGGGGATATGAACACAGTCTTAAATAACTTAAAAAATTTAAAGTTGTTGGATGAATGACTTTTTTTAAGTATACCCTAGACGATGAGGGCGCACTTACTAAACTTTTCTGGTGTGATGGTGCATCTAGGGCGGAGTACGAGGCATTTGATGACGTTTTAGTATTCGATAGTACATACAAGACAAATACATATTTGTATCTTCTTTTCATATTTTCTGGAGTTAATAACCATTGTTCAACTTGTATCTTTGGTGCTGCAATTTTACAAAATGAGACGATTGATAGTTATCAGTGGTTGTTGCAAACATTTTTGGAAGAAATGGATGGCATAATTCTTGAAGTTGTACTCACAGATCAAGATGCAGCTATGCGATCAGCTATTATGTCTGAATTTCCTGGTACACGACATAGAATATGCAGTTGGCATTTATGTCATAATATCAGGAAACATATTAAAAATTCTAATTTTTGCAATGATTTTTGTTCATTAATGGAGAAGATGTGCTCTATAGAGGAGTTAGAGTTGAGTTGGGCCAATTTAGTGGAAAAGCACAATTTATCCAAACATTCATGGGTTGTTGATATGTACAAAAAAAGAGAAAGGTGGCCAGAAGCATACTTTCGTGAGCATTTTATGAGTATGATGATGACTACGCAGCGGGCCGAGTCTGTAAACACACTAATCAAGTTGAGTGTTGATCATAAAATGACCATTACTGATTTTCTCACGCATTACAACCGCACTTTAGAGAGACTAAGGAGCGAATTCAAATACCTTCAAGAACTCTCCGAAAATGAAAATCGCGAGGTTAGGGAAAGTCCATTGAAGAGTCTGGAGGAGCATGCTCTTAGTATATACACGTTGAAGATCTTTGTCATAGTCCGTAAGGAGATATGGGATGAACAAGGTTTAGTGGGAGAAAGTAGGAGCAAAGATGGCGATGGAAATGATATACATGTATTTCGCGAGGATTTAGATAATGGTGATTTTCAATAATACACATTGTAACAATTGATCAGAAAATTCCAACCTTCAAATGTGATTGCTTCAAACTAGAGTCGAATGGCGTGCCGTGCCGACACATTATATCATCCTTGATGTGCTTGAAAATCAAGAAGTTTCCCGACAACATGATTAAACGTCGATGGTCAATAGCGACAGGGACTATATTGAAAAAAATTTGCCAAAACCTATCTCCATTTCTGATGGGTTTACAAGAAGATTTGGTGAAATGAATAAAGAATGTCTCGTGTTATCCTATGTATCGCCCAACACCGATTTCAGATATATCGATTCTCTTAAGCGTATGCATGAGGTAGTAGATGAAGCTAATCAAGAAGTATTGATGGATTCTCAGTGCAGCAACACTCCTAGTCAAGAAAAGCCGAAGTCGACCCTGATTTGTCCAATGAAGATGTGCACGACCCACCCTGGCGTAAGTCTCCTAGAAATGTTCTTGACCCAAGTCGTATCAAAACTAGAGGAGCCACTAGTGGAAAGAAATAAAATTGTGGCAAATGCGGGTATGTTACAAATATTTTGTTTACATTTATATCATTATAATTTTGTTAATTTACGTTTACTTTTTATAGTATTATCAGTTTACCGAATAATTACATATATATTCTCGCTAATACCTTTATATTTTGATCTTACAAGTAAACATGGGCATAAATCAACCACTTATCTCGAGAATCCTTCAACCGTTGTTCGGCAGAAGAAGTCTAGTTCAAAGAATTCTTCTGGCATGGAGGAAAAGAGTACACCTGAAGCAGCTACTTGTACAAAGAGAACTTACACTAGTGCTTGGCGAAAAAAGTCTAGTGCAAAGAAGTCTTCTGGTATGAAAGAGAAGAGTACTCCACTGCATAATGCAGACCAAAATCTGGAGACCCCGGCACAACAGTCTGTTCAACATGGCAACATTATCAACAATTTTCAGCGTGTAGCTCAACTTCCAGTTGTGTTCAATACGCACCCAAACAACAACGAATATCCATTGTACTACCACGCTCCATACCCATTTAATCCTTTTTGTTTTCAACAAACATAGTCGCTACCGCCGAACCTTACGAGACCTCCGGGTAGTGGAGATGTTATGGGACCAAACACTACTTTGTTATGGCAGCAACAAAGTGTAAGTGGATGGTGAATTTCATGAAGCACACTATATATTTTCAAAATTGAACTGTTCAAATCTACTGATTCTTTAAGTTTGTTTCTTTTTTTTTTAATGAATGTATCATGAATCATTAACTTTGTTGCAGTTTATATCGCCAGGGAGTTTTCCGTCATTGTATCCAAATGTTTCGTCTGGCATCCCATAAGTCAGACCACTTTCTATGTTTTTTTCCTGTTGTCGAGGATTGTTGATGATGTTTGATCTTCCTCATCTCAGCGTAGAACAAAACCAACATTTGAAAAGCTACAAACATTTAGTTTCTTGATAATATGGTTTATTTTAAGGAAAAAATGTATGGTCTTTTGATGTCTTTTTCTAAGTAGTTCATGATTCGGTTTTGGATTGTTACTTTTATTTTTTTAATATTCAAATTGCTTGTAGATGAAACTCTTCAATTTTTGTTTAATCATCCTCCGTTTTTAGTATATGTTTGTCGAGCTTGAAATTACACAAAAGAAAATTGGAAGTAGTAAGTGAACTGTCCTAGGAGAGTGTATTGTTTCTTTTTGAGAATCAAGAGAGTTCATTTGAACTTAACATTTCCATAAAGTATTTCACTCCGGCTGTTTGAATGCCACTCTTTGCAGACCTAATATGAACTTAATATTACAATAGTTTTTTTAGAGAAATTGCTCCAAACCGAAAATATATAAACAGAAGGATAATTGAAATCTTTAAAGACATATACTTGAGACATTCTACAAACTCTAAAGTAAATAAGTTTCGACAACCCAAATGCAACTCAATCAAGACCTGTTATGTTACATATAGTTAATCAGTAATCAAGCATATACACATTTGTTTGATGTTTTGAATCTTTTAAAATAATAAATGATCAATTTATGTGTATATAATTACAAAATAAGTTTATTGTATTTAACTTATGATTGAATAAGTGTGATCAAACTCGATTTGAGTAAGTTCTACCTTTATGTTGTAATCTACTACAAACAGTCGGAGACATTTCAGTGCTGCAACAAGTATCACATCCTGCTTCACAGGAATATACCTTGAACCTTTTTACCCAACCTTTCTTTTTTCTTGTGAACAATCACCTAGGGTGATATTTTTATTATGAGTGGAACGGTAAAGAATCTGAAAATTCACATATCTTAAAGTTAATAATGAACAATAGCAAAACTCAATTTAATCATTAGTCGTAATACATAAATTGATTATATATACATACATATACATATATGATTATGATCAATAGAAAATGTCTAAGTTTTGAAAAATCTTGCCAAAATTCGAAAAATACCTAGATGAAGATTTTGATCTCAAAAATTTCCAAACAAATCGAAGAAATTATGAAATTTACCAAAAGGCGCAAGTTGCCTAGATTTTTATGTTTCGAGGGTGCTAAGTGTTATTTCTGTGTTAAAAGAGTTCAAAGTGCAAAAAAACCTTTTTTTTTTTTTTTTTCAATTTCTTCAAGTAAATTCCATGTTTGTATTTCACCCCTATATTGCACATGTAATTGCAATTTTGATTTTTTGTTGAATTTAATTCTCATTTTATCTTTTCCCTAATTTTCTGAGTACTTAATTTTTTCTTTTTTGCTATGTAAAGGTAACGACTATAAAGGGAAGACAGAATTACATTAAAATAATTATAGTACCGCTAGAACGAGTATTTGACTATGCTAGTGCAGAATATTGTTGGGATTCGATAAGATAAACAGCCCTACAGGCAGCGGAATTTAAAACTTTTAGGGCCTCTTACGGAATCTTGCCAGGATACTAACATGGTTGTATATATATGAATATATTTAAACGACATTAATAACTATATCTAAGTTATACCTGTCTCCTTGCAAATTCAATTAGATAGCAAAGTCGTTGCGTTTTTCCCTCGGTAGAATCGATCCAAGCCTTGTTTTAGCGCCCCACGAGTTGCGCCTCTACGAATTGATACACCACAATATCATGAAATATAATATATCCTAATCGGCTAGAACATAGGATATATTAAGATCTAGGGTTAGAGAACAAGATTGGAACAAAAACGAAATCGAAAAATTCTTCCAAAGAGGAAGGGGTGTTCGGCCGCTTTCACTAGGGAGAGGGGAGGGAGAGTTTTTCTTGACTTGGCTTTTTGGCTCTTAAGTTGTGTATATAAGATATGACATCAAGTCTCCTATTTATAGGTATCTCATTTAACCTAATCCTCCTAGGATTAGAACTCCAAGTCTCTTACATGGGCCATGGCCCTTTTAATTAGAAGACTAAGTCTTCCAATTAATTCATGGCCCACTCTTTAATTAATTTAATTAGGCTTTATTTAATTTCCAATTAAATGGCCCAATTAATTAATTACTCTCCCAATTAATTAAATTAGACTCTAAGTCCATTTAATTAAATCTTCCTATAATTAATTAAATCCAACTTAATTAATTTTTTTTTTGAGAAACCAACTTAATTAATTAACTCACAAATTAAATTTTATAATCTTGATCCAATTCCAATTGAATCACTTTCGCTCCAATTGGGTTGACCCACTCGACCCAGTCAACTGAATCGACCCAATCGACTCAGTCGATTCGATCGACCCTATTGTTCTTCTCTTCTTCGCTTTCGCTTCATGCGTATTGTGTATGCCCCCGTAGGTTCACCACATAATTGGCCGCGAGTTATAATTAAATATTTAATTAATTATTCGAGCATTAAATACTCTAAATCAGCCGAACACTCTGTTGACTGATCATTCCAAAATTAGCACCCCTACCAATTTGGGAATTCTCCCACACTCCACGGTCGATGTCTGGCCACAAGCCCATGGAGCCCAATCACTGGTGTATTAATTCAGTGAACCTTTTTACTCATTTACAATTTCCATATACGACATAATCTCTCCATCGATCAATCTCCCAGTCGAGACTTAAGGGTATGGACTTTTCATAGGTTCCCTTTTCTTTTGTCTTGACCTTATGCATTCTGGTCTCGAAATAATTCTCTTTGACTTAATCTTTATGAGCTACTTTCATAACGCCGTCAGATACCTTGGCCAAGGATTTTTACCAGAATTAATTTCTCACAAAAATCCATAGGAGAAATTCCCATCCTATGAAGTCAGGTCAATGGATCATTTGTTGATGATATGAACTTGCATACGAGTCCCTCTATACCCAACATGAGTCCACAGAGACTTTCTGGTAATCTCCAGTCGGTCGGGACTCACATCTAAGTATAGACGTTCTCGTACCAGATAAACCCTATCACCTCAAGTATTTAGGGATCGTTCATCGTATACTATCGTAAATTGGAATAACTTCAACCCCGATATGCGACTACCACTTCCATGGTGAGTTATTTCCTAATTGGGGTATTCAGTGCACTTGCCATCCCAGCAAGTCACCCACTTATGTGTATCGACTATCCCAGTCACGCTCGTGGACCCCAACGTTCTCCAGTTCATCGGAGTATACACAATAGTGAAAGTCTAATCGAATCCAACAATGTCCTATCTCAATTGGATTCTACGACTCTTGAATATGTTCTAGATCATGGCCTTGGAGATCAGTCCACGGGTTGTCCCATAGCCCTGTGATCTAACGACTTCTATCCTTATGCGTAGATAATTATTACATAAGATAAAGTTGACCATAGAATAAAGTGCATTTATTAATCGAAATTGAATAGTTCCTTCATTTATTACATTAAATGTCAGCCATACAGTTGACTTGCTGGACACTATTTCTATCAAATATATTATGAAATGCTAAACCTTTTCTGTTTATGCTATACATGTTATTCTCTTTTAATTTAGGAGTGGCGCGATAAAATTTTGTCGGTGGAGCGGTAAACATTCTGAATCTCACAACTTGCTTCATTTCAGCATTCCCAACTTAAAAAAATTAAGACAAACTTCCCAACTTACAAGAAATAGTGCTATTTAAACAAAGTTATTTAAACCATGGACAATAAAATTTTATATATGTAATATTCATCACAACTTAAATAATTTATAAGTAAATGTGAGGATCCATAAACTACTAGTTTCGATTTGTTCTTGCAAAAGAAAATGACATTATTTGCTTACATAGGATTTAGACTTAAGTCTGTCGAAAGAGCATGGAAAACTCAAAAATAATAAGACAATCCCATCCACATTTCAAATGCCACCAATTAAGACTAAAATATATCAAAAGAACATGGAAAACTCGAAATTAATAAGACCATCTCATCCACATCTCAAATGCCATCAATTAAGACTAAAATGTGTCAAAAGAACATGGAAAACTCAAAAATAATAAGACAATCTCATCCACATCTAAAATGTCACCAATTAAGACTAAAACTTGTCAAAAGAACATGGAAAACTCAACATCTACTCCAAAAACATCATATTACAGTACATAATACTAATATTGAAGTTCAACAAAAATATGTGCAAACAAGGTATAGACAAATTAGAAAACCATAAAATTAGTACCTCAACGAGCATAAATAAAAATGTCCTTATCTAGATCTTGATTTCACAAAACAAAACCATTATTACAATCCTCATTTCCCACTACTTC
The DNA here is from genome assembly GCA_003313485.2 of Penstemon barbatus. Lineage (NCBI taxonomy): Eukaryota > Viridiplantae > Streptophyta > Magnoliopsida > Lamiales > Plantaginaceae > Penstemon > Penstemon barbatus. Next base: position 74,641,714 of record CM064883.1, read on the forward strand.
ATTCTTTCACTTGTGCTCCTTCCATTTATGTACCAAATTGTTACCACGAACCATATATGCTTTGATGTCCCTATTATCCAGAAATATAAATAACATTAGTAACTTAGAAATGAGTGTAGATTATGTATAAAAATAATCACAAACCTGTCTTAACTTATTTCAATCTCCTTCACGATTTATCCTCGGGAGGTGGTCGGAGTTGTGGAAATGAAGAAATATCCACATTGAGGGCTTGGAAGCCTTTAAGAATGCATTCATGCAAGATTTTTATACAATGAGTGTTGTACATCACTTGACTCTTCAAATTCTCGTAGTCATCGGAAAGTGGCTGAAAACGCCTAGCAGATCGAGAAGAAGATGGGGCTGATGATGGCAGGGCTGCAGGTGGGACTACATTGCGAACATCATCTTTTTCTAGGTTATCATAGTAGAACTTAGTAGTGCCATCACTCTCAGCTTGCTCTACAACATGGATGTATTTGAACATTACGGTTCTACATATGGTGGAGGGTTTCGGTTTATGCATGTCAAGATCAAATATTGGCACTCCAGCGTCACAACACAACATGGATATAAGGCTCGAAAACCACAAACTTGTCTGCTCCTTTGAAATAATCTATAATTGTCTTCTCAAAAAGTAGCCAACATCAATGTACTTTCAAACGAGGATCATGAATAGCAAAACATTTGTTTCGTATTTGACCTCAGTTTTGTTCCCCGTCGGAATAAACCGAGTTGGGATAAAATTAAACAAAAACCTTGGCCTCTCTTGAGAAATTAGTGGTCTTGATAGTTAATGCTTTTACTGATTGGTATTTCACCTCTCTTCCATGTGTTAAGACTTGGAAGATTAAGTCATGATCAAAATCGTTTTCAATAATTTCATTGAATTCATCTTCCTCTTCATTTCTAGCTCTATCTATAACGGACAATTTGTAGTACTTATTTATAGTCTTGGCATCAAACGGGACATCAATACCTCGCACGTAACACTTATCTTCTTTTTCTTCGGGTAGATTGGCATAAAACTCATATACCAAATTAGGATAGTAAGGTTCCTGAACAGCACAAAACTTCTTCCACTCTCTGTTTTCAATGTTATCTTCGAAGAGTTTTGTCGAATAACCTCCTAATCCACGATGTTCTTTTGTACTCAAATCAAACCCCCTCTCATCGATTATGCCCTTAATCCTCAATTTCTCACAACGATCAGAGGCTGGTTTGGACATAAACCTAACAGTATCATAATCAAGAACATGGACATCAGGCTTAGGTGCATTACACTTTCGCTTCTTTCTAGGCGCCATTGTGAATTTTCTGATCAAAATCAAGAAATTATAATAAGTTACCATAAAACTAAAACATTATCATGTATTTGCAAATAACACAATAGAGGCGGAAGGAAGATTAATTGCAAAAGAAAAATACTACTTTTTGATAATAAATATTTATTATACATATTTGCTAAAATATAACACTTTAACAAACCACCAAATTTTCATATGATCAACCAGTAAATACATAAAGAAACCCTAAACATGACATCAAAGCAAATAGACAAAACTAGTTCCATATAGTAGCAAAACCCAAGCCAAATCAAGCAAGAATCTACATAAATTGTTTTGTTTTTAACGTTTTTCTAATACGATTAAAAAACTTTGATACATAGGTTGTGTCCTAGCTAATCTTGAGAAAGCTTTACTTTGAAGATAATTCCATGAGAAGGCATAAATGGTGATTAATTTTAAGAATTTATTCTGCCCTAGCTGTATTGAAAAAAACTCTAGTATTGGATATTCTCATGACCTCTCTTCATAGTGTTACAATCTAGTAAAGAGTGCAACTATTTGATACTTTAGAGAAAATAGAATTCCAAAAAAATCAGCACATCCACATAAAAATTGAAATCAATAAACCAAAGGCCTCATTTTTTCACATTATTTCTTGCACCCACCAAGTAATCTTGCCTCCAATCCCACAAGTTTTCCATCATAATAACTGATTCAAAAACTCACAAAATAGAAAACCAGAACAGAGAAGAGCGATTCTTTTTTCAAAAAGAACAAACAAATCCAGTAACATCTCATTACTTGTTGTTGCTTCCAAGATTCTTCTTTCGCTCAATAGATCAAGGAAAAATGCACAAAGGAAATTACCACTACAATGGTTGTATTTCGGGCTGGGCTGGGCTGGGCAGCGTGAACAGGGGAACAGCGTGAACATTGGTGGTCTGGCGAGTTCCGGCAGCGACGGCGTGAGCAAGAGAACTCACGCGGCGGTGGTGGGAGAGATATGGAGGAAGGCTATGGTGGGAGCAGATACAAGTGAGAAAGCAACGGATGGAGTATATTGAAGGAGATGAATGAAATTAGGGCCAAGAATGAGTCAATTTCAAAAACAGATTTTACAAGAAGTCCACACCTTAACCTTTATTTTCAACAAAAAAAAAATTATTATTAATTATTAAAACCTTACTAACAATTGCAACTTGCCCTCTCATTTTTCTTTAACAAAACAAATCCTATCTCTTCTCCTACACACACAATCGATCAAAATCAAATTCTCTCAAGTGAATTTTTCTTTCAAATTCTTGCAAATTGGAAATGGCAAACATAAGGATAATCGATGATGGTGAGAGAAACGCTCAAAATTGGCCATTTGGGGTAAGTTTCGAGCCTTTTATTCTCAATTCAATTCGGCCATTTCGAATTTGTTTATGACGTTTGACGTTTGGGATGTATTTGTACATGGCGTTTGGCGTTTTGTACAAATTCATGGCTTTTCCTTGGCGTTTGGCGTTTGGTAACATCAAACGCAAATGCCATAACAGAATGAAAATTTTGGCATTTTTTGGTTGTTTGTTTGTTTTGTAGGGATACGTTACCTTACCCATCTCGGCCCTACCAGCATTACCCCCCTCTCACTATGAGACTGTGGATGGAAGGATAACACAGCGCACGGCATGGAGCGAAATTCCGGAGATTACAAGAATGCTACGAGCCGAACATTGGCGGATTATAGATGATTACCTCCAGATTGGGAGTTTTCTACGCCTAACCGGGAAGGGCAAATTTAAGGCATCGGTCTTGCACAGTCTGATGCTCCGAGTATGCCTACAACTGCAGAAAAATGGTAGATACGAATGCTGGTTTTGATACATGGAAAGCCAGTCAGATCGGGGCAGAGGAATTTAGCCTTGTAACGGGGTTGCGATTTGGGAGACTGAGTGATGCTGACTCCCAAACTATCGACCAATGATGTAACTTGAAGAATCGATACTTTAGTCGGTGGGGGCAGAGGGAGGTCTCCGTTCATGTTCTCAAAACGAAGATTATTTCAAATATATTGAAGTATATATTGAAGGTATGTGACGATCTCGCGATTTGCGAGAGATATCCATTGGGAGAGAAGCTATGGACCGTCACTTTAGATGAGATTGTGACACGTATGAGCTTCGGTGACCGCATCCGTAGATGGAATGCGGGCGCCTTCCTACACATTTTACTAGTATGTTTGTAAAATCAATTCTTGATTTCCATATATTTTTTTTAGTTATTTTTTTGTAACTGTTGGATATTTCGAATAATGTTTTGAATATGAACAATTTTGGATGTTGGAAGCCATTGAAAGCATGCCCGATGCAGGCAATTGTCATCCAAGGTACGACCCAGCTATTCCGAGACATCCAAGAATGTTACGTTGGGATATCGAGGGCGGTAATTGGCCCAACTATTTTGACATGGACAGGTTCTTTGGGGATGTTAATGTATGTTAATCGTTTTTATTAATAATTTTTTTCCTGACATATCACTTGAAATAATTATTTTAAATAACTTTTGTCTTTTTATTTTTTCAAGATGTGATCCCACGGCTACGGCCGGATGATACGGAGTCGAAGATGGACAGCTAAAGAGTTATCCGAGGACATTGGGCCAAATAACCGCATTCCCAGTTATTACCTATTAACCGAGTATTTTGGAGAGCTTTATGTGGTTGTTTGGGATGATGAGGAGCTCCCGAGTGCCTCAATCGACCACCCGGCCTATCTGATCCTGATGAAGAAGGTGTTGCCCCTGATGCCAATGCTCCTGATCCTAATCCTGCTCCTACTCCTGCTCCTATGGGCCGACGTCTGAAGCGTGTTCGAAGAAACCAAGATGGTGCCTCTAATTCTCAAGCTCAACCACAACCATCATCTTCGGAACCAAGATATGAAGACGTTCCTGCCTGGGCACGTGATATGGAGCAGAGACATACTGGGCAGCAGCACGAGATGATGTAGAGCCTCAGAGATCATTTGAACGAGATAGATCAGAGACTTACTGGGCAGCTGGATATGCAAGTAACTCTGGAACAACTCCAACGAATGATGCTGGAAGATCGAGAAGCCCGAGGGGTTAATGTAGGTGACGACGACGATGATGATGATCAGGTTTAGTTGTTGTCTTGAATTTTATTTTTCTGGATTTTTTTAGATTGGTTTTAGAATTTATTATTCTGGATTCTAGAATTTTATCTATATTGTTTTTAGACTTTATTGTTTATTAGATTAGTTTTGGAGTTGTGTTTATCTAAATGATGAATTTGTGTTTATTAAATTGGCTTTGGATTGTGTTGCACAAATTGGTTTTGGATAATGTTTAATATGAATTCTTAATATATGCATTTTCAGGGTAATAATGCGGAAGATAATTCAGATCATGGTGATCTCGGAGTCGATAGTGATGATAATTTGGGTAGGAGTGAACCAAGGCAAAAAAGAAGAGAAGATAGGATAAGATGACCTAGTAGGCATTTAAGAACTCCTTATGTCCCAAATGTTAGGAAAAATAAATCTACTAAGTAATTAGCTTTTTTATTTTTGTAATATTTAATTCGGTTATGGACCAGAAGTTGTAAATTTTGGGGGTAAAATTGTATTTTTTAAAATTTATGGACCAAACTACAAAATTCGGTTAAATGCAAATTCGTAGTGAATGAAAATTTTAATTTTGTGCGACTAACGGATGGAATCACAATAATGAATTTTTTAAAATGTTGGGTAAAATTGTAATTTTTGAAAAGTTATGGACCAAACTGCAAATTTGGGTTAAATGCAAATTCGTAGTGAATGAACATTTTAATTTTGTGCGACTAACGGGATTGAATCGCATTAATGAATTTTTTAAAATTTTGGGGTAAAATTGTAATTTTTGAAAAGTTATGGACCAAACTGCAAATTTGGGTTAAATGCAAAATCTTAGTGAATGAACATTTTAATTTTGTGCGAATAACAGATTGAACCGCAATATGTACGAAGTTATGATTTACGGAGGATATGAAGTTAATGTAAGTGTTATTTCTCCTTTCGGGTGATAAATTGATCAAATCTTACAAAATTGACCACTATGTACGAAGTTATGATTTACGGAGGATATGATGTTACTGTAAGTGTTACTTCTCCTTTCGGGTGATAAATTGATCAAATCTTACAAAATTGGCCAATATGTACGGAGTTAGATTTGTGAAGGATATGATGTTATTGTAAGTGTTACTTTTCCATTCGGGGTGATAAATTGATCAAATCTTACAAAACTGGCCAATAAGTACGAAGCTAGGCTTAGTGTTAGAGTTAGGGTTAGGGTTAGGGTTTATATGGCTTCTGGCATTTGATATGTCAAACGCCAAATGTCAATGAACATGAGAACCCAAACGGTTTGTTGAGCAAAATCTACAAGGCGCGATACTTCCCGAATACGGATGTTTTTGGATCATCTTTGGGATCAAATATGTCCTATACATGGAGGAGCATCTGGAGCGTAAAAAAAAGTTACTTGATTCAGGGACTCGCTGGAGGATTGGAAATGGGCATAAGTGGCTGCCTGGAGAACATACTTTCAAACCTTCTCCCCAAAGGGGCAAATTCAGAAAATATGAAGGTTAATGCTTTAATTGATGAAGAGGTGGGTCCCTGGAAAGTCGACTTATTCAAGAAGATGTTCTTAGAAGATGACAGCAAAACCATTTTATCTATATCCCTTGCAGTAGTAGGAATGAAGATCGCATTAAATGGCATGTTAATCGAAGCGCTTATCACTTGGCCGTTAAACTTGATAGAGAAGATAAGGAAGCGGTGAACTACAGTTCGAGATGAGGCCTGGAAATGGTTATGGAATATCAACCTCCCAAGTAAGGCCAAGCTTTTTCTGTGGAGAGCATGTCGAAATATGTTTCCTACACGTACGAACTTAAGGAAAAGTAAAATTCTAGAGCTTGATCGATGCGTTATATGTAACTAGGATGGAGAAACTATTGGGCATATTTTACTATCCTGTCAATTAGAACGACAATCTTGGACTTTAAGCGGCATTTCGTGGTTGACTCACCACGGGGCAGAAGATGATTTGAGGTATTGGCTACTGGATTTAAAAGAAAAATCAGATTCAAGATCTCTGAAAATTAGCATGCTGATCTGCTGGTCCTTTTGGCATATTCGGAACAAATATTTTTTTTAGGGCAAGGCACCAAATGTAGCAAATGTGCTCCAAGTTGCTTTCAAGTTCTGGGATGATTTTCATAAGGCTACCTTATCTCTTTTGCGGCCACCTATGTCCCGCAACAGATCTGATATCATGTGCCGTCCTTGAGTAGATAAGATCAAGATAAATTTTGATGCTTCGATTAATTTGATCGATGGTTTTTGTGGTGTGGTCTTGGAGCAGTTGCTAGAAATGTATATGGGATGGACCTCACTAAACAACTGCTTGATCATACCATGGCGGAAGCCAAAGCTGCATTTTTGGCGCTCCAACTAGCTATGAATCGGAATTGGAATAAAGTGGTGATTGAAGGAGATTCAAACATAGTTATTGCTACAGTTGAAGGCGTTTATGGTGAAAGAGACATTTATGGTCCTATTAATTGATGATATTAATGCCGCAAAGAAAACTTTTGAGTCTTGCTCATTCTGACACGTCCTGAGGGAAGAAAAAAAAGTAGCTCACGAAATAGCTAAGCTTTCATTCAAAAATTCTTTTATTTTGAACATTCTTCGAGATTTTATTCTTAACACAATATCCTCTGAACAAATGATTGAATGTGGAAAATGTGAAAATCGTCGTCTAAAGTAAACCTACATTTGATTTCAAGGTAAAATGTGTTTAGGTTAAAGTTCTTTTGTTTGTGCATATGTTTTACATCATGACCTTATTTTTTTTTTTACAAATTTAGAAGAATAAAATATCAAAATATCACCATTTAACACTCATTATTGTCAAGATACTTTCACCTGACACTTTTAATAAAATCAAACGCAATCATCAGCATTCTTTCTAACATGACACATAAGCATGTTTTATAAACTCTAATTTTTCTATTAATTGAATTATTCGCTAGTTCTTTGATAAAACTTCAATCATGGGACGCAAGGCCCGGAAGATATTATAATATGCTGATTCAGTTGGGTGTACAGAATCCCAAAAAATATACTTGCTCGGATCCGAGCAAATAAAAGAGCTTGGATTGCATAAGACAGCAAGTTCTATTAATCCACTTCCACAACAACCAACATTAACTTTATCAAAACCTGCAAAATAGCGTACAAAAGAAAAGGTAAATATTACAATTGGATTCTCACCCTCTTTCGTTTATCTTGTTGATATATAACTTGATTAATCATTAAATTAAGTAATAATATATTATTTGATTATTTTCAAAAGTATTTCAATAATAGAAATTACTTAACTTTACAAAGTTTGTATTAAAGGTGCGTTTGGATATTTTTTTGGTTTAATATTTTGTTCATCTTAAAGCACCATTTCTGATAAATTGATGACATTCACATACTCAAATATTTGAAATAAAGTGAAATTATTCCACCTTTTTCCTTATCGACTTAATTATACTTTGATTCATGACCTACTCCCCGCTCCATAATGTAATATCTTTTTCCACATAAAAAAAATCAATAAATATGCTTTTGAACGTATCTATCTACTTTTCACCACAAGCGCCAACCATCCAACCCTATTGAAATGATAAATTTTCAAACATTTTACCTCCGTTCCATAATAATTATCGTTTATAGAGTTTGAACGATTATTAAAAAACCTAATAAATAGCAAGGAGTTAATTAATATTGCATTGTAATTCTCTAACAATATATATTTTGAAACAAAAAAGAAATTCTCTTAAACGACAATTATTATAGAACGGAGAAAGCATACACTGTTTTCTTAGTATTTTTTTGATTTTACAAGTTGCAAGAAAACACATGTAACTTTTATTCAAATATCTAGAAGATTTACAATATTAACATTGGCTATGCATTTATTATTTAATTAAAAAAAATTAACTTCAAGTTGCAACAAAATCAACAAAAAAAAAAAAAATATGCTATTAATGGAATAAGTGATGCAATATTCGATGGTACTCCAAAATATATGAGGAAAATAAAAATCAACTTACCAAATTGTTGAGGAGTTTTAACCATATCGTCAATCGGTTTATATATATCGAGGTAAACAATCTTGACACCATGGATTTTTGTATTCGTCAATTTGATTTGCAGCATGCGATTGTAATCACGTGCAATAGATGACAAGAATTCTATGCATCCACGGTACGTTAATGCATTTTCGACATGTAACGTTATTATAGCTGGCACGCATCCTATTGGTGGAACTCCTACAAAACCAATCTTCTGGGCCCCCAATTCTATTAGACCCTGCATACACTCATATCTAAATGATAGAGTTACTGGAAATTTATCCTCCTAATTAATAACGCTCAATTTATATACCAGATGTGATTTGGGAAAATAGTATTTACTTTTCCTATAATTTTATAAAAGTTTTATACCGTCTCCCTGCTATTTTTAAATGTGGCGTTTTACCCCATGTCTTATGATAATGTGGCAGTTCAACACCCCCGCCCCCCGACGGTATTATGACGAATGTATCAATTCATCCCTCTGTGTTACGAAAAAACTTTGCATGTTCATGACTCTCAATTTTGACAATTGAAGTACACTCTCTAATTGAAGAAGGTAAATTGTTTCTTTAAAATTCACAGAATGGTAAAATTGTTTTTTCCAAATCACGAGGAAGAGGAGTAAATTAAATATTATGTACTTTACATGAGGTAAATGGTAAAGTGATATTAGCTCCTAAATTATACTCCAAAGTAAAAAAGAAAACAAGAATGACTCCGTTTAGGTAAGGGCATGATGGCCCACTCTCTAGGAGCCCTAAATTATACTATAAAATGAGGTTAATTTTTTTTTTTTTTTTTTTTTTTTGCAATATAAAAATACTTAGTTTTCTTTTTTGTAAGTAATGTAAAATTTGTATTTTCCATGCAAATATATATTTGTTAAATGGTTATTGCAAATATGGGTCCCATTCGTACCACAATATGATTATAAAGAGTTTATTCATAAATTGTACCAATTAATTTATCAAACAAAATTTATCATAAAATTCGTAAGAATTGTCTATGTTAAAATAAAATTCTCAAAACTAAAATAAAAAAGAAATACGAATTACTTTAATTAATAAGTCTTAAGAAATAAAAAGATATATTCTTAAGACATTATAGACATTTCTGAAATTTATTTAAATGGGCCTTTTTTTTTGTCAAATTTTTATTAAAGGTAGGTAAATTGCTTTTTTTTTTCAATAAATCAATATCAAACTAAAAGTATTCAGGCCCCATTTGATCATTTTTTAATGAATTTGAAATAACTAAATTAATTAATTTTTTTTTAAATTAATCATAGAGGGGGTAATTGGCTCTTTCTCAAGTATTATAGAAGGGTAAATTAACCATTATAAATGTCACAAGTGGGTAAATTGCCATTAACCCCTTCATAAAATGCACCCATGGGACACCATATATAGGACAAGTTAAATAAATTACATGAACTAGGAGTACCTTATAAATTAATTAGTTTAAAAACTGTGAAAGTTAGTTAATGGAAGTACCTGAAGAAATTGTTGTCCCTGTTGCAGTATGAACTCTTTGTAAGTGGAGATATTGTATTTTTGGCGACGAAATGGTGCGCCATAATTGACACTTAAATCATTTGTGCCGGCGCTTATGATGAATACAGCTTTATTTATCAGACTTTTGGTTCTCTCTTTACCAATGTAGACTTCCATTCTTGTCATATACTCTTTAAAGTATTTCAATTGGTTTTGCATAGAAATTGCGTTCTGCATCGAGAAATTCGTAATATTTTAATTTTAAAAAGTGATCAATTACTTTTGTAATGTTAAAATTAGATAATAGATCTCAAATGGATTAGTTTAGGGGCCCGTAAGTATGTCAAGTTAGCATTTTTTTACACATGCATGTTCTTGTTCATTCATTGTGTAATTTGATAGCATGATATGATAGATTTAGCTTTGAGAGGATTGCACTTGTGGTGCCAAGTTATATGTCTATTCTCATTTATAGTATCCTAAAAAGTGAAGTCAACATATTTGGTATCATAATTTGAAAAATCGAATCACTTTGGTACCATCGTTAAAAAAATGGTTATTAAGTGATGACGTGGCAGTTAAGTCTTATTGCAAAATTGATGCCATTAATTACTTATAGGGACAATTCTACCACATAACATTACATGTTAGCAAAATAGCCCCATATTTTCAAATTTACTGATCATTGTTGTTCGATTTCAAAATTTGCTTGGATATGACACGTGCGGACCAAGTTGGAGATTGTACTTATTATATTTATAAAGTTGGAGATTTAACGGTCATTTTTAACGACAGTACTAAAAGTGGTTTGATTTCTTAAATTGTGATACCAAATATGTTAACCTCAATTTTTATGATACCACAAGTGAGAATCGAGATGTAATTTGATACCTCAAGTGCAATTCACACCAATATCTTCATATGATTATACGTTTGATAAAATGTTGACGTACCTAGCAACTTCATATTTTGACTCATATAAAGTTTCTTTAGTACTAATGTATATGTATAAAGCCTATTTTCTGAGCGATGAGATATAATCAAATTTGTTTGGTACATACAGACTATAAGAAATTAAATCGTGAATTCAGTGACAAAATATTAAGGGATCATTTGGAAGTTGCCAATTTTTGTATGTATTTAATGATAAAAATATTAGTTTTTATCATAATAACAATGATAATAAGTGTAATAGTGAAAAAAATGATCATAAGTTGTCAATAAAGCTATTAGTGACAAGTGTGATAAAAAATAATAACATGTTTATGAAAAAGTGACAATATTAAAGTAATTGCCACTTAATATTTGTAAGAAGTGACAAATTTAACAATATTGTTCACTAAAAACAATTTTCTTGCACGTGTGTGCTAATATATAGGTAATCAGTAAATTAAATTCATACATAGTTCAAACTAGAAATCAATTATGATTTTCCAGCAAATATATTGTCTTACTTCTTGGGAAAAAAGAAAAAATTGGTCTCAGAGCTTACGGTCGCTCAAAAGTTTGCCCCATAAGTTTTCGGACTAGCAATTTTGCCGCATTAGTTATCAACTGGGGCAAAGGTGAATTCAAGATTTTGACCATAATTTTTCAAAAAAAAAAAAAAAAAGGAAAAAATGAATATGGTTCATGTGCCTCGTCCATGACCCATGCAAATTCTTAATTTGGCTTTTATGAGGGCCAATCACAATTTTTGGGTAAATAAACTTAGTTATTTTTTCTTGGACTTCCTAATTGCGATTTTGGGATCTTTTTTCTGTTTACAAAAAAAAAAAAAAAATCAAAAGAGAAATTCTGCTCTTTTAATCTCGATTTTTGGACATTTTTTTCTACTATTTCTATTCGCGATTTTTAAATAAATATTTTTTAAAAAAAATTACCGAATTTAACTGCAATTTTAGAAGTTTGTTTGAAACAATTGTGCTCTTTCTAATCGAGCTATTGGGACAATATTTCCTTCTGCTCTTTTTTATTGAGATTTTGGAACATAAAAAAATCCTTATTTTTTCAAATCTAAGTTGCGATTATGGAACAAAAAGTTTTGAAAAATAAAAACTTTGATCTTCCTAATAGTTATTTTGGAGAAAAGGAAATATAAAAATAATTACCATGAACATACATATTAATACCTTATATAAGAAGAGCAAGAAAAAACACAAAGTTTTTATCCCAAAATCGCAATAGGAGTCCCCCCAAAAGCCAAAATCATGTGTCGCGTACATGACTCATATTAAATCTTTTACCTTTTTTTTCTCCAAAAATCACGGTAAATTCAATTGAAATTCATGATAAGCCCTAAAGTGAATCTCACTCTCTCAATTGGATCGAAAATGTCCAAAATTCGTTTCAGTTTTATGACCTACGGAGTAAAATTGCAAGCACAAAAACTTATGGAATATATTTGTCAATGATCATAAGTTATAAGTTATGAAACCAGTTTTGCTTTTTTCCCTTACTTTTTGAGATGTTCAAAGATTTTTCTTTTCTCGGAATTTTTTGGTTAATCCCACTTTGCACTCTACAAATAGGAGCATTTTTCACTTTGCACTCAACAAAAAAATTTATCCCACATTGCACCCTACAAACCATTATTTCATTTCAGATTGCATCCTCAACCACTTTTAGCCCATTTTAGTTGCCGGGGTAAGGGTAAATTCGTCCATTCACATTATTAACCACCCAATTTCCCCCCAAAAATAATATATGGGCAAAATTGACATATCTCCATAATAACTTTAAAAAAAAACTGAGAAATAGAAAACAAGTCTTACGGGGACTTAGGGTTACTCAATTCTCATCTTTCTTCTTCAAGTCGATTCCAGTACCGCCTTCTTATTTTCCACTTTGCATATAATTATTGAAACTAACCTAGAGTAATTCTGAGGATATACATGTAATTATTCCTAATTACTAATTTTACAAACAAGTATAATATAATTGTTAACGAAAATGAGAATCAAAACGTAAATAAGATGAGAAATTGAGAATATGCATGGTAAACACAATTCATCCTCTTTCTTAGCATCCAACACATTTTTTCTTCAAACATAAAAAAAAAAAAAAAGACGACACCGTATTGAATTTGAAGAAGAAAGAGTAAAAATTAAGAATATGGTACCCATAAAACTTATTTTCTACTTTTCAGCCTTTTTTTTAATTATTATTATGGTTATATGTTAATTTTGCCCATATATTGTTTTTTAATGGAAATTGGGGTGGTTAATAATGTGAATGGATAGATTTACCTTTACCCATGCGACTTAAATGGGCTGAAAATGGTTGAGAGTGCAATATGAAATAAAATAGTGGTTTGTAGGGTGCAAAGTGGGATAAATTTTTTTGTAGGGTGCAAAGTGAAAAATACTCCTATTTGTAGGGTGCGTAGTGGGATTAAGCCGAATTTTTTTCATATTTTATTTCAAAAGTTTATGTTGTACACAGATAAAACTATTATATGATAATTTTAAATGAATATGCACATGCATGCAATTAGAAGAGAAAAGGAGAGATACGGTAATTTGAGGGGTAAACGGGTCGAATCCGGAGGCCGCTGAGGCAAAACAAACTCCAGTCTTCATGTCCTCAAGGCTCAGCGTTGGGTCCAAGTAAGGGGGTACATAGTCTTTTACCCCCACGTACGAAGCTGTTCAAATATAGATGCATACATATTAATTATAAGACTAAATCGCATTTTTGGTCCTCCTTATGAGTTAACTTTTGCACTTTCGTCTCTCTTAATTTTTTGTAGTAAATTAGTACTTCTTATCAATATAGTGTAATATATTTGTCCTTCTTATTAATATATGTAACATGTTCGTCCCTCTTAAATTTTTCATAGCGGAGTCGTCCCTCTTATCATTATAGTGTAACACATTAGTCTCTTTTAAATACAAAATACACCACTTAAATTCAAAATATATTCTAAAATGGACGAAAATTGATGTATTTTTAATTTAAGAGGGACAAATATGAGACACTGCATTGATAAGAGGAACAAATCTGTCACAAAAAAATTAAGAAGAACGAATGTGTTATAAGAGGGACGAATCTGCTACAAAAAATTTAAGAGGGACAAAAGTACAAAATTTGACCAATAAGAAGGAAAAAAAATTATTCACTCTAATTATAACCTGTAACTATTAATATTTAATGACACAAAGAAGTTAAGGTCAAATATTGTTACTGAATAATTTTAACAATATTTGTTGTCACTAAAAAATGTATCAATAAGTGTAACAATGACACCATTCATCTTGTCGCTAACATTTACTAATGACAATGGACAATTATTCAATGTCACTATTATACTTATCTCAATAACAATTGTGACAAGACTAAACTTGTTATCACTAAATGTATGAATAGAGCGACAACTTTAAAGTTTTAACAAGCGTACGTACCTATAAAATCTGTGACAAGTCGGCCATTGGTGAACCTTCCGGTAGGTATGTGGTTCGGAAAGTCTCTTCCATATGGTGGAAAATCACACTTGGAAATAGTTTTAACGTAGTTATTGTTGCCGGAATCAACTGTAGAATCTCCAAATATAAAAATTGCTGAAATATTTGGACTGTCACGTTCTACGTATTCTCGAGTTTCAGCAATGCAAACTAGCATCAAATAAGGAATAAATTGTAGGGTAATGGACCGATATGAACTGGAGGGAGACCACATACTTTCCGTACGTAGAAGTAATTATAAATTTATAATGATCTACTCTCTCTAGATTTTAGAAAATGTCGGGCTTTGTATGTGTATTTATAAAAGCATGTACATATGTTTTGAATATTGAGATTGATCGAGGAGCTAATAGTAATATTACAATTTGCAAAGATGATGATGACAAGTTCCAATAATACGTTAAGGGTAGTAGTCGTCGTCCTTTTGGGTATAAACATGAATTTATATAGGTCCACTTGAGGTGACCTCATTTAAATAGGGATACATAGTAAATTAACTCTTGTGTTATTTTTAAATAGATAATTATAGGACATTTATGTGGTTTGGTGTATTTCGCATTTAATTTTCTTGGAGAATTATAATTATAGAGGCCTCCCCCGACATTTGTAAAATCTTACATCCATCGATTCCACCATCAGTTTTTGTTGATGTCGATCATCACCCAAATTTTATTAAAAATTTTATTTCACCCCTGAGGGAGTGTAGTTATTTTCATAGACAATTATACCCTTGTAATTGTTTGTTGCATATAAACGGTTTCAATGTAATGATGTGATTTGTTTGTTGGTGTAAATGTTATAAATATCAATAAAAAATTAAAATTATTTATTAATGTGTGGATATTAATTTCAAACTTTTCTCATATTTTTTTTTTAAAATTGAGAGAAATAATTGAATTATTGTTAATAATAAGAAAAAACAAACTTGAAGATAAATAAAAATACAGTATATTCAAAATTCACATTTAACCCATAATTTTAATAATTTTAAAAAATTTCATAATTTTTTTAAAAATTAAGGTACAAGAATAAATCAATGTTAATCATGGGAAAAAAGAAATTTAGTATAAACTAATTGACATTATAAAAATGCTAAAATATTCATAAATAATAATTAACCCGTACTAGTATTTCCATAAAATTTCAACTAAAAAAATCAATAAATATTTTTTTACAAAATTTAAATATACTCATTTAATAAAATAATTATCTACATAGTATTTTCAGTTAATTAAATTGATGGGTTTTACTTAAACAAACGATACCCAATTCTTTTTGTTTTAGACTTGAATATTTATAAGTATTTAATATTATTTCAACGGTACAATAATAAATTTATTTATTACTTAAATACAATACGGTTAAATAACATTTACTATAAAATACGGATCTTATTTACATATTTATTAAATTATTTTTTTATATACTATTAGTGATTATATGAAAATGATATATAGCACTTTATAAATTTGATCTTATTTTGCATAATTAATATACTTTTTTCATTTCTTTTATGTGTTATAAATTGGGGTGGGGGTTAGGTTTTTTCTTTTTCTTTTTCTTTTTATGTATAAATTGTATTTTATTAATGTTTAGGGATTAATATGAAAATATGAATAATTATAAGGTTTTGCAAACCTCATGATAGGTTGGAGTAATTAAAATTGGCGAGGACAAGCAGGTAATTTCATGCATTCCTTCCACCTTCAGTCTACATTAGGATTTTTATAAGGTTTTGCAAACCTCATGTGAGGTCTCTAAAATTATGATTCTCTGAAGAGATTGAACACGAAATACACCAAATCGCAGGGGAACGTCCATGTAATTAAACAATTTTTAAATGATAATTTATTGTGATGAATTAAATGACTATATATTTCCTAATGAATTTTTTCATATTTGTATGGTGTCCATAAAAAATATCACAAAGTGTAAAATGAAGAGAATATGGTATCAATGGATTTGTCATTTTCTGCAGCAAAATGAAGTTTTATTCGTAATTTGAAACGGACAATACCTCGTCAAAAAAGGAGGTGTAACAAAGTCTATCAAGGGAGCTTTATGAGCCGAGGCTTTTAAAATAATGCGCTCAAACTCAATCCACTTCACATTCAATTGCAGTTGGATCAAATATAATCGGATTGAACTATCGGACGTGGAATAGGCCCGACATAGATGACAGTAGTAAATCTCAAAACTTGGTCATGAAGACTTTTGTTTTGTCTGGACATGAGAGTGATGAATAAGCATTCACAAAGAGGGACATTTCGTTCAGTGGTAAGATACTACATTTCATTTTGGACAACAGTCATATCTTTTTTGAACACTATATAGTCATATCAATTTATGAACTCCAATTTATTTTGGACATTGTATAGTAAAAAAATTGAATTTCTTTGTGAAAATTCAATATCTTGTAGTCATTATATGGTCACATTTCTTAATATTTTTTTAGATATTTTATTTCCTTTTGAATTTCATTTAATCAAATGCATAACTCAAGTGGACAGATTATCGATAGGGGTTCAAGAAGATAAGAATTTCTTTGATTTAAGTAAATATGTCACCATTCATTTACTGAATATTCGCACCTCGAAATTATTAACAAATTCTTAAGTGCTAGAGTACGAAACAAACTCTTAACAAATTCTTGTTTATTGTCAATTTTATTGCCTTTTAGACTTGAACTTGAATTAAGTCAAAAAAAAAAAAAAAAAAAAAAAAAGAAGTTGAACTGAATGGAAAAAAATTTGCGTGTTATATATCCTCTCTTTATGCATGTTATTCAGGTTTGCATTCATAAATGTTTTTCTTCTTTTTCTTAAGGATTGTTTTTATATAACTTGTAAATTAGCCAAAATAAAATAGTTTGTTTCATGTGAAAAAGTGAAAATGGGATTATTGCATTTTTGGTGTCACAACTATAACTCGCTGCCATTTCTACCCCGTATATTCCTGGATTGTCAGAAGTCTTCATTTATAAATGTTTTTCTCCTCTTTCTACGGAAAAACATGATTATTTATATATAAATTGTAAATTAGCCAAAATAAAATAGTTTGTTTCAGTTGAAAAGGTGAAAATAGGATTATTGCATTTTTCTATTATAATTATAGCTTGTTGGCTTTTCTACCCCGTATTTTTCCGGGATGCCACATTTAGTGCCACAACTTTAACATTTGTGGAAATTTTGGTACCAATTGAGGCACATTCCAAAATTGCCCTCAAGTCCCTCTTGTGAGGGCCAATTTTCATGTCACGTGGCCCGCATGTGGGAATTTTAGGACAATTTTGAAATTGGGCATCAATTGGCACCATAATTGTCACCGGTGTTAAAATTGTGGCACCAAATTTGCCAGACTGAAAAGATATGGGGTAGAATTGCCAGCGAGTATAGTTGTGGCACCAAAAAATACAATAATCCACCATATTTATCTATATGACCATATTATGTGTATCATTATGTGTATCATTGTATATGTTGATTCATATAATCATATTAATAATATGCAAGAAAGAAAAAAAATCTTAGAACATTTAAATGAAAGAAAAATATTTTATTAATCGCCGAAGTATAAAGATACGAATTTCAATATCAGGAAGAAGTTGGTTTAATTTAGTGAATTAGAGCTAAATTAGCATTTAACAAAGCATGAAAAATGATTGATATTATTTGCTAAGACTGATTACACCATTTTTAACAAAGCAGAACTAGAGAGTTTTGCTTTGGGGGCGAGATTTTTTCTAATAAAAAACTCGATAAATTTCTATGTTTTGATAAAATGACAAATTGACGAGAATAAAGTAATATTAAAAAATGAACTAGTTAAAAAAAAATTATCATATAGATTAACATAAGGATTATTTCATTTTTTTGTCACAATTATAGCTCGCTGACATTTCTGACTTGTATCTTTTCAGGGTGGCATATTTGGTTCCACAAGTTCATCGGTGATAATTTTGGTGACAATTGAGGCTCAATTCCAAAATTGGCCCAAAATTCTCAATGTGTGGGTCACATGATATGAAAATGGCCTGCACATGGGGCTCGTGCCAAATTTGGAATTGAGCCTTAATTGTCATCAAAATTATTACTGATGTTGAAATTGTGGCACCAAATGTGTTAGCCCGAAAATATTCGAGATAGAAGTTGGCGCAATTCTTAAAAATCAAAAACCTTAGTCTGAAATCACAGAACTTGTTTTCACTCTTTATAACACTCAACTATATAGGGCCCAAGTTTGTTTTGGCCTAGATAAGGAACTGGGATTTTTGCACATCACCCCAAAAAGTATTCAAATTTTGCGCTCTTCGATCCCATAACTTAAAAAATACATGTTCTTCCTCCTAAAAGTTGATAAGTCACGTTGCATCCTGGTTGACATTTTGATCAGTGGATTTCAAACGTTAATATTGAGACTTCTATGATATTCTCCTCCTTGTTCGCATTATGGAATCATTCTTCATCTACACACTTCGCCCAGATAACAAATGTTTGAGTAGTCATTCTTCGTCCAGTTAACAAAGGTCTGGACGGTTTTATTCGTGTGTTGGGGCTCACATATCAAGTGTTGGGTTTATTTTGTTGGGATTCGGTAAGATAAACAGCCCTAGTCACAGCGGAATATAAAAACTTTTAAGGCCTCTTAAGGAATCTTGCCAGGATATTCTCTAGTTGTATATATATGAATATAAATAAACGACAGTATAAGTTTTCTCGTTTATACCTGTCTCCTTGCAAATCCTCGGCTAGCAAAACGAGCTCTGAATTCTGCTCCAGCAAAATCGATCCAGGCTTCTCAGGAGCGCCCCACGTGTTGCGCCTCTACGAGTTGATACACCACAATATCACGAAAATAATATATCTCGATCAGCTAGAACACGAGGCATATTATAAACTAGGAATTAGGAACGATTTGGAACAAGATCGAAAAACGAAAAATTTCTTCCACAGGGAAGAAGGGTTCGGCCGATCACTAGGGAGAGGGAGAGAGAATTTTGCTCTTGCTCAATTTTTGCTTAATGAGTTTTTTGAAAAATAACTATAAGATACCTACTTATAGTTATCTCCCTAACCTAGTCCTATTAGGACTAGGTCTTCTCTCTCCTACATGGGCCATGGCCCTCTTTAATTAGAAGACCCAGTCTTCTAATTAATTCATGGCCCAGTTAATTAATTTGACCAGGCCTAATTTAATCTCCCAATTAAATAGCCCAATTAATTAACTTAATCTCCCATTTAATTAAATCAGACTCCAAGCCCATTTAATTAAAATTCTTTTAATTAATTAAATCCAACTTAATTAATTAATCCACAAATTAAATTCCAATTTAATTTATGATCCTGATCCAATTCCAATTGGATCCCATTTTGTTCCAATTGGGTCGACCCAGTCGACCCACCCAATATAATCGACCTAGTCGATTTTCCACCCAGTCGACCCAGTCGACTTGGTCGTTCTTATTTCCTCGCTTTCGCTACTTGTGTATTGTGTATGCCCCCGTAGGTTCACCACATAATTGGCCATGGGTTATAATTAAATATTATTTAATTATTCGAGTAAGACTTACTCTAAATCAATCAAACACTCTGTCGATTGACCATTCCAAAATTAGCACCCCTGCCAATTTGGGAATTCTCCCACACTCCACGGTCGATGTCCAGCCACAAGCCCATGGAGCCCAATCACTGGTGAATTAATTCAGTGAACCTTTTATCATTTATAATTTCCATATACGACATAATCTCTCCATCGATCAATCTCCCAGTCGAGACTTAAGGGTATGGTCTTTCATCGGATTCCCTTTTCTTTTGTCTTGACCTTATGTACTCTGGTCTCGAAATAAATTCTCTTTGACTTAATCTTTATGAGCTACTTACATAAAGTCGTCAGATACCTTGGCCAAGGATTTTACCAGAATTAATTTCTCACAGAAATTCATAGGAGAATTTCCCAACCTATCAAGTCGGGTCAATGGATCCTTTGTTGATGATATGAATCTGCATACGAGTTCCTCTATACCCAACATGAGTCCACAGAGACTTTCTGGCGATCCCCAGTCAGTCGGAACTCATATCAAAGCATAGACGTTCTCGCACCAGATAAACCCTATCATCTCAAGTAGTTAGGGATTGTTCCTCGTATACTATTATAAATATGGAATAACTTCAACCCCGATATGCGACTACCGCTTCCATGGTGAGTTATTTTCCTAATTGGGGTATTCAGTGCGCTTGCCATCCCAGCAAGCCACCCACTTATGTGTGTCGACTATCCCAGTCACGCTCGTGGACCCCCAGCGTCCTCCAGTTCATCGGAGTACACACAACAGTGAGAGTCTAACCGAATCCAACGATGTCCTATCTCGATTGGATTCTACGACTCTTGAATATGTTCTAGATCACGGCCTTAGAGATCAGTCCACGGGTTGTCCCATAGCCCTGTGATCTAAGGACTTCTATCCTTATGCGTAGATAATTATTACATAAGATAAAGATGACCATTTAATAAAGTGCATTTATTAATCGAAATTGAATAGTTCCGCATTTATTACAATAAATACTAGCCATACAGCTGGCTTGCAGGACACTATTTCTATCAATCTCCCACTTGTCCTAAAGCCAGTCTTTTATGTTCTTGAGTCCCATCTTATGCAGATGTTTCTCAAATGCCTTTTGAGGCAGAGGCTTCGTTAGCGGGTCCGCCGTATTATCTTCTGAGTCGACACGTTCCATCTTAATGTCTCCTCTACCAATGATATCTCTTATCACATGGTATCGTCTCTGTACGTGCTTGGATTTCTGATGAGATCTCGGCTCCTTTGCTTGCGCTATTGCCCCATTGTTATCACAGAAGATAGTAATGGGCTCAGCGATGCTAGGTATTACATCCAATTCCTGGATGAAGTTTCTCATCCAAACACCTTCCTTTGCTGCATCACTCGCAGCAATGTACTCTGCTTCGGTGGTTGAATCCGCGGTTGTTTCCTGCTTGGAGCTCTTCCAGCTAACCGCACCACCATTGAGGCAGAACACGTATCCTGATGTCGACTTGAAGTCGTCTACATCACATTGGAAGCTCGAGTCTGTATAGCCTTCCAATTTCAATTCTCCTCCACCGTATACCAAGAACAATTCCTTAGTCCTTCTCAGGTACTTCAGAATTGCCTTTACGGCTATCCAGTGCTGCTCACCTGGATCAGACTGGTAGCGACTTGTAACGCTTAAAGCGTACGCTACGTCTGGTCTCCTACATAACATACCATACATTATGCTTCCTATCGCGGATGCATATGGTACTCGAGACATATTGCTTCTCTCTTCTGGCGTCTTTGGGGCCATAGACTTAGAGAGTGCAATTCCATGTCTCATTGGAAGCAATCCTCTCTTGGATTCTTCCATACTAAATCTTTTCAAGATTTTGTCTATGTACTGGGATTGGGAGAGGCCCAGCAGTCCTTTTGATCTATCTCGGTAGATCCTTATACCTAGTACAAAGGATGCTTCTCCCATATCCTTCATCGAGAATTGTGTAGATAACCATGCTTTAGTTTCAGACAATGCTTTCACATTGTTTCCAATGAGAAGAATGTCGTCAACGTAAAGCACCAAAAATTCAACTGTACTCCCACTGATCTTCTTGTACACGCAGGGTTCGAACAAGTTTTTGATGAATCCAAAAGTTTGGATTGTCTCATCGAAACGAATGTTCCAACTTCGGGAAGCTTGCTTAAGTCCATAAATGGACCTCTGGAGTTTGCACACCTTGTGTTCATCTCCTTTGGATGCATATCCTTTTGGTTGCTCCATGTAGATCTCTTTATCAATGTCCCCATTGAGAAAGGCAGTCTTTACATCCATCTGCCATATCTCGTAGTTATACCACGCAGCTATGGCCAGCAAGATCCGAATGGATTTGGGCATTGCGACGGGCGAGAAGGTCTCCTCAAAGTCGATACCTGGTCTTTGAGTGTATCCTTTTGCCACTAGTCGCGCCTTGTAGGTTATCACCTCTCCGTTCACTCCAAGCTTTCGCTTATAGATCCACTTGCAACCCACGGGAGCCACTCCCACTGGTGGATCTACCAAGGCCCAGACCTTGTTTGAGTGC
This sequence comes from Penstemon barbatus, assembly GCA_003313485.2. Classification (NCBI taxonomy): domain Eukaryota; kingdom Viridiplantae; phylum Streptophyta; class Magnoliopsida; order Lamiales; family Plantaginaceae; genus Penstemon; species Penstemon barbatus. The sequence goes on from CM064883.1 coordinate 74,664,248, forward strand.
ATGGAGTCCAATTCGGATTCCATGGCTTCGCGCCACTTTCCCGTGTCTATGTCTAGCATAGCCTCTTTGTAAGTCCTTGGGTCGGTTAGAGACTGTCTAGTCTCATGCAGCAGACCGTAGTACCTCTCGGGTTCTCTACGTTGTCTTTCTGACCTACGAAGTATCGGTGTACTTTCTGGTGCACTTTCATGCTCATGTTCTCCCATTGCCTGTGGTGACGGGTCAGCTCGATCGACCTCTTCGGCCTTTTCAGCTTCAGTGACCTCATCCAGTTCTACGTTATTTTCTTTCTTGTCCACCAAGAAATCCTTCTCCAAGAAGTGAGCGTTCCTCGAGACAAACGTTGTTTATCTTGTAGGATCGTAGAACTCGTATCCTATTGAGTTTTCTGGATACCCCACGAATTTGCATAAAGTGGATTTAGTTTCCAATTTATCTCCCACTAGCTTTTTAACGTAAGCGGGAGATCCCCATATGCGCATGAATGCGTATGAGGGTGCCTTGCCAAACCATAGTTCGTATGGTGTCTTTTCTACGGATTTAGAAGGTACTATGTTTAGTATCTTCGTTGCCGTGAGGAGGGCATGTCCCCAAAATGAAAGAGGTAAGTCAGTGGCACTCATCATTGATCGAACCATGTCCATCAAAGTTCGATTCCTTCTCTCTGCTACTCCATTTAATTGGGGTGTTGCAGGAGGAGTCCACTGCGATAGTATTCCATGCTCTATAAGATAATTTAGAAATTCGTTACTAAGAAATTCTCCACCTCGGTCAGATCGAAGAGCCTTTATCGTATGACCAAGTTGATTCTCTACTTCCATCTTGAATTATTTGAATCGCTCAAAGGCTTCAGACTTGTGTTTCAACAAGAACACATATCCATAACGACTAAAGTCGTCAGTGAAAGTGATGAAGTAGTCATAGCCACCTCGGGCGCTTTTTCTTAGTGGTCCACATACGTCAGTATGTATTAAGTCCAATGTTTGCTTGGCTCGCTCAGGGTTTCCCTTAAACGGCAACTTAGCCATTTTACCTTTTAAGCATGGTTCACATGTTGGCATTTCATCAATGCGATTGATTTCAATCGCGCCAGATGATGCTAACTTTTGAATCCTTGACTTAGATATATGTCCAAGTCGAGCGTGCCATAATTGGGCAGATATTTCATTATCTTGTTTCCTTTTGTTTTTTTGTACGTGCATGACTAACTTAGGCGGTTTTTATTATGTAAAGTCAATAATTCAATGTACCAAATGAAAAACTAAAACAGGAGCTTTTATCAACATTATTCATTAACATGAATAAAAGTTTTTCATTAATAACTAGGTACATAAATAAAAGTTTCCTAATGACTTTATCAAACCACCTAAATCTACTTTTGCCTACGGCCTTGGTAGCAGCTCCGGCTCCATTGCCTTATTCAAGGATCCAATCCTCAGGCTCCAGTTTCCTCAATGCTCCCATCACCTACAAGGATGAGAACTCCAGTCAGTGTCTAACACCAAAAATGCACAGTTAATTGTAAAATTAACTTCAACAAGGAATATACCTGTCCGAACTCTCCATAGGTTCGAATTTAATCCTTTCCCTTGACCTTGTGCAGTAAGGAGCTCTGGTTTCCATTTGCTTTGGTTTTGAACGCCGCCCAGTCCTTTCGCCAACCCTCGCTTTCTTTCCAAAAGAAGCTTCGTGTTCCTCGAGCATCTGTCGCAGGACATGCACAGTGATCTCTCGCCTCTGGAGATTCAAGTCCGCGATAAATCGGTCATATGATCTAGGAAGAGATTGCAGAATAAGATCTACTCGGAAATCATTGTCCATCACGACACCCATATCATCGAGTTCAGAAAGAAGTCGAATCATCTTGTGTACGTGGATTCCGACAGGAGTTTCCCTTCTCTTCCTTGCTTGCAAGAGTTCCCTCGTGATCGCGAATCTGCGACGACCATCTCTAATCCCATAAAGGAATTTGAGATTCGAGAGAATCTCTTTTGCGGATGCCATATGCTCATGTTGCAAACGCAGATCAAGTGACATATATTCCAACATGTATTCACGAGCTAAGCCATCATCCAATTTCCATTTGGTGATACTTTTACGGAGTTCATCAGGAACGTCATGTGAAATAGTAATGGGTGGTGGCACAGACAAAACATAGGATATGTTTTCAGCTTCAAATAATCCATTCAAATGATGCGTCCAGAAATGCAAGTTGGGTCCAGTTAAAATGTTACGTTCAAGTGATGAGATGGACAAATCTCTAAGTGCTCTAAGCTCTTTTGACATCATATCTATAAAACGACGAGAGAAGAAATAAATACGCGAAAGATTAATTTAAAATGCACAATTTACAAACATGGTTTTTATTTGTAAATTACTCCCACTATTTTAATCAAAATCTTATGCCCCCACATAAGTTTCGGGAATTTAAAATATCCTAGCGGGCTTAAGGCCCAAATGCAATCTCCTAGTACCCACGACTCGTTGGCCATACTATTTGATCCACTTAGTGGTCGATTACGTCGACGGTTAACCATCGCAGCTAACCCTTAAGTTCATTTAGCCTCGGTTTTCGATATGGACCCACGACTCGTGAGACATCCATACTTACTAGCGTTAAATCATGTCCAATACTCGTGGAGAGAAAATAGTTCAATCCTAGACGCCCCACGACTCGTGAGACAGCACCTAAAACCTTGCTATCCTCTCCCTTGGCACTAAACTTGTGCATCGAGGCAATAGACATATCATCTTCCTATAGCTCGACCCACGACTCGTGAGACATCGAGATATATTCGTACAATATGCCTAAGACCTAGTAATTGGATAGGCTCGGACCATAGACACCATTCATATGCGCCCGTTATTCGATTTAATATTATAATTGAATTTTAAGTTCAATTGGAGGTTTTAAAGTTTTCTTGTGCGAGGTCTCATCAGATTATGCTTATCTTGTTTACGTGATCTATTCTAAGTATGCATGACATACATCAAAGAATAATAGTAAACATACATCACCTAGCAGGATATGATTGATCGATTGCCCATCCTATGCGATTCATCACGAGCCAAGTGATGAATCAATTGGTCAGTCTAGGGTGGAAATTAAATGTCCTAAACTATTACAATTTTCAAACCCATACATCATGTGCCTTCTTGTAATATCCAGCTTGATTGGGCCTCCATGTAATGAATTGGGCCTCCATGTCCTCCAAGGTAAATGGGCCTCCATGTGGATCTCCAAGTCTTCATGAGGTCTTCTTGGCTCCAAGCCTAATCTAAGCCTAGCTTACATAATTTAAATGGTCCTATTATATTACATTCGTTTGCGCAAGCAAGGGTACCAATCAGACCCATTTAATTACAACCCAAAAATAAATAAACCAAAAAACTACACAGGGCTTAAGGGCAAAATCGATCAATCCACACATTCACTCAAGAACATGCATAAATTCACATAAGGGCATAAATGTAAATTTACCGGCTTCATTAATTTTAGTTCGCAAAAATTCATCCAAGTTAATTAATTTTGAATTAACAATTAACCTCTAAGGTTAATTAGCTCTTACTTGAGCTTTAAGTAATCTACAATTCTTATCTTGATTAAATTGGTTAATTAAGGTAATCTAAATCTCTAAGATTCTTACCTTATCCAAAACTCTAAGTTTCCCAAAATTCCCAAATCTCCAAGATTCTCAAGATAATCCTATTTTGACTAGATTAGTTTAATTAAGGTAGTGTTCACATCTAACAAGATAACTACCTTATCCAAAAACTCTAAGTTTCCTAATCTTCCAAAATTCTCCAAGATTTTTCAGGACTTTCAAAATAGGCAGAATTAGAGTCCAACCAAAAATCAACCAGACGAGGCCAATCGAAGACTGCCACGTGGACAACATACGCGCGGACACGAAGTCCGCGCGTGGCTGTTCGCGGCAGCCGCTGCTGCGCGTGACAGCGTGCGGCAGCTCGCGGCTGCGCGTGACAGCACACGGCTGGCAGCCTGTAGGCTGCTGTCGTGCGCTGCTCGCACGGCCATCGTGCTTGTTGGATAAGGATGAAGATGAAGGCTCTGAAGACAATTTGTAAAGGGAGGTTTTGAAGGATTCCAAAACTTCAAGATTGGCTAAGTATGGAAAAACTTAGCTGATGATCCCTTTAAAGGAATTTTGACCAAGTAAAGAAGACATCAGAAGAGTCAAAATTTCAAGGTCCAAGACTTCTGATCTGCTGAAGTAAAGTCATCAGACTGATGAAGATCAGCCGACTCAATTCAGATTTGTTCAAGTTTGAGATCAGCTTTGTTCGCCATCAGACGCGTACTTTCATCAGCAAAGTGAAGAAGATCATGAAGTGTTCCCAACGGTAATAAATGCCCCTTGGAGTAATAAATGCTGAAGTACAAGGTTATTAAAGACAAATGATTGAAGAAATGCTTCGCATCAGCTGGGTGCATTTAATGCTGCCTACAGAATAGTACTGTTCATAGTACGGACAGACTGCAAAAGAGCCGTTCGCGGATTTTAAGGACCAGTACTCGAGGAATTTGAATCTTGTCTCTCTTCAACGGACACTTTTCAATCCTCAAGTATAAATAGCTGAAAGAGACGAAGAAGAAGCAAGCAACACACTTTCTGAGAGAAATTTCCGAAGCAAAATTCTTTAAGTCTCAAGAACAGCTCACTCATCAGCCGAGTCATTTGTTGACGAAAGCAGAGTTGAAGAATCAAGAAAAATACATCTTCTGAGTGATTTTGTAAACAAGAGTGTTGTGCGGAGTTGTGATCCATCTTTGTGAGTGATCAAACTTCAGAGAATAGGTCTTCTGTGTGATTTCCTATTGCGAACTTGTGGTCGTTTCATTTGTTGTTCGACGCAAGCAGAGTATACTGTAAACTTTGTGATTATAGTATAACCCAAGATCTGTGTGACTTGGAAGAGTGGACTAAAGGATATTCAAATCCATATAACCACTATAAAAATTACTTGTGTTTTTACATTGCTTTTAAATCTGCATATTTTCTGATTGCATAAAAACACATTAAGTTAACTGTTTGAAAAAGAGTTAAAAAGGAGTTTATAAAACTGGGGAAACGCTTTTCAAACTACTAAGATTACTTGTGAAAAACACTTTGAAAATCCGCTGCAAGTACTCTAAGTATTAAAATTGATTTTGGCAAAATCAGCTAAGTAACAATCAGACGAGTGGTCAACAAGGCTGTTCAAAGATTTGTTCGCGAACAGAGTTGTAACTAACTAATCTGATCAGCTTAGTCTGTTCAGTTAAAGTGAAAGTTTTAAAGTTAAAATTGAAGAAAAGTTTTAAAGAGGTTTATTCACCCCCCCCCCCCTCTAAACCTCTTCTGACCACTTGGGACCAACAAGTGGTATCAGAGCAGGTGGTTCATTTGAATCAGCTGCCTGATCAACGAGCTTGATCCAAGGGTTTTTCAAAGGTTTTCAAACTTTTTCAAAAGAGCATATTTTTGAAAAATCAAAACTTTTTGAAAAATGGATTGTATCAGTCATGTTCCCCACATTGCTGGTATGTCCTTTGAGGACTGGAAGATTAGAATGGAGATCTTTCTAGCAGCCTATAATGACAACATGTACACATGTATCATTAAAGGTCCATTCAAATTCACCAAGACCATCATAGTAGATGAAGCTGAAATGGTGGTGGAAAAAGATATGACAGAGATGACAGCCGAAGAAATAAAGCTGTTCAATCTGGATAAAGTTGGCCGTTTCATCATGACCAAAGCCCTGGATAATGATCGGTTTGACAAGGTCAAACACTGCAAAACTGCAAAGGAAATGTGGGACAAGGTTCGTGACATGAGTGAAGGAAACGACGCCATCAAAGAGCATCAGCTCAGTGTTGCCTTGGAGAAGCTGGACAACTTCAAGATGAAATCTGGAGAGACCATTGATCAGATGGATACCAGGTTTACCAGAACATTGAATGAAGTTCTAAAGCTGGGAAAGACCTTTACTGACAAGGAGATCACCGTCAGAGTTCTAAAGGCCCTGCCCCCCAAGTTCAATATGAAGGTGACAGCTATGGAAGAATCAAGAGATCTGGGGAAGATTTCTCTTACAGAGCTGTTCTCCGTACTCAAGGCGTATGAGTATAAACTGCCTAGAATGGGTGTTGAAGAAACCTCAACTTCAAGTCCCACAGCTGCACTTGTCGCTGCTGAAAATCCAAGAAGACCAGCTCACAAAAGCAATGATGTGGACTCATCTGATGAAGCATCTCTACTCAATAAGAAGGAGTACACTGCTGGAGATGTAGCATTGTTGATGAACAATTTCAAGAAGTTCTACAAAAGAAAGATGAAAAACAAATACAATCATGCTGCTTCTACTTCTAAACCTAACTCTTCTTCTCAAGAGAAAGATGATTATAAAGCAAAACTAATGTGTTACAACTGCAGGAAATTGAGACATTTCATCAGGGACTGTCCATATCCAAAAGCAGAAAAATACACTGAGGAAGAGAAGAGAATCAGAAAGGAAAGAAAGCATCAAAGAGGGAAAGCAATGGTAGCTGAAGCAGAAAAGCTTGCTGCTGTCTACTCATCTGATTCAGATTCAGACACGTCTGATGAAGAATCTTCTGATGAAGAGAAACCTGCTCTCCTTTGCCTGATGGCTAAGGAATCTGATGACTCCGAGGATGAGGTAACTCCTCCAAATAATGAATTGTTTGATTCTCTAGAGCAAATGATGTTAAATAATACTACTATTGCTGGAGAATTTGTTAAGCTTAAGGAAGAGATGAGCTTGCTAAAAGAGCAAAATAACTCACTGAAACTTAAAGCTGAAAAGCCTAAAGAATCAGTTGAGTATAAACAGCTTGAGCAAGAGCATGAATCTCTGAAAGCTGAATGTGAGGTCTATAAAGGAAAAACCATGGAACTTGAGAAAATTATCGAGTCTCATGATAAGTCAACTGTTGCATCCATGCCTACATCTAGTAAACAGGAGACACCTTTAGAAAAGGATAAATTAGAATTGAATCATACTGAAAAATTCATTTCTGCTGACAATAGTAAGGTCATTCTGTATGTTCAAACTTCTAAACCTACCTCATCTGAGAAAGTGGTAAAGGAGAAGAAAATTCCTAAGGCTAAGAAGAGCAAAGAGCCTAGTGTAGGAAAACAGACTAGTAAACCCAAACAGAAGAGTCCTAGGAAGTCTTCTGATAAGGTTAAGACAAATCAGACTAGTGAGAAAACTAAGTCGTCTGTTAATGAGCAAACTGTTAGCAAACCAAAGAAGCATAAGAACAAGAAAAATCAAAATGCTTGGTATGGAAATGAGTCATATTATGTGCAACCTGCTGCATATCATCCTATGTATCATGCACCTCAATTTCCTAGTTACTATGCACCTTATCCTGCTCATCCAATGCATGCATATCCTGCTTATCATGCACCTTACCCTGCTTATGAACACTATTCTTATCATACTGATCATCAACATGACTTATCTGATAATTATGATGAAAATAAAACTGTTCATGCTCCTGTGAAAACTCAGAAACCTAAGAAGCCTAAGACTTCAACATCTTGGGTTGTCAAAGGTGGAACTAATCCTTCAGGACCCTCTCAATAAGGGTACCTAAAACAATTTTATTTTTGTTTTGTAGGATAGGATTAGGAGTAGGAGTAAAGTAGAGAAGATTTGGTACTTGGACAATGGATGTTCAAGACACATGTGTGGAAACATACATGAGCTGACTGATGCAGTTGCTGTGGATGGTCCAAGTGTTACATTTGGAGACAGCAAAGAAGGCAAGATTAAAGCTAAAGGAAGGTTAATCAGAGGGAACATAGAGATATCTGACGTCTCTTATGTCAAAGGCCTCAAATATAATCTGCTGAGCATAAGTCAATTTTGTGACAAGGGATATTCAGTCATCTTCTCAACAGATAAGTGCTATGTTGAACAGATTGGTACAAAGAAGGTAATTTTATCTGGAAGACGACAAGGAAATATCTACATAGTCGATTGGAATTCTGCTGACAAGAATTCAAACGTTTGTTTGGTTGCATCTGCACCAAGTGAAGTTAGCTGGCTATGGCACAAGAGAATGAATCATTTAAACTTCAAGACCATCAACAGATTAATCAAGAATGATTTGGTAGAAGGGATTCCTAAGACAGTCATGAGCAAAGATAAGCTCTGTGACGCCTGTCAGAAGGGTAAACAAATCAAGTCATCATTCAAAAGCAAGAAGCACCAATCTTCTGGAAGGATATTGGAGCTACTACATATGGACTTATTTGGACCCATTGATCCAGTCAGCAATGGTGGAAAGAAATACTGCCTAGCTGTTGTGGATGATTATTCAAGATATACTTGGGTGATTTTCATGAAGAAGAAAAGTGAAACCAAGGAACATCTTACTAATCTGATGGAACTGATCCAAAATGAGAAGAGTATCAAAATATTGAAGATCAGATCAGATAGAGGGACAGAGTTCACAAACTCTACTGTTGAAGAGTATTGTAATGTCAAAGGAATACATCATGAGTATTCATCTGCTAGAACCCCTCAACAGAATGGTGTTGCTGAAAGGAGAAACAGAACACTGAAGGAAGCTGTCAGAACCATGATAGCTGAAGCTAAGCTGCCACAAAGATTTTGGGCAGAAGCAACAAATACAGCATGTTTCACCCAAAACAGATGCATGATCAACAAGCACCAAAACAAGACTCCATATGAAGTTTGGAACAATAGGAAGCCAAACATTCATTACTTTAAGATATTTGGTTGTAAATGCTATGTTTTAAATAATGGTAAAAATCACCTTACTGCATTTGCAGAAGAATCTGTCTTTGTAGGATACTCATCTGTTAGTAAGGCTTATAGAGTTTTCAATAAAAGAACATTACTAATAGAAGAATCCATTCATGTAGTATTTGATGAGCCAAGTCAATCTTCTGAAAAGAATCAAAATATTAATCAAGATCTGTCTACTGATTTACAGAAGATGAATGTTGGAAAGAATGAAGAATATGTACCCATCATACTACCTGATCTCAACTCAGCTGATAACTCAAGTGCTGTTCAAAATCACAGAGCTGATTGTCTAACAGACGAGTTGCAAACAGCTGATAGACCAGAGACTGTTCAACAGACGCAAATGTTCAACAGACTACTACTGTATCTCCAACAGTAGTGTTGCAAGATCAAGACAAAGGACAACATTATGATTTGCAACCTGATCTCAGATGGCTCAGAAATCACCCACCAGAGTTAGTGATTGGTGATCCTTTAGACAGAGTGAAAACAAGAAGAGCTGCTGCACAAGATGCTATGTTTGCTAGTTTTCTATCTCAAATTGAGCCTAAACAGATTGAAGAAGCTCTCAGTGACTCCAACTGGATTGAAGCTATGCAGGAGGAGCTAAATCAATTTGAAAGGAATGAAGTCTGGTACTTAGTTCCTAGACCAAGTCATCAAAGAGTCATTGGCACTAAGTGGGTATTCAGGAATAAAAA